>PRKT01000083.1:0-80400 GCA_003671525.1 Saccostrea glomerata | reverse complement strand
GGTTACCCAAAGGCACTCTGTGGGTGAAGTATGAGCCAGATTGGGCCAAGGAGAGAGAAGATATGCTCCGGACAAGGAATTTTCATATAATTCAGTTATGACCTTGACCTTTGACCTAGAAACCTGGTTCAAGGTCACTGCACACCGGTTACCCAAAGGCACTCTGTGGGTGAAGTATGAGCCAGATTGGGCCAAGGAGAGAGAAGATATGCCCCGGACAAGAGATCTCGGACGGACAGCCGGACGGACGGACGGACGGACAGACTGATCACTATAGGGCGCCCGCCAAGCGGGGCCCTAATAATGTCATGGATGCGACCTTAAAAAAGTTTTTAAAAAAGCTCCCTGTCACGGAAGGCGTTGGTATGATAAAGATTCATCAACATTATCCCATGTCCCCTTTATGCCGCGTAAAGGGCGAAAGGCCTTTCATCATAATTCTTTTATATCTCTACATTAATGCTACAAGATCATGAGGTCAAAGTCACAGTACTTTTCGAAAGGTCAGGTCATAGGCAGTGAACATATAATGAATGTAAATGCGGTGTCTTTTCTAAGTTTCTAATCAAGCTAAGATCACATGTTCTTTGATATAAAAGTTTTATATCCTTGACGAGAATTTTTTCACTCATATTTATAAGAGATCCACGAATTTCAGGGAAGTTGAAAAAGTTAAAAAGACGAAGGACAGCCAGAGAACGTTATAAGGGACACAGTTACTTAGCTGACCTAATCATTAGACATTCCGATCATATGGCAAGGCATACAATGAACACAATTGAAATCAATTATTAACTACATCTTGTATGCATTGTGAAAGCTTGGTTGAGATTGATTTAGGAGTTCCCGAGAAGTCAATTACACTGTACTAACATGCGCTTTTATCTATCATGATACGAGTTCTTTTTATATGAGTCGCCCGAGTGGCGTTGAGGTCCGAGCGAATGCTGCAAAGTCGTGGAGTAAGATGTTGATCCAAACGTCGTGGTCCGAATGCCACTGCGGTACGTGGTCGCTCGGTCGAGACCGTGTAAATGAGGCTCGGTGTCGCAATATGCGCTGATACGATAAAGATCCCTCAATGCTTTAACAGCTCAACGAGCTGAGTACAGATCTTAACTTGCTTAGCAGCTCATCACGGGCAAGTGGTCAAGTCTCAACATGAATGAATAATGCTTGAAGGAACGTTAAACATACATGTAGTCATGTTAGATCGATTTGTTGAAATGTTCATCCTCACATCTATATTTAAAAAATATAGGAGAAAGCATTTTTTTTACCAATATATTGCAAAGTATGCATCTTTTTCTGCAAGAAAGTATTGTACTACTTAATTTCAACTAGAAGTGTCAAAATAAGCAATTGATTACCAAGAATAAATAAGATTCGACCCGAATTAAGTACTAAGCAAGAAATATTTTATACAAGTAAACTGGGTTTATATCTCTTTGGAATTGCTAACTTTCTCGTGGGAAAGACGGTTTCCTGCAAATAATCTAATATAGCACTCTTCTTGATAAATAAAACACGAACTTGAGAGTGCAACCATAGCCAAACCCCAAATCTGTAGTTTTATGAAATATGAAGACTGTTCATTTCTTGTCTGGTTTGGTTTACAAAATGATGGATCTCTCAACAAGCTCTCATTACGCAGAGGTTTCCGTTCTAATTCAATTAATTGTTTAGGATACAAGAAGAAGAATTTATTTTACAAATATTGACGTTAAAGAAACAGATGATGAATAACCACTTCGTTTTTTCTTTAACGCGAAGCTCGGAATATACATGCATCATCTAAATGAGCAGAGTGTCCCACAATCTCTAAACAAGATAGAAATCCTATCAGCCTGGAATAAAAATTGAATCTGTGGACGTATCGATGTAAATATTAGATGAATTTATTATTTATATCCCGCATTGTTTCTGAAACCAAATGCATCTGATAGACGACCATTCATTTGACACCGCCATCATCCATCAATACATATTGTGCGAGAATTATGCATAACGCAAGTTAAGTATTCCCATAAATTGATTATTTAGTACATGAACTTCGTCTTCGTGTAAATTCGTTATAAAATGACGAAATTAATGCAGGTCTTTTGTCATGTTACATTAAATGCAGTAGTCGGTAAATTGGATATCAAAGTGTTAACTTTTCCGGTACGCTGAAGTTTTCTGTTTGTTCTAAATTTACAAGAGACTCTAGCAGGGTGCCTTGTTCTGCTGAAGCTGGATAATCCTATATGGACTCAAAATGTCTTTGAAATATATAAACCAATTTTAAAGGATTTTTTTCTCCTCTGAAAGCTGTTCTTCATTCTTTTCAACCAAAGCCGGGTAGAAATTTAGTTTAATTCTTTGTCCGAGTCTGAAAAGACTTTCATGCTATTTGTTCCTAAACGCTTGCGGTATATTTAGATGAAGTTACATGTAAATGTGTCGTAGTATTAAGGTTTCGTCAAAGGTCAACATGTCCAAAAATTTATTTTTACAATAGCCCCAAAACTATGTGAGGTATAAAGTTAAAACTTTACAGTTTATAAATTTTTCATTGATTAACAGATAGAAAGTATCACTTGATAACAAAAATACTTGGATAATATTGAGAAAAATTCTTCTTAAAAATGCATATATTTGAAAAAAAACTAGAGGTACTGTGAGCAATGAGCTCACTAAATGATACCCCCCGCCTCCCATAATGTCGATGTATTGCTTTATATTGTTTTACGGTAATGTGTAAAGAGGAATAACTCGTCCCGTCAAATGTTATCCAGAAGCTTCTATAATGTGACGTCATAGGTAAACAAAAAATGGCAATGTCTATGTTTTGCTCTGGGAAACCTAAAATACGTGTCGAATAAAAAGGTAAAATAGGAGGTGCACAATGGCAATATGTAATAAAGATTCTGTGAAAGTTTCATTAAATTTCACTCAGTAGTATAAGAGGAGTTGCGGATAAGAGAAAAAGCGTAACAGACGGACGGACGGAAATCCCGATCACTATATACCCTCCCGCTTTTCAAGCGGGGGGTATAATGAAACTTTCACAGATTCTTAATTACATATTGCCATTGTGCACGTCCTATTTTACTTTTCGATCTGACATATACTTTTGATTTTCCAGAGCAAACATGGACACTGCCATTATATTCATATGGGAGGCAGGGGTATCATTTTGTGAGCTCATTGCTCACAGTACCTCTAGTTTCTACAATATTGGTTTTCACATAAAGGACAGAATTAAGCATGTGCATTTTTTTTTAAATATGCACATTTTCTGATACAATTTTTCACAAAAAATATCTTTTTAGAAAAATAGGTTGTCAAGTGATACTTTCTGTCTTTTAATCATTGAAATATTAATAAATTGTAAAAGTTTTGACTTTATTCCACACATAGTTTTGGGGCTATTGTGAAAATTATATTTTAGACATGTTGACCTTTGACGAAACCTTAACAATTAATTTATGACAAAAGATATTCATGTCCCCAACCCCCGAAGACGGGGGAGCATATTGCTTTGCTGCTGTCTGTTGGTTTGTCGGCCTGTCTGTCTGTCGTCCACAATCATTATACCCCCCGCTTGAAAAGTTGGGGTATATAGTAATCGGTATTTCCGTCCGTCCGTCTGTACGTCCGTCTTTCCGTCCGTCCGTCTGTTACGCTTTGGGGTACCCATCTCTTATCCGCAACTCCTCTCATACCATTGAATGAAATTTGATGAAACTTTCACAGAATCTTTATTACATGTTGCCATTGTGCACCTCCTATTTTACTTTTTGATCCGACACATATTTTGGGTTTCCCGGCCAAGGGAAAACATGGACTTTTTCACCAGTTATAACCATATGGGAGGCGGGGGGTATCATTTAGTGAGCTCATCGCTCACAGTACCTCTTGTTTTCGTTCATTTTCTAAGCAGAGGTTGCACATATTGAAATGAATTTTACATGAAGCATGCTTCTGACAGAAAAGTTAATGTCAGAGGTTAATCAACACACTCGTAAATTTCATGGTCGTTATATTGACTTTGCTAGCAAATATAACATAACATAGGATTGATTTTTTTGGCTGATATGTTTCATACCAGTTCTTATCCCCTTGAAACAGAGCTGTGGTAAATAAAGTATTGAGGTCGGGGGGGAGGGGTGTTCTTTTGTGCGTAACGGAAATGACATGATTTTGCATCGGGATCGAGGTCGACTGGTGCCTTGATATATTGTCCCCTGCTTTCGCGAAAATGAGGGGATATTAAATTTCATTCGTTTGTAAGTCTGTCAAAAAACCTTGAACTTTGGTCATAACTTGAAGTTTTTCTTCTGAATGAGAAGAGAGAGGATTTTCATATGTCATGTCACATGAATATTACCTACGACATTACCTTTCAAAATATGCCTTGATTTTTTACCCTTCGACCATAAAATTTGACCTACTTTTTATAATATTTAATATGACTTTAACTTGATTGGTCTTAGCTTTTGAAAGAGAAAATGTTGTGAGAGCCTTCTTATTACACATGCATATTTTCTGTGAGAAGACCTTCCTAAATATATTATATTTGACATTGTGACCTTGACCATGAAGGTTGCCTACTTTTCAAAAATGTAATTTTTCCTCATAACTTTAGAGTTAGAGGAGATATAGCTTTCGTATTTTACATTACCTGTGCAACATCCTGTGCCAAGATGTTTACGAGGATGCTATATTTTTTAACCCTTGACCTTCATGTTTGACCTAATATTCAAAAATGTTAAGTTTGGCGATTACTTTTGAATGTCTTATGATGAATTGTACATATTTGACACAATATGCCATAAACAATGACATATTACCCACTATTACGTTATTTCATCGAACGCGGGGGACCACAATTCCTTGAATTTGCTTGTCGATATGCTCATTTCTACCCGATCAATATTTAGGCTTAACGGCAGGTGATCAACGGGGCATCTTATCCCACTTTAAGATTTCCAGGGGTCCATATATTATTCATTGTTCGCAGATTTCAATTGTTTGTATATTTTTTGAAATCATTTATTATTCATTATCTTAACTTTTTCATTCATTATATCGATAGCCCGACTCTTTCAAAACTATCGAAATAATAAAAGACAACTGCCAAGTCTTATAACGTCATATAACCAGGCACTCAAAGACGAGCATCCTCGCAAAAGGGCGGCAATAAAGGGCACATATGTCCTGATATAAATTATTACTTGCATTACTTCCGTTATACATTTATCCTCAATTCACCTCTATTAACATTCAATGAAATTCTCGTGCTTGAAATAGTTCTCCGATCTGTGCTTTCTGTGTACATTATTACTCTTGCGGTTCTTTTTTTTCCTGATTTGGCCGGGCTGATTGAAGGGGGGGGGGGTCATAATATTTACCCTGTCCATCCGTTTTTCTGTCTTGTCCGCAAAAACTTGAATAATCTTGCCCATCATTTTTGAGAAGGGGGATGTTATGGCTTTTATATTTCTTAGGCGTTTTCCTTGTACATGTATCAAGATCATTCTTCAGGTACCATCAAATTTTACCTTAGCAACGTCAACCCTCGCCATAAGCTGCCATATGGGGGCATCAGAATTTCACAAACACATCTTTTGTTGGTGGATCCCACATAAACATCTTAATCTACGTATTGTGTTATTTTTCACTGAATAAATCCATGTCCTGAAACATAATTGTACGTCTGTTGCTAGATTGGGTACATTTTCATAACTATAATTTAAAGAGACAACCATTTGAATCGGGTGGTGATGGGTGGCAAATGTTGTCAAGTCATATTATTTATTATCACCACCTCGCAGAACAGTATATTTATGTCCTAGATAATCTGAATAAGATTATCTTCTTTGAGTTATTTTCCTCCCAGTGGAGGATTGAAAATTTTCTAGGATAAAATATATTTCCAAAATTTGCTTGCCTTCCCTCTTGCAGGATCGAATGATTTCTCCGGTTTAAGCGTTTGGTTGTCTACTAGTATATCATATATCTTAAAATAATTTTCAGCTTGTTTCAAACTAATAGATCTATCTTTGTAATTGTCAATAAAGAAGAAGCATTTCCACTCCTTCGAATCGTTTATCAAATTAATAAACTTAGTCTAGACTGCGTCAAAAGAGATTCATTGCAACTTATTTGCTCCTCATTTTGATGAGAAAAGCATACGTTTCGCAATAAAGTTCTTTATTAATGTACCTCATATACTTTTATATGTCGTATTTCCTGTTTAAGAAAATTATGATTGCATTTAATGAAAACTTGCAATCAAACAGAACTCTCACAAAAAGCACTCACAATTCCACAGGAAGCTGTTCCGTTTCATAGTATAATATAACTGCACTTGCTTACGCATTAAGTCTTTATTTGTCCTTCGGGAAAAATATTATGTAACACTGGAATCGAAATAAGAGAAATCAATATTTTGTAAATGTTTTGTGTGTACAAATTGGTTATTTTACATGCAAAACAATTAGAGGTTTTCCCACCTTCTTTAAATATCATCTTTAGATAAATCAAAGTACTCAGAAGTACAGACAGCCGGGCTCATTTACAGAGTAGAATCATTATGAATTTCTTACATGAATCATACGTTTATATTGTATTAACAGATAAAAAAAATATCAGATTGAAAATTCTGATGAAAAAATCATTTTAAAACTATCAATATAAATGATAAGACAGTCACACTGATAGTGAATTTCGATCCTAATACCACGGTCCGATTTTGTCAGAATCAGAATTAATCTGGTACCGCAACTGAAAATAAACAAACAGGCCAGTCTGGTTCCTTCTCCTGCTTTTCTTCGTATGTGTAGAGAATTAAGATACATGTAACACTGATTATCAAAAATCCTTACACTAATGAACTATGTTGTTTGACTTAAGAACAGATGATACAAACAAAAAAATGGATGCCTGGATTGGTATATATTTTTTGGCCTAATTTGATTGCAAATGATACAAATAATAAATCTCTAGAATATTAAGAAATTGTAAACCTTCTGTGAGGTTCAAAAGTCTGCCCTTCTGAAACCACCCTTATTAATCTATACAAATATTTTTCAATTTAAATTCCATTTTTGTGCAAATTTGAATCAAAAATTAAAAACTAAGCGGTGAAAGTTTTTCATATTATTCATTTAAACATGACTCAAGTTGTTATTTTCAAATTCTTTGACAAAAGTTTGTTTGTATCATCTGTCTTTAAGACTGAAGTTTTCAAAGGTTACTAAATATGTTTATTTAAATAAAACTTCGTTTTATATTTGTTGCTTTATTAAGCGTTTGTATTATCTCAATAGCGGTTGAGAGTAAGAACTATATTTTTACACGTAACTTTAAAATGGCGACTATGGGGTTAACATCCTGTCTTGAACAGGATCACATAAGCCGGCAATTGCTCTTTGAGCAATAAGCCCGGCTAAAAATGACTGAATATTGTTATATATGAAATAAGATATGGCATAAAAATTATTAAACTAACAATTTTAAAGACAAGAGCACCTAGGGCCTTAACGTTCACCCGAGTATAATACAAGATCTGCGCTGTACTGCCTCAATTTGGGGATCCAAAACTCTGGCAGCTTACTCAGGCTGTGAACGTACCACAGCATTGTATGCACAGGTACTTGTGGACAGGATCGACCCCCATCCCTTATCCCCTCCCCCGATATTCAACCCCAGGGCTTATTGGACATTTTTTCACAAATTATATTTATTACACTTATTCATCATGTGCACAAAACCAAGATGTTTCTGTGAATCACCGATGCCCCCGTATGGCAACATAGTAGGCCAAATTTGGTGGTACCCAAAGAAAGTTCTTGTCACAAGGAATAAACATGTGAAATATGAAAATCATAGCTCCACTAAATCAAAAGTTATGGGCGGACAGACATCCGGACACGACAAAAACTATTTACCCCCGAAACTTCGTTTACGTGGGCATAAAAATCGTCAAACAAAAATAATCACTCCACAAAAAAAAAAATACCCCACTAAACAATAGGAAAAAAAATCGTCAAAACCCCAAAATAATCACTCCAAAAAAAAATCCCCCGCTATACATTATAAGAGAGAAAGGTATGCCACTCCAGTTTGTTTACATTGTACCCCCACTGCTCTTTCTGGATTTAAAAACATGTATTTGTTTTTTTTTTCAACCCAAATGCAAATGCTTACGTCAGGCCAAAATTCTCTTGGACATTCTGTATGCACTTCCGTTGCGATTACCTAAGGAAATTTCAACGTTCTGACTGGAATGCTGTTTAAGGTGATATTGTGGGATGCTAACGAGAGATATTGTGGGATGCTAACGAGATGCAGTTTCAATCCGATAGCATGGACTAAGACAGAAATATACCGGTATGTAGAGACGGAGTGAATCGACATTTTAGGTTGAAATAAAATAAATACATGTTTTTAAATCCAGAAAGACCAGTGGGTACAACGTAAACAAACTGGAGTGGTATACCTTTCTCTCTTATGATGTAGAGGGTTTTTTGTTTTGGAGTGATTATTTTGGGGGTTTGAAGATTTTTTCCTATTGTACACATGATGAAGTGTAATAAATATTTGTGGAAAAATTTCCGATGAGTCCCGGGGTTGAATTTGGGGGGGTTGTGGTTGTTCCTGTCCAGGAAGATGTTGTAATCCAGATGCCTTTTCATGTTATCCGATATATCGACTCCCAGATTTCGAGCTGATGAGGTATTCCTTAATGCATGTCCATGAAGTATGTAGTCGGTAGGAATGGGGTTTCTGGACTACGTAACATGGATAACATAGCACATACTTGGATTGAATTCCATATTCCGCAAGGTCTCCTATTGCGTTCTCTTGGGGCATTGACTGACAACGCTGTCCGTCCATAGTGATATATATATATTAGATACAGTGTCCTCTGTGAAAATTCTAACGCTTCGACAAATCATAAAAAAAAAATAGGCAAAAAAAGAAAGAGACTAAGGACTGAGCCCTGAGGGGCCTCAGATATTACAGGGATAGATGTAGAAAATTTGCCGTTGTCTAACGCTACCGTCTCGGTAGCTGAGGAACCCCTTGATCCTTGGGTTTTTTGGTATCGAACACCAAACTGATGTAGTTTTCAAAGTACATTGTTGTATGAGACCTGGTCAAAAGCTTTGCTGTTATACAGCAGGATCAAATCGGTTTCCTTACCGTGCTGGATGTTATGGGCAAGCTCATCTACTAACATCATCAGCTGGGTTTTACAATTGCGTCGCTCCCTGATTCGGTTTAGAGATCATATAAGATGTTCTGTGTAAAATGCCAAATTAGACGCGATTATGTGCTTCTTTGTTTTACACAGTATACAGGTAAGAAATATTGGTCTGTATTTAGCCAGTTTTTATTTGACGCCCTTTTAAATATGAACTTAAATTTGCTGCTTACTACTTTCAGGGTATTATACCTGACGTGTATCATATGATATGAGAGCTGAAAGAGGATTTGAGTTATTGAGTTAACCTCATGGTGCAGTTCCTTTAATAAGAGGTAAAGGATCTTGTGAGGGCCAGCTGCTTTGTCTGTTGTAAGGATTTTAAACGATTTCGTTATACCTTCTGTGTTTACAAGTATTTCTGGCATGTGGCTTTGGATGATTCATCAGTAATGGAGGTATACTCATCTGAGTGGGGGATACTGTTACATTGGTCACTCACCTTAATGCTGCATAGCTGGAAGAGGGAGAGAGATTTGGGGTTTTAAAACGACTGGAACTGTCGGTTTAAAATTTCAGTCTTCTCTACTTGTGCTGATTGAGGGTAGTCTGAAGGTACCGCTCTCTTTAGTGACACACCACATTTTCTAGTTTTCTAATATACCCAGAATGTTGTTCACATACCAATTAAACAAAAGTCTTATTTGCTGCTGTTCCAGATGTACAATCTATTGGAATTTCCATTGGTACTACTTGACCCCCTACCCCCACCCCGTTATTAGCTGACCTATTTTTGTATTCATATGATGCTGAATGTCAAAAATCTTGTATGTGAAAAGGAAAAAAAACCATTTGCTGTGGTCTTGAACTCGACATTTAGATAAATCGACGACGTATTGTCAATTAGTAATTGTTATTTCCATTCTTATGTCGATACGATATATCCTGGTGAGCTTGAGATAAAAGGTACCACAGAGTCTGACACATCTGTTTCATATTTAGATATTTTACTTATTATAATAAACGTGATGACTTTAACTTTTCAATCGTCAACTAAATTTATTTCATTTTAGAACGCAATAAGGATTACTTTCCGATGTAGACAATTTGTCCACGATTTTACCGTACAACCCTCGATTAAATCTATTTAAGAATTCCACTATTTTTGTTACCATATCGGGACAAGAGGTGCATGGTTTGAAGTTGTATCTTTATACTGACTTATGTTATTTATGAAACTTTCCCATATATAAGTTTAAGAGTCCAATGATTTATAAAACTTTTTTATAGACATATTTTCTTCCCCCAGAATGTGACCTGCTCTTTCAAATGGGCAAATGCCAATCGCTGTGATACTTTTGTAGTTCGGACAGTCAGAAACCAAATCGAAAAAATATATATAAGAACTATAGAGAAACTTAGAGGACAAACTCTATAGGTTACAGAGCTCATCAACAAGTGAGGAAGCTTATATATTATTTTGACAGTGAATTTTGTCATGAAAACCAGCTTGAGGCACATATCAGGTCAGTGTATAATAAAAGCGTATTACAAGAAAGACAACTCTAGTACGAGTAAGATTAAATACATATAAAGAACTATCTACATTTCTATGATGTCTTCTCCCATTCATCTTTAATCTGAAGTATGTTGCACGTTATTCAAACAATACTATTGTGAATTTTTATGGTCCCTTCCTCCCAGGGGCTTGAGAGGTGGAGCCAAGACCACAAAAAGTATTGCAATCTTTAAAAATCAACTTTACTCCTGGACATCAAGCAGTCAAACAGTTGGCATGATTGTAATAAGCATTGAGTCCTTAACCAAAATTGTGAAATTCATGAACCAAGGATCAGGTGTTCTAAGTGCTAGGACGGGGCTAAATAGATAAACCAGTGAAAATTACTTAATTCTTTGAAAATCTTCTCTGCTGCTGGGCATTGAACAAAATTACAACATAAAAAGTTATGATGGAGAAGCGTGTTTCTCCTAAAATTGTGAATTTCATGACCTCAGGGTCATGGGTTCTGGTTTTAGGGCTTAGCTTTATAAATTATATATTATTGAGCAACGGTCCTTCTATATTTGTGAATTGCAAAGCCCCTGGGTAAAGTGTACCGTAGAGGAGTGTGGAACTTTAATTATATACTGAAAATGAATGAATGCTTTGAAATATGCTTCTTATTATACCCAACGCAACAAGTTACGTGAGGTATATGTTTTTGACCCTTCCGTCAGTCAGTCAGTCCTTATAAACCGCTACACACAATTTCGTCAAACTTTGCAGGTTTATAGAACACAATGTGTAGATGTGCATATTACCAGAATATTCGGATTCCTTTATTTTTTCCGGGAATTTCCACATTTTTTGAAATAGATTTTAGGCCATATCTTGAATATAGAGATGAATAGTTTGTTAGCGCAACTCCTCATAAACCACTGCTTAGAATTTGGTCAAACTTTGTAGATATTTAGGACACAATGTGTAGATACTTGTATGCTTATTACCAGGAAATTCTGATTCCTTTATATTCCCGGAATTTTCCGCACCTTTTAACGTAGATTTTTGGCAAAATCTGGATTACGAGGATGAACAGTTTGTCAGCCAAACTCCTCATAAATCGCTGCACACAATTTCGTCAAACTTTACAAACATTTAGGACACAATGTGTAGATGTGCATATTACCTGGAAATTCCTATTCCTTTGGTGTGTTTTTTTCGGGAATTTTAGCACGACTTTTGGGGGGCGTGGGGTATGTAAGCTTGCTCACTTTTTCTTTCATTATAAATCAAAAACTTATGTGATGAGCAAGGGAGCCATGATAAGGGGTTCCTGTGTGGTGGGGTACAAATGATTATTGCTGAATATTACTGATTAGTTTAAGATGCATTTTTTGTTCTTTCGCTACTCTGCCTATAGATATTAAGTAAATGAATTAAGCATACTAAGGGTACAGTTATGATGAGCACTTGCGCCTTTTTCTAGATTGTGAAAGTCCCCAATTGTTTGAAAGTTGTTGCATAATGCTCAGGTGACCTATAAGGCCCATAGGCATCTTGTTAAGATGTTGATAAATGTCCATAGGGACTATACAATATTTATAAGAAGGATGCGGCTTGTACAATGGGACAGCTTCTTTTGTTGGGCATTAGTAAGGGTGGGACACCCATTTTTTTTCAGCAATATATTAATGGGCATACACTTTTTTCCTCTACAAAACTGCGATCAAATAAATTTACAAGTCATTCCGATTTAAAGAAAAATGGACACAGTTTCTAATAAAAATTTCAAATTTATTTTTCCATATTTTCATGACTAAAAATATTTAACTAAGGTTTTTCTAATGATCATCATAAATATCAATTTCAGTTGTCGAATGAAACATATGGAGATAACGAACAGTATTCAAGATCTCAAGTCCATTTGATAAAGAGGACCCATGCCTGCTAATAACGGGGCGCAATAGTTACCCATGAGAACTCCTATAGATTGTTATAAGACCTGGGGCCCGTTTTACAAAAGGACTTACGACTTAAGACCAAATTTAATTCTTCATATATCTTTTTAATTAACATTATATCGAAAAAATTTTTTAAACCTTTTAAAAGGAATGTAGTAAGATATTTTTACACAAACAATTTCCGAGAGAACTATTAATTTTGCGAAATTTTACAATCATATGAAGTTTTTGGTCTTAGTCGTAAGTTCTTTTGTAAAACGGGTCCCAAGTCTCAAAAAACCACATTGATATTGTCAATCAGAAACACGAGCCATCTTTTTGCAGACCTGTTTACTCTTACGATTTCGCCTTATTTTGAACGGATTTTTAGTCAAAAATACGTCTCACGTTTTGATTTATGAAAATACGGAAATCGGAAAAATGTTCGTTTGGAATTCATCCGCTAGTTTTCCTTATGATCTCCTTTAGTTTCACGCTTTTTAATTGCTAAAAATAGAAAGATTTCAAATACGTAAGTGATGTCGGATTGCCAAAAAGCTGTGGTATTATATAAATACTGCATGTAGTTGAGTTTAACATTGAAAATTTTCACCCCAAGAAAACCATTGTCAACCAAGGCGCAGCTGAGGTTGACAATGGTTTTCTTGGGGTGAAAATTTTCAATGTTACACTCAACTACATGCAATATTTATTATATTATACTGAATGTTTTATACAAATACATATAACAGTGAACCGTGCGCGCATAAATTCTGCACAGTCGCTATTTTTTGGAATATCACATGTCGTCAAGCAATGATGTCTGTTGCTACGCTGGAGGGCGTGGCTTCATTATTCAGCGGGTAATAGGGTTTTTTAACAAACGTTTCTCGACCAATCAGATTCATCTAATTTACATGAAAGTATACTATTATAAAATGACAAAGATCTTGTTATTAAACCATGTTTTTTTTTATTAAAAAAGCAGTTGTTCTCTACTAGTACTTCTAAATGTAAAATCGATGGAAAGTAAAATCTTACGGGCAAATACCAAATCTCACGGACAAATCTAATAAAAAATACAACGATATGGGTAAACAGGTCTGTTTTTTATGTAAACTTCAAAGTTCTTGTGTGTTCAATCAGAATGTTTTTTAAGAAAATAATTGTGCCAATGACCAATAAAGTATGTAAATTTACGAATTCCATTTTTATTGAAAAAGGAAATTTCAATGATATAAAGTAACCAGACTAAGCATGCTACTTGCCGGTATATAGTTATAAGCAATGGTGCCTCTTTCAAAATTTTGAATGTCATGACCTTTGGTTTAAAACACGAACCTAAATCGATGCTTGAAAAGTTGTAACATGATGCTCAGATGACCTTTAAGGCCCAAAAGCCTCTTGTTTTTCAACATTGTGTCTTTATCAGTAATATCACACTTGAATCTTTGTTCTTCTTCATGGGCTTCATCAATGCCAGAGAGTAGATTGAAAGAGTTTCACCTTGTTGCCCTTGGTTTGGCTGGTAAAACGTTTTGCTTTAATTCTGCAATAGTCTGGTCGTTTTCACAACGGAATATATTATATTAATTTTTTTCTGGAGCATCCCTTTCATCATCTTATCTGAGACGTATTTCAGCTTTTTCATTACCCACCACTGTTGTCATTTGACATCTAGTTGTTCAATTGTCTCTAAATGGTGCTTCTCATCATAAATCCACTTATAATTTCAGGATCATTAACACACAGGTCTTCACACAATTTGGGTACTTTCTTTTCTCTTGCTTTAAATACAGTTTTTATACCCCACGCAACAAGTTGCGGGAGGTATAGTTTTTTTTACCTGTCTGTCAGTCAGTCCTGTTTTTTTTTGTCAGCGCTACTCCTCACAGATGCACAGAATTTCGTCAAACTTCGCAGATATTTATATCTAGGACACAATGTGTAGATGTGCATATTACCAGAAAGTTTCGATTCCTTTATTTTTTCTGGGAATTTCAGCACTTTTTAACTTAGATTTTTGGCAATGTCTTGAATATAGAGATGAATAGTTTGTCAGCACAACTCCTCTTAAACCGCTGCATAGAATTTCGTCAAACTTTGCAGTTATTAAGGACACAAAGTGTATATGTGCATATTTCCAAGAAATTTGGATTCCTTTATTTTTCCTGGGAATTAGGCACTTCTCAAGTTAGATTTTTGACCACATCTTGAATATAGAGGTGAACAGTTTGTCAGCGCAACTCCTCTTAAACCGCTGCACAGAATATTGTCAAACTATGCAGATATTTAGTACGCAAGGTGTAGATGTGCATATTAGCAGGAAATTCCTATTCCTTTTTTTCTGTGAATTTTGGCACTTTTCAACTCATATTTTTTGCCATACCTTGAATATAGAAGAGAATTGATTGTCAGCGCAACTTCTCATAAAGCACTGCACAGAACATTGTCAAACTTTGCACATTACCAGGAAATTGAGATTCCTTAATTTTTCCCGGCAATTTTAGCACTTCGAGTTTTGGGGGAGCATGGGGTATGTGAGCTTTCATTTGCAGAAGCCGGTAGGTGCCAGGTAGAAAAATATTTTATCCGGCGGCCGCCAGAAACATTACCCGACAGCCCCAAAATAATTATCTGCCGGCCACCAGATACATGTAAGTTATATACCGTCCGCCAGAATTTATTTGGCGGCCGCCATTTAAAATATTTTTTCTACCCGGCACCAACCGGCCTCCGTAGTAGTGTGTTTCTGTGTTTAACTTTTTAATTATACATGTAGTTGGTGCTCTTATCAATTCACGACTGACGTTCTTATTTTCAGCCTTCATAGTTTCAAAAATTAATTTAGCTTTTAAATCTTCATATGTAGCCATGGTGATAAGATGACTGAAATATCAATAAAATTGTCCTACCAATCCATCTTTGGGTGTATTAGATAATCGAAACACTTGTTCACATCAAATGCAGCTATAACACTGTGGTTTGACCATTTACGTACATGAATTTAAGACTAATGGTGGTTTATTTAATTAGTTCAACTACCAAATTCATATTACCAACAACGAATTACAAAGAAAAATTAACATCATTAAATCAATGAGAATGAGGTTTCTTTAGTATATAAATTTTGTCAAATACCTGTACATGTACACATTTTCAAATGTTATTATATCTTAGTTACATCTTTTTCAAAAGGTACAAAATCATAGAGTAATTCAGGGGAATTACTGAAAAACAAATGATTTTTATTGCTTTATGTTCTATCACATACTCAGAAATGCTAGAATTTCAAATTGTTGGCCTTAATTTTAGGGGGAAAATAGAATTGTCATGTACAATACTGCAAAACAAAGTGTTAATTAAACAAGATCTGGATAATAATATTAACAATTGTGCCACCTATTCGCCTAAGATGAATTGTATCATCTTCCATCCCCCCAAATGTAATATTTATATACTGAAACACAAATACCCCAATTTTTAAGTCGAAAATTTTGTACAAAAAAAGTTAAGCCATCTTCAACTTTGCCAAATCAGTTATTCAACGGTTGAATGATTTTCATTCCATTTCTGGAAGTTGGTTTTTAGCCCTTTTAACAGAAATCAAAAATGGCATTTTTAATAAAACAATTGCCAATAACTTGGGTTTCCAAGGTTTTGTAGCTGTTAATCATAAGTAATGTACTAAAGTACCGGGGGAAAATCCTTCATTCTTATCGGGATATGATCATGTCCGGAAAAGAAAAGAGAATTTTTTCACTGGAATTTTAATGCAATACTTAATAATTATTTGAAAATCATAATGACAACAAATATTTAAAATACTTAAGCTTTGCAGAAGTTCTGTTACTAACAGAAGAACAGTAGAAAACAAAGGTAAACATGAAAACAAAGAGAGACAACTATAATGTAAAGTTCACCACACAAAAATAAAACCTTGTATCACATTCATTGGTAATAAAACTGAGTGAATTCTTAACAAGTTAACTTATTTTGTGCATCATCCATAATTATAACAGAAGAAATGAATCACTAGCATCATATAGCAAATCTCTCAATAGAGGGCGTATTACGCTTCGCTGCAACACATAAGTGGAACGATAACTCGATTTAGAGATTGTCACAGAGCCAGTGTGATTTTCAAATAGAAAAGATATGTTTGAGTTTAGGCATGATAAATCTTGTGTATTTGCATGGGAAGTGATGGTCAAAATGCTATAATAAGTATAAATGTATTTACAGTGTACCTAGACTGCCTTACTTTATGGTAGAATATTAGTTTCACGGAGCGAATGTTGACAGTATCATTCAATGTCCTATGAATGATTGTAAGCTACGAGCTCAATTAAAAAAAGACTCGTAGATGGTGAAATAAATGAAATATTCCAAGAGAAAATATTTTTCATTTAGAAACCTTGAAAAAGGAGAGAGAGAGAGAAGAAAAGGCAAAATACAGCTCAATAAAAGTGACAAATATTTCACTTCAAACTAGGTAGAACTGTCTGAAAAAGAATCTTTCCGGGGAAACAAAACGTTCATACACTAGAAAAATATTGCGAATAACACAACTTATTACGATATCATAACAAATCGGGAAAAATGAAGGTATACAAAGACACATTGCATTCGTATTACCTAACCTAGGAGAACAAGATGATATTACATGTAGTATCAAGGCATTCGATGATTGTGACAAGGCGACATCTAAAGTCGCGATGTACAATGTAAGGAGTTGATCCTTACGTCGCAGGTTCCAGTCTTTCAGGTGAGACCGTTTATAAACCGAGGTTCCGTTTCGCAGTAGGTGCTGCATGAAAAAGAACCCTCATTAAGCGCCGAGTATAGAACATAATTCGCACCTCTCCACCAGCAAGTGATGGCTTCCCCATGCGTGAAATTCTCAAGAGGTACGTTGAACAACATACAATTAATAAACTGCAATAAAAAATCTTTTAAACCTACCTGAGCCGAAGGCAGTCGTCGTTGTCGTCAGCTTCGTTAATTTTTTTTGCAATGTCATTTTTCTTCTTCAGATCCACTGGGCGAATTTCAACCAAAATCGCAACAAAATATCCGTGGCTAAAGAGGATTCAATTTTAAATGAAGGGGCCACACCTTCTTTCAAATGGGGGTTAAATATTGAGTTAGTAAAAATTTAATGGCATTGTTTAAGAATTGTTTCCTAAACTTCAGTGGGCCAGAAAAACTGATTTATTATTATTGTTTAACGCCGCGTCGGCAATATTCAGCCATAAGGAAGTGAAAAAGAAAATATGGAATTTATGTAAAAGCATGCTTCGGTAGTGAAGATTCGAGCTTCTTAAGGTATTCCATCCCTAATACCAACAAATTCAATGAAATTGAATACATAACAGATATGTAGGAGTTTCATACTCTGTACCTGTATATTTGAACATAATTCGTATTTATTACAATTAGCATGAAAGGGTGGGATGTGTCCTAATGTATACCAATGTATTTGGTAAGAGGTATCTCCCTCTGTTTTTAATTAATAAAAAAATCATTTTAAAAACATTATCTAGTACATAAATTTTTTGAATTGTTATAATTCTATTTCGTTTGTTTTGATGTATCTTTCCACCACGGTATTTATGGATATTCTTATTATTTGAATTTAATTTTTAATTTGTCACTACCGTCTTCAATGCAATCTTTAGGTATTAATGTTTAGTTGCTTGTTTTTTTTTTCTTAAACTTTCTTGTGGTAACTTCTTTTCTTCTTCAATATGCTTTAAATCAATAGCAGAGTATCATGTACGTGATGGACATTGAAGGATAGAGAATTTGATCCTATTAGGGATGGGAAACCTTACGATATTATGCCTCAGAGGTATAGGGCTGGGCTGAAATGGACGTTTCCAGTTTTCAAAAGAATACATCGGAAAAATCTTTTAAACTCTTCCTATCAAGTAGAACAAAACCACTATCCATAATATTTATAATGATGTAACAGGAAAGGAAAAAATGTATGGCTGGACCGGGAATTGAACCCGGGACCCATGCATCTCCAGTCAGGTGCTCTACCAACTGAGCTATCTAGGTCAATATCCACGGCCCAAACCATTACATTCCTCCCTCCTTAAATGGTCTTCGCCCTCGAAGACACAACCGAGGTTCTTATTGCCCCTGGCAGGACTTTCACCTGCAATTCAAGGGGTGGTCAACTGCACCAAATCTGTAACAGAAAAGGAGAAAATGTTTGGCTGGACCGGGAATCAAACCCGGGACCCATACATCTCCGGTCAGATGCTCTACCAACTGGGCTATCCAGGCCGATATCCACCACCAAACCATTACAATTATATGAAAATATTCTCAGATGGTGTAGATTAAAATTTGATGAAATCGTGATCCTAGAAATTGTAGGTTGGACCATTGTGGACGATTTGAAATTTGAATAGGAATACTTGGGAAATTCTAAATAACTGCAAAGCTATGATAAGTCATATTTATATGGAAGCATTGTTAGATAGTGTTGATTCAAGTTTGTTCAAATCTGGTTTCCTTGGGAAAGGGTGGGCCCACAATCAAGGATTGAATTTTACACAGGAATTTATTAAAAAGATCATTAAAAATCCTTTTTTTCGAGAACAGCGATAATTACCCCTATTAATACAGAAGCATCCTCAGATAGTGTATATAAAAGATTGTTAAAACAATCGTTCCATTGAGGGAGGGGGGCAATAGATTTGTTTGTTGTTTAACGCCCCTCTCAACAATTCTTTAGTCTTATGGAGACGCCACCATTCGCCGGTGGGGAGCTGCAAATTTTGTCTATTACTCGGCACTTAAGACCATTGAGGTATGAGGGAACTTTTCGTGCCGGCACCTACTGCGACACGGAACCTCGGTTTATACGGTCTCGTCCGAAGGAGCGGTTTCCACGTCCCAGAGTGGGCATCAAACCCGCGACATAAGTATCAATTCCTTACTCTGCGACTCTAGAACAGACGCTCTAATCACTCTAAGCGCAGGCGACGGGGGCAATAGAAGATACGTCTAAGAGGAATACAATCTTGAAATTTTGTTTAAAGCCATTTATAGTCAAAGAAATATTGAAGCCTTCTCGGTTAGTGTACATTTAAGTTTGTTAAAATCATATCTCCCCCTGATGAAAGTTGGTACGGCTTAATTTTTTTAACTTTTGAAAACAAAACCGATTTCTGCTTTTTCCTAGCCAAAGTCCTCATGTGAGCTATAAAGCAAAATGACCTCTCGTTTTGGTTTCTTAAGAGATTTTTCAATGGACATCACTTTTTTGTAATTACTTGATACAGTAAAACACGCTTATAACAAGGCACTGTGAAATGAGCGTTATTCATTTTTCAATTTTAACAAATTCAACAACTTAAAAACTTATGACTTTTCAATTTTATATACAACCATTTCCCACGATAAATCAAAATCCAGGCTTTTCAATATCATTGATAACTGCTTTTTCAATAAAAAAAGAACTCTTAAATTTACTTGCCTTGTCATCGGTTATTAGAAAAATTGTTTTGTTAAAAAACATTCTGATTGTACACACAAGTACTCTGAAGTTGACATTAAAAGATGCTTGAGTTCCTGATTGACAATAGAACCATATCCAGGTTAGTTTGGACTTTCAGTAAGGCTTGGCATTCTCTACGTTACATAATTAGTTACTGAAATTTACACAGCTTTCCTTCACTGTTGGTATATACATGTAATAGAAATTCGTGTATCGAATAACCAATAACGTTGTCTCGTCCGGACAAGAGGTGGAGCTAAAGTCTCATCGTAATCAACAACAATTTAACAGTTGTTTAAAGTTTCTAATGTTTATATTAATTTCTTAACCAATGAAAATCTATTCGCCAAAGACGTTAATTACGTAGTGCCAAGAATGCAACGCCTTACTGAGAACCTGGAAATGGTTCTATCTATGTTGATTTTGGAGACCCAAGTCTTCCAACAATATATTGGAATTCCCATGGGTAACAATTGCGCCCCGTTATTAGCAGACCGATTTTTGGATTCATGTGAATTAGAATTTGTGCAAAATCTTACGTGTGAAAAGAAGAAAACACTTGCCATGGTCTTCAACCTGACATTTAGATATATCGGCGACGTTTTGTCAATTAACAACGGTAATTTTCATTCTTATGCCGATACGATATATCCTGGTGAGCTTGAGATAAAAGATACCACAGAGTCCAACACATCTGTTTCATATTTGGATATTTTACTTGAAAAAGACGTTAATGGTAATCTAACAACCAAGCTCTATGATAAACGTGATGACTTTAACTTTTCTATTGTCAACTTCCCTTATAAACATCGAGCAATATGCCTTCATCACCTGCATACGGAGTTTATATATCTCAGTTGATTCGATACGCAAAAGTATGCTCTACCAATGAACAATTTCTAAAAGGAGGTAAGTTATTGACAAACAAGTTAATGAAACAAGAATATCAACAGTCTCGTTTAAAGTAATCATTTCGCAAGTTTCATATTGTCGATACAATGACCTTGTCAGGAAATATAATTTTTGATTGTGTCAAATGCTGAGGGACATTTTTTTAATTGATAGTTCATTATTTCTATACTGAGTTGACGACGGATTTCCGTTATTTCCCGACCATGACAAGGAGCACACGGCGGGTGTGACCGGTCGGCTTGGATGCTCATTCCTCCATGGCACCTGATCCCACCTCTGATGTTTTTGGGGTCCGTATTTTCTCTGCTCCTATTTTGTATTGTTCTATGGACTTTTAATCTTGAATACTGTTCGTTAATCTTGAATACTGTTCGTTATCTCCATATGTTTCATTCAATCGATTCCAAAATATGAAAAAGTCACAGTGAATGGAAAAAAGACGCCTACTTTTCAGTTGATTAGTGACAAATTTGAATTTAACTGGTCACCTTGTTCGGAAGAAAGTTAATGTTTACAGGCAGACTGACCAGTGTTTACTGTTTTAAAAAAGATTATTTCAGCCATTGGCATGTTGATCTAAAGAGCAAATAGATAAATACAAGGTAATGTTGATATTTTCCAGGAATAAAAATGTGATGATCTGTCATCAGATATCTATGGTACAGTAAAATTGATTGTTTTATCAGCATTAAACAGCATTTTTCCTTTTTTCAATTTTATTAATCGACATTTTTGATAAGTTTACAGATAAACAGATTAATTTGATTTGTGAAATGAAAAAAACGATAATAATAATGTCACCTGTGTTTGTGATACATTCATAAATTGTAAGGCGGATACTCTGACACTAACGACACAAGACGAACATCTCCATATATTCAGCAGCTAGGTCACACGGACGACACTTTCCTACTCTTACGTAGAAAGGATAAAGAAATTGTTTCACACACTCATGACAGCAGACCCACATCCAATGCCTGCGCCACATTGCACTTCCCTGATCGGTCAAATTCTCGTGATCTCCGAATAATCTTTCAATATACCTCAGTAAGATTTCAGGAGACCGAGTTGTTGACAGGAGCACTACTTAATCTTATTAAACTGTCTAAAATAAACTTTATTGTTATTCGGTATATCGTGTCCATATTGTCACTATAACGATCTCCTAGAGTGATTTTTACAGCTTCTAAAAAGGGTTTCTCCATTTCCTGAAAGAAATTAAATTGACAAGATTGATAAATAAGCACTAAATAAATGTATACCGGTATTATAATACCTTGTTGAAATAATCACTAATAAAACAATAATTGATTGGTTTAGAATGACACGTTACAGTTGTATTCGCCCTACAACAAGCACTATCTTCCCTTGGTTATAAGTTGACCCTTCATTTGTTTATCCCTTCTCTCGAGGCTACTTTGTGCCAACTTTTATGAAAACTGGATAATTCTCCAAAAGATTGAGATAAACAAATGGACAAACATATGCGCTGATCTCGAAAAATGGGTGTCAGATCTGACAGAAAAACTCACTTTAGAAAAAAGTAATTTACAACACATGCAATTAGATTTATAATTATTTATAGGCATAGTCACTGGCACATTTCTTTGCTGGTTTCAGGAAGAATTAACATGGAATGTATATAATACATACGTATCATAAACTGTTCAATAATAAATGACCAAGTACATGTAACTGATCCGTTAGCTCTGGATGAAGTTTGGCTTAACACCACACGGACTTACTTTTATCAACTGGTAAATTTTCACATTTCAGTCAGAGATTCAATCGTGGTGGTGTTCATTTCATGTAAACTGCCAGTATTAAGAGCTAATGTATTGATTAACTGCTGCTGCTCGAACAGATGTCGTTACTGACATTTTCATGAATACGCAATTTGTGGGAAAATTTTAAATTCAACGACATTTTTGTTCCTGTACATTGGTAAGGAAATGGAAAATCGATTTATTAATGATTTTTTTTTTTATTTGTTGTTTTTGGTTCGTATCGATATTTTGAATAACTTACCCATATAAGTTCTGTTCGAAATCCGGGAAATTTCATGTGACTTTGACCAGTGGCTTTGAGTACATCTAACACATAATCCACATTGTCAACGTTAGATATAAGTTCATCCAGTGTCCCCATCACAGAAATAGCATGTTTCTCTACTAGTTCACTCACACGGATTTCATCTTCTGTCTTTAAATGCTGAAAACGTACGAACATGTTTCGTATGTCCGCATTTGCTCTGAACATCCTGAATGTAAAAGAGAATTAAATAAATTTACCTTTGCACCTTTTATGTTCGTTAATTTTACATTTAAACGAACGATTTGATGTATTTGGCAAACGTGCAGCAAATAAAATTCCTGCATAAGATGTTTGCCAGTCTTAAAAACTTTTTAAAAAGTCCATATTGGAATAAATTTCCTTTTTAATTTAATTTATCTCTTATGCAGGTTTTATAACCTATATATTATATTTACAAATATATTACACAGGGGGGTGAAGGGGAGGGTGCACCTCAAGAATTGAATAATTTTACAGTTGGGTGAAAAGAGAGGATCTCTGAGTACGGATTCCAATTCCAAAGAATTAACAGTTAGATGAAAGCCTCGATCTTTCGTACAAGTGGAGTTCTTCGTTTAATTTTAAAGATAGCCAGACAGTAGTAATGTTTGTCTCCGGTGTGAGAATTGTAACAAACTCAGTAACACCATACATGTCTCCCCACAGTTCTAAAGCTTGAGCCAGCCGGACTAATCAATAAAGAGGATAATGATCTAGTCAAAAAGAAAATAAAAGCTCGAATAGCTTCAGTGGTGTCAAACATGAAAAACATTGAAAAATGTGCACTTTTCCCGAACTTAACCCTGATGAGCTAAAAACGAGAAAAATATAATCTGCTTGAAATTGTGTTAAATAATGCAAGATTAGTAAACACGTGATTTTAACTCAGACATTATCGTTTTGTATACTACAAGATAACAATTATTTCGCTGCCATTATTATCACTGTCTCTTCAAAAGAACATCACTTAATAAATGATGCTCTTGTCAAGAAATTTGTACCTTCCATTCGTGCTAAGAATTACACAAATCATTAACTAGAGTTCAAGAACGTATGGATTTTATTGCATGGCACGTATTTAATTCATACAAAAATGTCGTGAACGGAACTCTCTTTCAATGCAGCACATTGATTGCTTTTTCGCCGATTATTGACGAGTAGACCCAGGCTTTAAATTATTGGTTAATCTTTTAACGGATATTAGAACTTTTTATTAGTTGTAATACTTCTAGAAAAAATCAAGAGCAAATAGACATTGCTGAATATGAAAAAATGTGGTCCTGATGATCGGCTGATAAAAAATTATTGCATATTAGTATTTTTTATTTAGCATGTTTTTTTTATGTATACCATCTGTCAAAAACGTACTTTGCTTAGGCTGTTAGATTAATGTTATCACTAGTTTCCATTCATGTTCTCCACAACCGTTGCACATACGGAAAAGAAATTTGGTATACAGATTTATCAGATAAATATCTAGGGCAAGGTCTGTCTTGGGTTTGTTGGCGCCATATTTGACAGATTTATGCACCTTTGACTTGGAGAAATTCAAATTTGGGGGAGGGGGCATAAGTGTTTTTACAAACATCTCTTGTTTTACTGAATTTGACTACAAGAAGTTCCGTCTAATTGTTCAATACTTGGGGCTAACGGTGGATGTGTACCGTCAACAGGGGAAGCCTACTCCTCATTGTCACCTGATCCCACCTGTGGAATTTCCAGGGGCTCGGGTTTATGTCCTGTTTATAGATTTATATTGTTTAAAGCTTTTATGAGATCGATCACTGTTGATTCTACTTACCCCTTTACATTTAGTCAATTTGAACTATACTTCTTTGAATAAGTGCAAAGAAAAAATCAAATCAATAAATCTGAATAAAATAAATTATACGGAAGCTTTTAAAAACAGAATTTAAGAGTGTTGAAAAAGTAATGAAAATTCTTTCCCGTTTATATACACAGATAAGTTTCTCGGCGTCATGATTTCTTATCATGGCCTTCAAAACTTCATCTGATATATGTGTTTTGATGTAAAATAAATACTTCACATAAAGATTCACGTGTATGTGATGTGAAATAAGTTAGTGCTTAGGCCTATGTGATTTTACTGTAAATCGGACAAAAATAGCCAAAAAGCACATTACAAATTCCAGTGTGAAAGATCTTAAACGCAATTAGTAGAAAAAAGAAATCACTACATGGATTTAAAAAAAAAAAGAAACCCTGAACAAAAGATGATTTCTTACAGATTGTTTTTACTTGCGGCACAAAGCTGAATATGATTCAACCTTTTACGTTTTTGTAAAAGAATCCTCCAAATATTCATTAATTTTTAATTTGCTAGTCTATAATTGAACGATTTATTCCTCTTAATTTTGAACCAATCCTTACTTCCAAAGCGCTATCAATATCATCTTTATTTTGCATGCGTTTAAACTGATAATGTTGAAGTGAATTCGTAACACATTAAATTATTCCAGAATGATTTTTCTCCTTACTCGTTAGATCACTTAGATGTATTTTTATCAATCTCTATATTGGCATTCAACTTGCATACTGTACTGTTCTTATTTCAGTGGTCTAGAATGCAATAGACGTTTTAAATATATATTATTCTTAGTTCGCCAACCTTCAAATGTTCACCCACCTTTCAGGTGCTTAACATAGCATTATTTAGATCGTGCAATGTATTGTTATGAGGTGACGCGTGCTTTAAGGGTGAACATATCTTTTGAAGAAATAAAGAAATCTCACTTTAATTCTCATTTAGCGACCTGCCACAAAAGCAATAATTACAGGAAACGTGAATCTGCACAAGAGTGTCTGAAAATCGTTGCATAACATTTATACACAAGGTCATTTTTTTTTAAGTTTACTAGTTTTCCTTATCCCTCACCGTTAGGAAGTCATGTATGAACCGAGGCAGAATCTTGGTTAGCGAGTATAAAATAAACCCTTGTTTCTTTTTATACACCCCGCTTGAAAAGCGGGAGGGTATATAGTAATCGGTATGTCCGTCCGTCTGTCTGTCTGTCCGCCCGTTTGTTACGCTTTAGGGCACCCATCTCTTATCCGCAACTACTCTCACACCATTGAGTGAAACTTGATGACACTTTCACAGAATCTTTATTACATATTGCCATTATCCACCTCCTATTTTACTTTTTGATCCGACACATATTTTGGGTATCCCACTGCAAAGCATGGACACAGCCATTATATTCATATGTGAGGCGGGGGGATATCATTTAGTAAGCTCATTGCTCACAGTACTTCTAGTTCAAATGTATACTGAAATGCAATTTTTGTAAACAGCGAACCTCAGCAATTTACTCTTATTAAAATCAACATATTTCGACGGATATGTAAAACACACAGTATACTATCCTCATTTCGAGCTTCCATGGGTGGACATATCATTTTAAACTTGATTAATTTCAACAAACATATATACACAGTATATTTTAGCATACTATCTTTAAGTATAAATATAAGCAAAACTTTTTTCATGTACCATGCATGGGATTGTTTAAAGATCTAAAAAGTAGTTTATATACTCGTTTGGTTTGCAGGCTGAAGGATTTTCTCCATCTCATAATCTGTGTCCGTGTAAATACGATTATTAGCATAATGGTTATGTATTTTATCGAATTCTTTGCGCTAACTTGGACAGAGGATTGATATAATTCCGTTCTAAACTAAAATGAACGTTGCCGACAGTTCACGTTTAATCTCCGTGCCTCTAGGAATCGCATGTACGTGCCTACTGCCAATCGATTAATTGTAGCAAACTGCCAAAGAGACAACTTGTAAATGGGGAAGGTGTCGCTTTGAGTTGAAATAAGCTCCTCTGTTCAGCGATTATCTGCTTTGCCTGGAATACTGATGCTCTCACTAGCTCATACTTAATACAAAGCTCGTGAAATATGAGAGAAACCTACGAGACCAATGGTGATTTTCGATATATTTTATTTCTCTCTAGCGTGAAATTTAAAGATAAGGGCATTATAATTGATTTCCTACGTTTTTGCTTTACTTTTGGTGAAAACGAGTAACTTTTATACCAGCGTACCGTTCATTAGTTTCGTTCAAATAAATTAATTTAGATAAGATTGCATTAACACTGTTAACAGAAACTTATTTTACATTAATTCTTGAAGTTTTAATCACAGCCATTCTCCAAATGCTAAAAACAAAATATTTATTTTTGAGGAAAAAAAAACAAACTTAAGTACCAGTATCTAGTATTATTAAAGTTTATGTCTACATATACAATTTTCGAAGACAGCAGCAAAAGAGACAGTACAACCTCTCGGTTTTCTACTTTACGGTCGTTTTTTGTTTATTATGTTCTTTTGTATTTTTTATTTTTTTTTTTGTATGGAAAAGTCTATTTTTTGTGTGTTTGTTAAAGTCGAAGCTCTTATCCAATAAAATCCCCGGGTATAACATTTTTACGCCTTGTTTCAATAATCGAATGAATAGAACTTTCAATATTTTACATGACGATGCATTGCCGAGATTAAACTTCAAATAGCAAGTCATTTGAATGCAAGGAGTTTTTTAAAGTTGAAATTATAAAAAAGGGATAATTTGACTAGAACAGTTGGCATGGTGAAAAGTATTTTATAACAAAATTTAAAACTGAGGGCAAATTCCTCTTAAATTTTAAAGCGTGCATCAGGGAATTGTTCAGCACGATAATTTATCAAGAATTCATCCAATGTCTGTTCTTTAAAAATTCTAAATGATCGATTTCGCGTTAAACTCAGCAAAGCACCCCCAGCCAAAAGACATTTCCTTCCTCCACTACGAAGAGTTCCGTTAACATATCAAATTTTTGCTCTTCTTTCCTAAGTTACTGTCGAAATATGTATACAATTATAAAACCTTATCTTGTTAAACACAGATTTAAGTACAATTTTTAGTTTTGTATAATTGCCTTCACACGTACAAGTACACGTACGAGTTAAATTTCCTCACTTTGAAGATATTATGGACGTGGACAACACTACTCCCCCATAAAACGGTATATCACACTGTCATCTCCCCCCCCCCCCCCCCGTTGCTACGTCCCTGTCCTGATACCCCCAACAAGGTCTGTGCTATTTTTAATACTTAAGTTACTCACACATACACGTTTAAGTGTGGAAAGTATCATAAAATACCCATAAATTATCCCTATTCATAAATTTCAAATGGATCTTAATTTACTGTAAAATTTTATATTACAGTATGTCCTCTTATACTACATTTTATTTAAAGACAAAAATGCTTACCACTGTGTGTATTTCTTTTTTTCAGAAGACATTTCAAAAACATCGCGAAATACTAACTGTATCCGCCAAGAATTCTTGGGTTTTTTCCAGTAATCCATGAATGTCAACGACGATCGAGTTGTCTAAAATCGGCGAGACTCTCAACTTCCGGCCGAGGAAAGGTGATTTGCAGAGAAATGTTGGAAAACGCGTGAATGCGGCGAACATACTGCAAGATTCAGCCCGATTAGATTTTATTTCAATAAATGAGAGCTCCCGATGTCTGAGAAAGACCCGACTTTGGCGAGAAATTCTCGCTAATAGCCAGAAAATGCCCCTAAGCGGATCCTAACATGGAGGCTAGTTTCCTGCCTTGTTTTGTTTATAGTTAGTAGAGATATATTTTTTTAACAATTAAGATGTGGAGTGCCTATGTTTTTGATCCGACACATATTTTGGGTATCCCACTGCAAAGCATGGACACAGCCATTATATTCATATGTGAGGCGGGGGGATATCATTTAGTAAGCTCATTGCTCACAGTACTTCTAGTTCAAATGTATACTGAAATGCAATTTTTGTAAACAGCGAACCTCAGCAATTTACTCTTATTATAATCAACAAATTTCGACGGATATGTAAAACACACAGTATACTATCCTCATTTCGAGCTTCCATGGGTGGACATATCATTTTAAACTTGATTAATTTCAACAAACATATATACACAGTATATTTTAGCATACTATCTTTAAGTATAAATATAAGCAAAACTTTTTTCATGTACCATGCATGGGATGCTTAAAGATCTAAAAAGTAGTTTATATACTCGTTTGGTTTGCAGGCTGAAGGATTTTCTCCATCTCATAATCTATGTAAATACGATTATTAGCATAATGGTTATGTATTTTATCGAATTCTTTGCGCTAACTTGGACAGAGGATTGATATAATTCCGTTCTAAACTAAAATGAACGTTGCCGACAGTTCACGTTTAATCTCCGTGCCTCTAGGAATCACATGTACGTGCCTACTGCCAATCGATTAATTGTAGCAAACTGCCAAAGAGACAACTTGTAAATGGGGAAGGTGTCGCTTTGAGTTGAAATAAGCTCCTCTGTTCAGCGATTATCTGCTTTGCCTGGAATACTGATGCTCTCACTAGCTCATACTTAATACAAAGCTCGTGAAATATGAGAGAAACCTACGAGACCAATGGTGATTTTCGATATATTTTATTTCTCTCTAGCGTGAAATTTAAAGATAAAGGCATTATAATTGATTTCCTACGTTTTTGCTTTACTTTTGGTGAAAACGAGTAACTTTTATACCAGCGTACCGTTCATTGGTTTCGTTCAAATAAATTAATTTAGATAAGATTGCATTAACACTTTAACAGAAACTTATTTTACATTAATTCTTGAAGTTTTAATCACAGCCATTCTCCAGATGCTAAAAACAAAATATTTATTTTTGAGGAAAAACAAACAAACTTAAGTACCAGTATCTAGTATTATTAAAGTTTATGTCTACGTATACAATTTTCGAAGACAGCAGCAAAAGAGACAGTACAACCTCTCGGTTTTCTACTTTACGGTCGTTTTTTGTTTATTATGTTCTTTTGTATTTTTTTTTTTTGTATGGAAAAGTCTATTTTTTGTGTGTTTGTTAAAGTCGAAGCTCTTATCCAATAAAATCCCCGGGCATAACATTTTTTACGCCTTGTTTCAATAATCGAATGAATAGAACTTTCAATATTTTACATGACGATGCATTGCCGAGATTAAACTTCAAATAGCAAGTCATTTGAATGCAAGGAGTTTTTTTAAGTTGAAATTATAAAAAAGGGATAATTCAACTAGAACAAGTGGCATGGTGAAAAGTATTTTATAACAAAATTTAAAACTGAGGGCAAATTCCTCTTAAATTTTAAAGCGTGCACCAGGGAATTGTTCAGCACGATAATTTATCAAGAATTCATCAAATGTCTGTTCTTTAAAAATTCTAAATGATCGATTTCGCGTTAAACTCAGCAAAGCACCCCCAGCCAAGAGACATTTCCTTCCTCCACTACGAAGAGTTCCGTTAACATATCAAATTATTGCTCTTCTTTCCTAAGTTACTGTCAAAATATGTATACAATTATAAAACCTTATCTTGTTAAACACAGATTTAAGTACAATTTTTAGTTTTGTATAATTGCCTTCACACGTACAAGTACACGTACAAGTTAAATTTCCTCACTTTGAAGATATTATGGATGTGGACAACACTACTCCCCCATAAAACGGTATATCACACTGTCATTACTACATTCACATTAAATATTACTTATTTATTGATTTTGAATTTTTTATAACAAAACTTAGTATTTGGCAAGTATCTACCAGGTATATCATCAAAAGATGGTGAATCAAGTGCCTCTATGTTTGACATTTAGTTTACAATATACAGTTTTATATAAAAACATACTTTTCCAAAATATGCTTTATGTTCTAATATCGTGGCTATATATGTACAAGTGACATTTTGGTCTAGAACCACTTGATTGTCGCCCGCATGGCGCAGTGGTTAGAGCGTCTGCTTTAGAGTTGCAAAGTAAGAAGATGATCCTTACGTCGCGGGTTCGAATCCCACTATGGGACGCGGAGACCGGTCCTTTGGATGAGACAGTATAAATCGAGGTCCCGTGTTGCAGTAAGGTTCCTCCCTGCTCAGAGGCCCTTAGTGTGCCGAGTATAGGGACAAAATTTGCAACTCTCCACCGGTAAGATGCGGCGTCGCCATTTGAGTGAAAAATTCTCGAAAGGAACCTAAATCAAAAACATTGATTCATTAAACTAAGATTTCCATTTGAGATAAAGTTAAAACAAGAGGCCCAGGGGCCACAGCGCTCACCTGAGCACATCGGCTAGGAAAAAGCACATATCAGATCAGAACTGATAGTTTACCGAGGTTGGGGTGGGATGGGGGGTGGGCTTGAATTTTAACCCCCAGGGGGTCAAGACTTGAACAAACTAGAATCTACATTACCTGAGCATGCTTCCATATAAATATCACTAATCATGGCTTAGAAGTACTCGAAAAGGAGATGTTAAAATGTTTCCCTATATATTCCTATTTAAAACTTTGGTCTGCCATTTTGGCACCACCCCAGCCCCGGGGGTCATGATTTGAACAAACTTGAATCCACACTACCTGAGGATAATTTCACATGAGTTTCGGCTTTCTTGTCTCAATGATTCTTGAGAGGACGATTTTTAAAGATTTTTCCTATATATTCCTATGTAAAAATTTGATCGGCCATTGTGGCCCCACCCTACCCCCAGGGTTCATGATTGAACAAACTTGAATCTACACTACCTTAGGATGATTCCAGATGAGTTTCATCGTTCTTGGCCCAGTGGTTCTGGGGGGAAGATTTTTTAAAAAGATTTTTCCTATATATTCCTATGTAAAACTTTGGTCGGCCATTATGGCCCCACCCTAGCCAATAGGGTCATGATTTGAACAAATTTGAATCTACACTACCTGAAGATAATTTCAAATGAGTTCCATCTTTCCTGTCTCAATTATTTCTTGAGAAGAAGAATTTAAAAGATTTTTCCTATATATTCCTATACAAAAATTTGATCGGCCATTTTGGCCCCCACATTGCCCCCTGGGGGTCATGATTTGAACAGACTTGAATCTACACTACCTGAGGAAGATTTTACTTGAGTTTCATTTTTCCTAGACCACTGGTTCTTGAGAAGAAGATAATTAAAGATTTTTACTATATATTCCTATGTAAAACTTTGATAAGCCATTTTGGCCCCATCCTACCCCCAGGGGTCATTTTTTGAACAAACTTGAATCTACACTACCTGAGGATGATTCCACATGAGTTACATCTTTCTTGTCTCAATGGTTCTTGAGAAGAAGATTTTTCCTATATATTCCTATGTAAAACATTGATCGGCTATTTTGGCCCCACCCTACCCCCGGGGGTCATGATTTGAACAAACTTGAATCTACACTACCTGAGGATGATTCCACACGAGTTTCATCTTTCCTGGCCCAGTGGTTCTTGAGAAGAAGATTTTTTTTAAAACGCCATTCATTTTTCTCTAATTCATAATTATCTCCCCTTAGAACAGGGCGTGGCCCTTCATTTGAACAAACTTGAATCCCCTTTACCCAAGGATACTTTGTAGCAAGTTTGGTTGAAATTGGCCCAGTGGTTCTTGAGAAGATGAAAATGTGAAAAGTTTACGCACATACACACAATCACGAAATAGGATTTTCGAGTTTATACAAGATTTGAGTTTTTCCATTTTTAATACATGCCGCTAGAAAAGTTTGATTGTATTTACACCTAACTACCCTATCTTTTCTAAGGTTAAAATGGGAAACACGATCTATATATGTAGTGATCGGAATGTCTGCCTGTCTGTACGTTCGTCCGTCTGTTACATGTACATATACCCATCTCTTATTCCCATCTCTTATCCGCAACTCCTCGTAAAGTCGATGGGACATCAGTTAATTTTCATAATCGATCATCGGTTGGCACGAATTCTGCTTCTGATGCGATTTTACTAATTATAATCGGATGTCATAGTTTTGATTTGCTGAAAAAGCACATAATCACCAGTATTTTACATTATTTCCTTAATATGAATGATATTATATACTGTTATCTTTGTTGAATCGATCATCGGAATCGTTTGCATTTTTTCGCCAACAATCGATGTTCTCTGATTATTGGTACAACTTATACGGCTGAATGAAATTTAATGAGACCTTCACAGAATCTTTGTTACAAAGTGCCAGTGTGCAACTTTTATTTTACTTTTTGATCCGACGCATATCTTAAGTTTCCCATTGCAAAACGTGTACACTGTCATTCAGTCTTTCTATAATATCGAGGATAGCCTTATCTACGTCTTTTCCACAACTCCTCCAATTCCACTGAATAAAATTAATAAAATTTAATAATACTTTAACATATTCTTTATAACATAATGTCATTATGTACCTATTTTACTAACTAATTTCTCTCAGAGCAAAACATAGACTTTGTCATTATAATCGTATGGAGGCCTCTTTTTTTTTTTGGCTTATCAGGTTTTCAGGTTTGTTAAGTTTATTTCTTTTGCTTACCCTCCCCCTTTCGAAAACGATACAAAGTCACTGCATACTACGACTTCGGATGCAGACTTAATTTAATGAATTGAATGATGGTTTGAAATATACATGTAATTATCTCATCGTAGATTATTTTCCTTCTGGCATGTATGGTTCCCAATAAATACCTAGCTATATGATTGTGGACGAGGGCAAGTGCTAAAAAGGTTTTCATCGCCTCCAATATCAATTTTCCATTTAATTTTCATTGAATGGTTACTAGTAATCAAAAAAGCGCTGAATCCCGCGACGTATTCTTCACAGATTGAATCACTGCGCAGCAAATGATATATTTAAGCAAGCTATTTCAATTTGTTAAATTAAAATATCAAGATAAGCAGAATGTTTACTTTCTTTCCCCATGAAATAAGACGGAAAAAACAAACTATCTGACTTAGATTTACATTTGTTATCTAACAACACTCTCCTCGCTAACACATGTATCATCTTCACACACTGGTGAATGCTTCGATCAATGGCGATGCTTACCTGATAAACATTTCAACCCCTGTATCTGCCATACATCTCTTAATTCCTTTCCATGATTTTTTAAGTTTGAACACCTGTCTTGCATCCAGCGGAAGTCGTGGATCAGTGGGTGCGGGCGGCGCAGGGTCGGGCAGCGCATCCGCCATGATTTCATTGACGTTTGTTAGCGAGTCTGCTTTCGTGGTTTCATCGCCCTCTGTCGACGATTGTCTACATCCCATAATTATATTTCTCTCAATTCTATGACGTAGTACGCGAAATAATCAATAATCTTTTGTGTTGTTTTCTCCTCAGTCAGACACATACATGGCAAAAAGGACCGTAGACTCATTCATTTGTAGTGCATTGTCTCTGGAAAAAATAATTATAATGTACATTTTCTTATTACAATGATGAAACTATGCATTGTATCTCAAATTTATATTGCTTGATTCTGGCAAATATTAACCCTGAAGTACTCAAGGGCGTTAAATGAAGAGATGTAAACAATGGAGCTCGGAAATGATAACGTACAACTACTTCTTTATACAAGCACTTGTTTCTCACGAGAGGATGTAAATATTTTACAGATACCACAATGAATGTAAACATTGCCTACACATTTATATACTCCTGGGTAAGAGTTATCCGAATAAATTTCATTTAGCAGACTGTGTATTTTCACTAAAAGCATATTTTTGTGATGTTTACTTTTAAATATTAATATTTAACGATATTAGAAAATTGAGATTGTGAAAAAATATATGTGATTCATTGTGAACTCACCCCAAAATTTTGTTTATTGTGCCATAAAGTTACATTGATTAAAAAGGGATTAAAATTCGTGCTCTACATATACAAATAAAAGGTTTAAAATTGAAATAATACGAACGATCTACATGTATCTATGTGCACGTATGAGCAATTTCACAAGCGCAGTTTTAGAGAAAAGGAATGAAAATGCTAAAACATAATAGGCATCAAAATCAGAGATTAAATCTAAGCTCTGTGAAAGCTACTACTGGTAAGATTTATTCCTCTTTTGCTAGGTACTCAGAATTAATGTGCGATTACTTCGTCTACCATCTCCGATCGATGGTGAACGAAATGTTATCATAATTTTTTTAAAAAACAAATTAATTTAACAAAGATGCATGTATTACTCTAAACGGGCTGTTTTATTCTAGAAATACTGACTGTCTATTGATAACATCTTATAAAAATAATTTTGGAGACTAACTATGTTCTGTCAAAAAATAATTTTCAAGTACTTTACAATGTAGAGAGCTAATATTTTTAAAACAAGAAATATTAATAACGACATGTCCATATTATCAAAATGATTAAGATCACGTACCAAAGCGTTCGAAAAAAAAAACATCCACGATTATGTCCTTTAAAACATTAATGGTCCCTTGAAGCACAAAAGTACAGTGGAAGTAATTCAATTAAGTCTTTGTCCAAAAATTCTGAAAACTGCTCCGTAGATAGGAAACTACTGTACTTTTGCCATCCATGTAACTCTAACCGAACTTTGTAGAAACGGAGAAATAAAGTAAAACTACCTTTCAGTTTCTTGAGATGATCCAGATAAAATTTATAACAAGCGCTGTCACTCCTTGATTGGCATAGATATAATGTGCCTGTATACTTAAACTGCACAAACGTCTGCACTGAAGTACGTTAAAAATTTAAAGTTCCTACTTCTCACGTATTGTCCAGGTCCAATTTAAGTTGTATACAGGAAAAAGGAAAAAAAATCAACAGAGCATTTTCAAATAACGGTATCACGATGCTTGCCTCTTTCATAAACAGTGAATGGTGGAAAATGAGCCTATCATCCAAAACTGTACAACTGCACCATAATTCAGTAGGACAATTCCCATTACTTTAACGAGTACACCAGTTATACTGTCCACTACAGGAAACAGAAAATGCCAGTCCCATTGACAATTACTCAGATTCTGGCAAGCTTCAAAAGGTCATTTTTCAATGTTTTAATGACAAGCAGGTGCACGACTTGATAAGATAATAATAACCCTTTGCAACAGGTGTAATTTTGCCACTGGCTGCAGTTATAAAGCATTTACAAACTCAGTTTTAACTTCCGTAACGGTAAATAAAAATTCCAGTTATTTAACAACCGTAAACGATGCCAAATATGATTTACAAATTTAAGTTCTAGGACCTAGTTTTTTCTTTAAAATTTCTTTGCGGTTATTTCGTCCATCATACAAAAAGAACGAATCAAATGCATGCACGAATAAGAAAAAGACCACATCGCTCTCCTGAGCACTGTGGCTAGGATAAATCCAATATTGAAAAGCTTAATTGCATTAGTGGTCCCATTCCCTACAGGAGGGGGATTTGAGTTAACTTCAATCTACACTTACATGTACAATGTGTAAGGATGCTTACATATTTCTTTTAGTTTCTGTGGCTTTCCCCCTTAAGTTTGAATTCTGCAAATAAAAAATTTCAATATTCCTACGCTCGCTCCCTCCTCAACCTTTTTTTTTTTTTTTACATGTTTGATAACAGAGAATATTTAGGTCATTCTTCGATTCATATCTTTTCACCGACGAATTGATAATACTATATCAACAATTGTATTAAGGGGGGACCTATGTCGTTCTACGTCAAAGCAGCGTTATGTGACGTCACAATAGCGACGTTTGTTTTTTTTCCCGCTCACTTTTGCAACTGTGATTATAGGCATAATATTATCATTAATCAATAACGTACACAGTTTACAAAAAGAATTCTTTTTCATCATTTATTACAGTTTTATTTGATTTATGGAATTTGTTAATATTAGAATTCTCTTCATTTGGTGGGTAATTCATAGCAATTTCATTTGTAAAGAAATACCTCCATGATATGCTGATATAAAAGTGCAAAAAAATATAAGATAAAATTCAACAAAGAACGCGGCTTAAATCAGAGAAATATGTTTAATTGTATGTTTACCATTAACTGTATTTTCTGGATAAAAATTAAGAAATGTACTTGTACCTATATACATATTGATTTATAGTATATGTAGATTTTATTGTATAAAGTTATTCATTGGTTCTATTAGGTGTTGGTTGTTGACGAGGAAATGGGAAGGGGGGGGGGAATGATTAGATTGAAGATAAAAAGAGTTTATCTGTTTAAATTATTTCTAATCAAAACAAAATACTTGTTTTTTGCAAATTAAGATGTTTGTCAGTGCTTACTTACCTCTTTTTTAGTGCAGAAAGGTCAATATTTATGACAGAAGAGTATGAAAATAAAAGAAAACGTCATATTTCTCGTTTATTTTATCATAAAGGTATACTTTTTTCTTTGTTAAAATAAAGAGAGGGATCCTTTCTTTCAAAAAATAAGAATTACAACATTTTCACACAAAGACTTTTTAAGATATTACCTGTTATGCATGTCGGAATTGTAAAAAATACGACAAGAAAAACGGGATGATACTTACATTGTGCTCCTTTATAATTTTTCATGCGAGATGAATTACAATGAATTTGGCTTCATTTTAAAGACACAAGTCATATAAATTAAATACCTGTTGATTTTGAATGTGATTTGACATTTTTGGTACTTATAGCGCATATTTGGAGTAGAACAGTAATGTCTGAAAATAGTCTATTTTTAGCATTTCACACTGTTTTTGCACGTGCTCTTGTGTAAAAATAAGCATATAAAGGTATTGTTTTTAATACCTAAAAATTAAGAGCAAGTGGTTAGGAAGGAAATGTCAAAGTTTGGAAAACTTCACACAAAGACTTTTCGGACATAGGTCCCCCCTTAAGTACATGTTTATAGTCCGTTAATTATCATACAATTTCTTCTTAAAGAAAAAATTAATCATTCTGTGTGTGTGTATTATTAAATGACGGAATTTTCAATCCCTGGCCGGATTCTGCTCGTGTGTACTCTTTGTAAACTGTAGGGTATGTGTGGCAAAACGAGAACTGGGTTGGAGATTCGGGTTCGTGTTGAAGTTCAGCATACCATTTTATATAGAACTTGAATAAGTAATTTCTGCGACGAATACATTAGTATATTTCAGTAATTTTCAAAACAAAAAAGGTTTTCAGTTTAGAATCATGAGAATTTTCCGACCCGGTCCTGATTTTCCTAACCCGGCCATTTTAAACACAAGTTGTTGCAGATGCAAATGTTAGAACAAACTATATATAGTTCAACAGGGATTGTATAATTTTTATTAATCAGAATTCGTATTCATATGATCTAATTAAGAAAAGAAAAGTTTTTTTTTGCCATCGTAACTTCTCGGCAAAACAAAACGTGTTTCTCCGAGCTCGCTGGATGCGTTTGACAGCTCCATCGCACGTGTGTAGACCAAGGCTAATATGTTGGTCTTGCGGACACAGGTACATGTAGGCCTATGTGTACTGTTTGTTAGGAGACTGGGTGACCGTAATGCTATGGACTCACGAAATTTACAACAGTTCCATAATTAGACAGTGCAGTTTTTTTTATTAACGTCATTATAAACACTGTTAAACATATTAAATCTAAAAGTCGAATATCTTTGGATATGGGGTAACCCATATCTATTCTTGTTTATAACTCACTTGCCGAGGCAAGTGACAAAAAATTTCACTTGCCCGCCTAAAAATTTCACTTGCCCAACAAAAACGTGAAACTATCAAGTTGTAAGATTTTATTGATATTTACAGGCTAACATTTTTCCAATGATTTAAATAATTATGTGAATATTTTCCTCCAATTAAAACATTTATGCTATTTATGTCTCTGATATACCCGGTACTACAAATATTAATATGCTATGTTGAATTGTATTTTCATAGTAAAAATTATTTTTCACTGGATTATAAAATTTATTTCGTTAATTCTAACCTTAATCATTTTAATTTCAAGAGTTATAGCCCTCAATTCACATTCGTATGAATTCCGGGAAATGGAAAGTGTACCATATTTGGTTTTTCATTAATACAGCAAGCAAACAAGTAAGTAGTGATAATGTACATTTAATTTGACGGGAAACCCTTCATACCGCTTCACATAACTCACTAGCTAAGTAAATTCAAACAATTTTCAATCAAAACTCGTGAAAAGAACAACTTTCAACAACATAAGTGTATACTGTCATTTATTTTTACTTTCCCGAGCGGGTGAGCATGACCTACGATCGTACTTTCCCGTACGAATTTTTACTCACCCCGGGCTACGGGAAAGTGTAATTCTAGACCCTCCTGTAACTGTGTTGAAAATAGGGGTCGATATCGCCAGAAAAATTATATTGCTAATGCTAACACACTTCATGAAATATACCGACGTGAAGCGTCGTAGTTCATACATGTAACCTCATGAATCTTCAAAAATTAGATTTATTTCTTAATTAAACTTAAACCCAAATACCATTACTGATCATTTCATTTCAGATAAAGTTTGCTGTTCACTGTTTACTAGTTTATAGTTCCCTGCAGAATTCGTTGTCTAAGTTACCGGTATTAGTGTCAGAAATCTACATTTTTCTCGAGTAAAAGACAGTCCAAAGGTTCTTCCTTTCTTAAAAATAACTTCGAAAAAAATTCTGAAACTGTCACCTTATGTCATATCTCAACTTTCCTTTTAATTTTTAATTTTTAAACATGGTATGCGTTATCTGACGTAGGAATCAGAATATTTAAGAATCACAGACCAAAAGATTGTTCATAAAATGTTTTCTTCTGCCATTTTGATTAAGAAAAGAACAAAATGGTAATAAGTAATAAATTATTTGGAGTAAGTATTCCGGAAAAAAAATTCCGAAAAAAAATTTAATTGTTGTTGAATCAGATTTACAACGTTATCCTTGTTATCCTTGTAATATATATTATCCTTTTTATTCCATTCTTAACTTTTACACATTGTAGTGCTCAGTGTCTTTTACTCACAAGAAAACCTTTACAGCTGCAGATACACCATATTTAGCATTTGTGTAATACTTCCAGTTTGCATATCGTCAATACCGGTATTGAAAAAATATATTGCGATATATGATCGTTGGGTTTAATATAATTGTAATATACAGTAAAACTCAGTTATAGCGAAGTCCTGGGGACCTTTGAATTTTATTCGCTATATCCATAATTTGTTATATCCGTATAATGCTAAAAGAAAATAAAATCAGTTCAATTTATCAAATTTTAAGGTCTTTGAAAGTTTGTTATAAAAGCATGAAAAGATGTAATTTTCATTATATTTAACCTCAACAGGACTCAAAATCAGTGCGCTATATCCTTAAATTCGTTTTATCACAGTTCGTTATAACCGTAAAATTTTGTGGGTAAATGAAGCAAAGCCCTTCAATTTTCTATCATTAACACTGAGGGAGTGAGTGTTCTGTTTAAAATTATTATTTTTATTAGAAAGTGGGCCTTAACTTATCACTAGTTCTCTATCTGGCTTAAGGGATTTTAAACTATTGTAAAATAAGTGTTGATCTCCATCCATCTTTTCCTAAGCTCGGTAATGAAAAGTGATTGTCATAGAAGTTTTGTTTGCATAGATTTATGATATTTTATTGTAAGGAAATGAATGTTTACTCACAAGGAATACACATGTAAAATATGAAAGTCAAAGCTCCACTAAATCAAAAGTTATGGGCAAGGTTATAGTTTTTGAGTACAGACAGACAGAGAGACCGACTGACAGACTTACGGACACGACAAAAATTATATACCCCTTAAAAACAAAGGCTTAACTATTCGTATGAAAAAAAGTCGACCAAACAAACGACCCAGTAATATGTTTCAATTGCTAAGTAATACAAGATAATTATAAAGACCAATGAATATACGAAAAGCCGGCTTTATACAGTTGAAAGGTCGTTTGAATCCCTTTAACATAAACCTTATCTGTCTGTAGCCTGCCTTGATTATGAAACACGAATTTGAACAATATTGTAACGACTACGAGTACCTGACGAACAGAAGGTGACTATCCCATTTGAGAATTTTTCGAAGACAACATTAAAATGCACACAGTGTATGTTTTTAGGTCTGTCCTTATATCGTATATTAAAATACCAATGGAAAGAACAAAATTTGCTATCAAACATACCCCCCACCGCTTCGAGGAAAATCCTTAAGTGTAAAACTTTACTAGTAAAATTTGATTGGATAATTTTTACAGCATCTTCTATTCATACACGGTCAGTTTGTTCTTTGCCTTCAGCTTTCGCAAAAGCGAAGGGACATTACATGACATTCGACGGGCTGTCAGTCGGTCGCAGAAACTTTTACTTTGGTGTTTGGTTAAGTGTGAATGAGAAGATATGAATTACAGGTTTTATCATGTAGATAATCCATAATAATGTCATGGATGCGACCTTAAAAAACTTTTTAAAAAAGCTCCCTGTCACGGAAGGCGTTGGTATGATAAAGATTCATCAACATTATCCCATGGCCCCTTTATGCCGCGTAAAGGGCGAAAGGCCTTTCATCATCAGGGGACAACCATTCTTCTTCTATGTCTTTCCGTACCTTGATCAATTGATTTTAAAAGACTAATCATTTATATACCATATTCGGATACAGGATTTTGGGAGGGGACAGGTATAACTTTGTATAGGCAAGAAGTCTGGGGCCGCCGTAAGTGCCCCAGTGGGTCCTGGGCGAAGCCCTGGTGGAGGCCAAGGGAGTACACCCCCCACCCCCACCCTCGATGCTCTTGGGGTTTGTGTATTTTAAGAGTAAAACCAGGCACTATTATAGTGGTATTGGTTATTATGAACCAAAGTATGATATAATTAATACTGGTCATACCGTACTTTGAATGAAGTAAATTAAGGGAGCAAAGCCACCTGAAGTTTTTGGGTTTTTCAATATGTATATGAGTAAAACTTTTGTAGGAATTGGTTAGATGTGTACCAAAGTTTGAGATTATTAAGTCATATCATACTTTGAATGAAAAGGGCCCAGGGGGCGAAGCCCCCTGAAGCTCTTAGGTTTTTGTGTATTTTAAGAGTAAAACTAGGCACAAAAATATTGGTATTGTCCCAAAGTATGGCATTATTATTATTCGTATCATACTTTGAAATTTTAAGGGATGGCCTGGGGTCGTATACATGACTTGTACGTCCCCCTTAAATCCGCCAGTGTATATTTTGTATCAATTTATCTGGAAAGTATAATTATTCGACAAGAAAATTTATCTTTTGTGGTGTATAAGAATTGGTTTGTATTTAAAGTTATTCATCACACCTACTACGTGCACATTGTCATGTTGATTTATAAACTGACTTAAGTATCCAGTCTGGTAATCTGATTTTAAATACTATTTGGTTCTGAAATGGCGAGCGAAGCGAGCCAAAAATTTTTTTTTGAAATGACGACTTTTGAGATTAAATTACACGTAAATAAAAAAGGTATTTTTACAATATTTAATTATCAGAAGTCGGGTCATAATATTTACCCTGTCCATCCGTTTTTCTGTCTTGTCCGCAAAAACTTGAATAATCTTGCCCATCATTTTTGAGAAGGGGGATGTTATGGCTTTTATATTTCTTAGGCGTTTTCCTTGTACATGTATCAAGATCATTCTTCAGGTACCATCAAATTTTACCTTAGCAACGTCAACCCTCGCCATAAGCTGTCATATGGGGGCATCAGAATTTCACAAACACATCTTTTGTTGGTGGATCCCACATAAACATCTTAATCTACGTATTGTGTTATTTTTCACTGAATAAATCCATGTCCTGAAACATAATTGTACGTCTGTTGCTAGATTGGGTACATTTTCATAACTATAATTTAAAGAGACAACCATTTGAATCGGGTGGTGATGGGTGGCAAATGTTGTCAAGTCATATTATTTATTATCACCACCTCGCAGAACAGTATATTTATGTCCTAGATAATCTGAATAAGATTATCTTCTTTGAGTTATTTTCCTCCCAGTGGAGGATTGAAAATTTTCTAGGATAAAATATATTTCCAAAATTTGCTTGCCTTCCCTCTTGCAGGATCGAATGATTTCTCCGGTTTAAGCGTTTGGTTGTCTACTAGTATATCATATATCTTAAAATAATTTTCAGCTTGTTTCAAACTAATAGATCTATCTTTGTAATTGTCAATAAAGAAGAAGCATTTCCACTCCTTCGAATCGTTTATCAAATTAATAAACTTAGTCTAGACTGCGTCAAAAGAGATTCATTGCAACTTATTTGCTCCTCATTTTGATGAGAAAAGCATACGTTTCGCAATAAAGTTCTTTATTAATGTACCTCATATACTTTTATATGTCGTATTTCCTGTTTAAGAAAATTATGATTGCATTTAATGAAAACTTGCAATCAAACAGAACTCTCACAAAAAGCACTCACAATTCCACAGGAAGCTGTTCCGTTTCATAGTATAATATAACTGCACTTGCTTACGCATTAAGTCTTTATTTGTCCTTCGGGAAAAATATTATGTAACACTGGAATCGAAATAAGAGAAATCAATATTTTGTAAATGTTTTGTGTGTACAAATTGGTTATTTTACATGCAAAACAATTAGAGGTTTTCCCACCTTCTTTAAATATCATCTTTAGATAAATCAAAGTACTCAGAAGTACAGACAGCCGGGCTCATTTACAGAGTAGAATCATTATGAATTTCTTACATGAATCATACGTTTATATTGTATTAACAGATAAAAAAAATATCAGATTGAAAATTCTGATGAAAAAATCATTTTAAAACTATCAATATAAATGATAAGACAGTCACACTGATAGTGAATTTCGATCCTAATACCACGGTCCGATTTTGTCAGAATCAGAATTAATCTGGTACCGCAACTGAAAATAAACAAACAGGCCAGTCTGGTTCCTTCTCCTGCTTTTCTTCGTATGTGTAGAGAATTAAGATACATGTAACACTGATTATCAAAAATCCTTACACTAATGAACTATGTTGTTTGACTTAACTTATTTTGAACGGATTTTTAGTCAAAAATACGTCTCACGTTTTGATTTATGAAAATACGGAAATCGGAAAAATGTTCGTTTGGAATTCATCCGCTAGTTTTCCTTATGATCTCCTTTAGTTTCACGCTTTTTAATTGCTAAAAATAGAAAGATTTCAAATACGTAAGTGATGTCGGATTGCCAAAAAGCTGTGGTATTATATAAATACTGCATGTAGTTGAGTTTAACATTGAAAATTTTCACCCCAAGAAAACCATTGTCAACCAAGGCGCAGCTGAGGTTGACAATGGTTTTCTTGGGGTGAAAATTTTCAATGTTACACTCAACTACATGCAATATTTATTATATTATACTGAATGTTTTATACAAATACATATAACAGTGAACCGTGCGCGCATAAATTCTGCACAGTCGCTATTTTTTGGAATATCACATGTCGTCAAGCAATGATGTCTGTTGCTACGCTGGAGGGCGTGGCTTCATTATTCAGCGGGTAATAGGGTTTTTTAACAAACGTTTCTCGACCAATCAGATTCATCTAATTTACATGAAAGTATACTATTATAAAATGACAAAGATCTTGTTATTAAACCATGTTTTTTTTTATTAAAAAAGCAGTTGTTCTCTACTAGTACTTCTAAATGTAAAATCGATGGAAAGTAAAATCTTACGGGCAAATACCAAATCTCACGGACAAATCTAATAAAAAATACAACGATATGGGTAAACAGGTCTGTTTTTTATGTAAACTTCAAAGTTCTTGTGTGTTCAATCAGAATGTTTTTAAGAAAATAATTGTGCCAATGACCAATAAAGTATGTAAATTTACGAATTCCATTTTTATTGAAAAAGGAAATTTCAGTGATATAAAGTAACCAGACTAAGCATGCTACTTGCCGGTATATAGTTATAAGCAATGGTGCCTCTTTCAAAATTTTGAATGTCATGACCTTTGGTTTAAAACACGAACCTAAATCGATGCTTGAAAAGTTGTAACATGATGCTCAGATGACCTTTAAGGCCCAAAAGCCTCTTGTTTTTCAACATTGTGTCTTTATCAGTAATATCACACTTGAATCTTTGTTCTTCTTCATGGGCTTCATCAATGCCAGAGAGTAGATTGAAAGAGTTTCACCTTGTTGCCCTTGGTTTGGCTGGTAAAACGTTTTGCTTTAATTCTGCAATAGTCTGGTCGTTTTCACAACGGAATATATTATATTAATTTTTTTCTGGAGCATCCCTTTCATCATCTTATCTGAGACGTATTTCAGCTTTTTCATTACCCACCACTGTTGTCATTTGACATCTAGTTGTTCAATTGTCTCTAAATGGTGCTTCTCATCATAAATCCACTTATAATTTCAGGATCATTAACACACAGGTCTTCACACAATTTGGGTACTTTCTTTTCTCTTGCTTTAAATACAGTTTTTATACCCCACGCAACAAGTTGCGGGAGGTATAGTTTTTTTTACCTGTCTGTCAGTCAGTCCTGTTTTTTTTTGTCAGCGCTACTCCTCACAGATGCACAGAATTTCGTCAAACTTCGCAGATATTTATATCTAGGACACAATGTGTAGATGTGCATATTACCAGAAAGTTTCGATTCCTTTATTTTTTCTGGGAATTTCAGCACTTTTTAACTTAGATTTTTGGCAATGTCTTGAATATAGAGATGAATAGTTTGTCAGAACAACTCCTCTTAAACCGCTGCATAGAATTTCGTCAAACTTTGCAGTTATTAAGAACACAAAGTGTATATGTGCATATTTCCAAGAAATTTGGATTCCTTTATTTTTCCTGGGAATTAGGCACTTTTCAAGTTAGATTTTTGACCACATCTTGAATATAGAAGTGAACAGTTTGTCAGCGCAACTCCTCTTAAACCGCTGCACAGAATATTGTGAAACTATGCAGATATTTAGTACGCAAGGTGTAGATGTGCATATTAGCAGGAAATTCCTATTCCTTTTTTTTCTGTGAATTTTGGCACTTTTCAACTCATATTTTTTGCCATACCTTGAATATAGAAGAGAATTGATTGTCAGCGCAACTTCTTATAAAACGCTGCACAGAACATTGTCAAACTTTGCACATTACCAGGAAATTGAGATTCCTTAATTTTTCCCGGCAATTTTAGCACTTCGAGTTTTGGGGGAGCGTGGGGTATGTGAGCTTTCATTTGCAGAAGCCGGTAGGTGCCAGGTAGAAAAATATTTTATCCGGCGGCCGCCAGAAACATTACCCGACAGCCCCAAAATAATTATCTGCCGGCCACCAGATACATGTAAGTTATATACCGTCCGCCAGAATTTATTTGGCGGCCGCCATTTAAAATATTTTTTCTACCCGGCACCAACCGGCCTCCGTAGTAGTGTGTTTCTGTGTTTAACTTTTTAATTATACATGTAGTTGGTGCTCTTATCAATTCACGACTGACGTTCTTATTTTCAGCCTTCATAGTTTCAAAAATTAATTTAGCTTTTAAATCTTCATATGTAGCCATGGTGATAAGATGACTGAAATATCAATAAAATTGTCCTACCAATCCATCTTTGGGTGTATTAGATAATCGAAACACTTGTTCACATCAAATGCAGCTATAACACTGTGGTTTGACCATTTACGTACATGAATTTAAGACTAATGGTGGTTTATTTAATTAGTTCAACTACCAAATTCATATTACCAACAACGAATTACAAAGAAAAACTTTTTTTTCTCATAAAAGTCATTAAACACTGTTAAACATATATTTAATCTAAAAGTCGAATATCTTTGGATATGGGGTAGCCCATATCTATTCTTGTTATCGACTGATTTCAATAGAGGCCGGGAATTGAACCTACGACCTTCTAATCACAAGGCAAGCGTTCTACCAACTGATTTACCGTGACGATCTGGTACGGTTCCAAGGCATGCACACGGCGTGATCAATTTTGATCCAACTTGCGGTTTGAAGTGTGAAGTCAGGGGTGTTATTTTTTTTGTCATTTTTCAACGGATAATTTATAATCAATATGATCAATTGGATCAGCAATTCAACAGGAGATGCTGGAAAGTTTAACAGTTTACAACCCATAAACAATAACAAGAAATATGTCACACAGAGAGAGAGACTCGAGACTTGACCCAGAGTAACTCAGATATAAATTTAAACGGAAAGTCAGAGGGAAAAAAACCATTCGTTCCAACCAAACTGAAGTTAAAAGATATTGGGAAATTTTTTAATCATCAGAAAGTATTGAACCTTGATATTGTAAACTTATTGATAAATGGAAATTACAATTCAAAAGAATTTCAGCATAACAATATTTACCCTCTTGGCAACAATATTTGTTGAATGTATCTTCTTGTCATCCACTCGTCTACGATGTTTTATCAAATTTGTGCTTTTAAATTTGCTCACACACCGGATTAACAACGGATTTTAACAGACTGACTGACGACATATACTTGATCATCGCAATATTTCTTATCCAGAAAAATCAAAAAGCTGTTAAAATGTAAAGGTTTTTTTTACAACACTTTCAATTTGTTTTTGTTTTTTTCAGCACCTTTACTTTCTACAATAAACACATTCATGATGTTAAATAATTACCTGAAAATTACATTTCATTTTCTAAAGAAAATTTATTTTTCACGGTGACGTTGTGTTTATTGATACTTTTCTGGTAGTTAAACCCACGCTCCAAAGGAGAGGGGGTAACTGTTTTTCCCCTGTGTGTGTGCCTGTCTTTGTGTGTATCCATGTATCTGTCTGTAACAAATTTTGCCAGAGTTAACTCATCGCAGATGCTTGAAATTTTAGCATATTCTTTGTTTAGGCTGGTCATATGGTGTGGTTCATTTCAATTTGTTTTAATTCAGTGTCGATATGAAAGAGTATACATGTATTCATATCAGAGCGGGGATGTTATTAGTGAGCATAGATCGATCACAAACTCCAATATTTTCGACATTTATTCTCATAATTGGCAATGCAAGACCTGACGTAATTCAAGTTTTACATAAAAGAATCACGATTATAGTGCTCAATTTTATAACCCCCCTCCCATTTCTGCTCATCATTTTTATACCCCACGCAACTAGTTGCGGGAGGTACTGAGTATAATGTTTTCGACCCGTCCGTCAGTCAGTCAGCGCAACATTTTCTGCTAGTTTTTGAGATATTTAGTGTCAAAAATAAAAACCCCATGGGGAAACATGTACTTAAAATTACCCCATGAAAAACCCCACAAAAACCCCATGGGGTTCAAAATTTCCCCCATGGGGTTTTTATACCCATAAAAATCAATGTGGGGTTTTTAAACCCATATGTTGCTTATATTGTCATGTGGGTTTTTTTCTCCCACGTTTCTTTATGATGGGGTTTAAAATCCCACATATTGATATTTTTACTGAAGATAATTCTTAAAAACTTGGGTTTTTTTTCTTAAACTTATGGATCATTAGTATCTTCTCTGTTTGTCGTTCTTTAAAAGTGGATAGTTATTACAAATATCTATCATTTTTCAAATTTTCAAGTATTCATTCTTCAAATTTATGCTTATGTAAAAGAAGATTTATATGAAAACAGGTTTCTAAGGCAGCTGCCTCCTATAATGAAACATTTAAAACTTTTCACAGATTATTTGATCAATGACAATTAATCTGAATATACATGTAAGTATATAGGGTAGTCTTTAAAAAGGGAATTGAAACATTAAAATTTTTTTATTCACAGTGTCCAAAGAGGATCTCTTCCTCTAACTGATGGGAAAATATGTATTTTTTATGATTATCGTGTCTAGTTTGTGGATTTTTTAATCTCCATTCCCCTTATCATTTACCATTTATAAGATTGGATTTAATTAATTCAGGCACAATAAAGCAAAATATTTATTAATTACATGTAGTTGAAATCATTCAGTTATATATCACAAAAGAAAACTATAAAAATCCTTTGATCCACCACAAATATTTAAAAATAAAATTTTACTCCTCTAGGCTCCACCATTTGTAAGTTTAGACCATGATCACACATGACATATAAGCTAAATGTTTGAAATCAATTAGCCATACTCATTAATATCCTTTAATTTTGATCCACAACAAATATTTTAATAAAATAAAATTAATATCCACTCCCCATGGATCCACCACTAATAAGTTTAGATCTTGATCACACATGGACATATAAGCTTTATGTTGAAATCAATTAGCCTTAATCATTTATATCCTTTGATCCACAACAAATATTTAATCAAAATAAAATTAATATCCACTCCCAATGGATCCACCACTTATGAGTTTAGATCTCGATCACACTTGACATATCACCTTAATGTTTGAAATCAATTAGCTATAATCATTAATATCCGTTAACCCACCACAAATAATTAAAATCAATATCCAACCCCTTGGATCAACTGCAACTACTATACACTCCCCTTTGGACCCACCATGAAATTTAGATAATGATCAAACATGACATATAAGTTAAATGTCTGAAATAAATTAACCATAATCATTGATCATTAATATTCTTTGATCCTGCACCCACCACAAATATTTAAAAAAGATTAATATCCAACCCCTTAGATCCACCACTTATAAGTGTAGATTTTGATCACATATGATATATAAGTTAAATTTTTGAAATCAATTAAGTGAATTAACCATAAACATTACATGATCATTTTTTGATTCCGTTGAGACATTACAAATATTTAAAAATATATCTATCCACCCCCTTTGATCCACCACAACTATCAGAACAATTATTGGTAAAATATACATGCCTCTGATCCATCACTTATCACACAAAGGAAGATTACCTAAATGTTTGCAATAAATTTGCAATAATTATTAGTATCCTATGATGATCCACAATAAGCATGATAAGTAATTAAAAATTCAATATCAACTCCCCTTGGATCCACCACTCAAAACTTTAGACCATGATAACACATGACTAATAAGCTAACTGTTTGAAATAAATTAGCCATAATCAAAAAGATAAAGCCTTTTAATTAGATCCACCTACAAATAACTCATTTTGATTTGTCTGAGGTAAATGTGAAAACCATGCAATAAGCAAAGGAAAATATTGGAACCCATTCCCTTTAGATCCACCATCCTGTCTTTGGATATTGATCACCGTTCTGATCTATTATCTTTATCTTTTAATCATTAGGTTGGGTATCTTCATCGTGTTAATGAATGAATATATAACAATGAATTTTAATTGCATCCCGTATGTTTCTCCTAATAAACCTTTCTGAAATAACCAACTACGAGCAAAAAAAAAAAAAAACAAACAAAAACAAAAAAACAGGTACATGCAATGAACATGATGAAATAAGACAACATCTTTATAAATGCATTCATAGCTATACTACGGTACTTTATTTACTACTAATAAGTTTTTTTTAATTTATCCCTATCACCATGATGACATCCACCAGCTCAACTATTAAAACTACATTGGATAACAAAATAATCGATATTAAAAGATTTTAAATTCATTATGTTCATTATAATTAATATTAGAATTTATATATTGGAAGTGAACAAAAATTCCTTATGTTTCTAATTTAGTGTTACCAGGGGTTTTGAAAAGATATCAAATTGTGAAAATGTTTGCATTTTTCAAAGAAATATACAAATTGAAAAATTACAAAACATAATTTCCAGATTTTTTTTTCCATCAAGCATTGTTTTAGAAGAGGTGTACCAATCCATATATTATAGACATTAATAGTGAAACTCTTAAACTCCAAGGAAGAACCTTATAAAGTTCAAACTATGTTGCGTATGACCATAAGAAAACTTAATGTTCATCCTGCATGGTGCAGTCAGGCGATATCGATCAATATCACTTTTTTCATTGAAATAGATCTATAAAATGTATGTCAAACTTGATATCCTTTTGTTATATGTCAGATACTTAAACTTCTTAAATATGAATTATTGTTTATTATTTAAAAGAAGACTAATTTTTATAGAAAGCATCTACCGGGTATATGCATCATCATGTCGAAGTCAGTCAATCCCTTTTCGTGTATAGTTCTCTTGATTTTTGTCCTCCACTTTAGCGAATGCAAGACTTCATTAATTGAATCTTATTAAATGTATCTGACATCTGTTGATCTGTTCATCTGTCACAAAATCTTAAAACCTTTTTGACCATGTTACTTTGACCTTGAAGTATGACCTACTTTTCAAAAATCCTTGTGAATTTTGATTTAGACTGTTAGAAGAGATAGAGTTTTCATATTTTACATGACTTTTGTGCATTAATATCTGTGGCATGATATTTCTGGTATGCTATGATTTCTAACCCCTTGACATTTACCTTCATGCTTGACCTAATTAAAAAAAATGGTGCTACATTGAATAAACTCTTCGATGACAAATAATAGGGCTTTCATATTTGACATAATATGTCGTTTTATACTCGTTTATGCTATTACATGTATAACAACAGCTCACCGAATATGAATAATTCACATGTTACAGAAAAAAAAATTTAGAGTCCATAATAAGGTATTTCCATGCATATCATATGATTGTTTCTTTGTTTTTGAAGTGATAATTTTTGGTTCACACATTTTTTTTAAAAAGAAAAATAGAGATTTCACATCCAAACCACTGAAGCAGTTGATCAGATCCACCCTTCTGAGTACCCCATAAAAGTACGTACATCCCCCTCCCCCCTTTGGGGCTTTAATTTTTGAATTTATTCCCAATGACCAAACTTTTGTTAAATCCATAGAAATACACCATGTACACTGAACTAAGTGAACTCGATTGACCTTAGACAGGCACAATGTACAGTCTAGACGAACTCCAAAAACGGCGTGAACTCCAAAAAAGAAGTCTTTGGCTCCGTCATGCATTGCGGCAAAATGGCTTCCGATGTAAACAAACAATAAATTGTCGTTCGCTTTCTCCACAAATACGACTGAATAATGGCTGTATTTAGTAAACTGTGACTGGATTTTAATTTTTGTTGAATAAATAATTGTACCCATTAAATTATTTAGTGGTTATTGACTTATTTATCGCTCTGTATTCTTGCATAATAGTGATTTGGGATATACACGTGTACGACACCGGGATTCAATAAAGTCGGTAAGAATTAATTTTCTAACTTAATTTATTGTCCCCTTGATTTAAATTATATGCCATTCCCACTATAAAGATACTTAAATTTTACTTCTCCAAGAAGACACTTATATAGTATTTTTTTTTAATGAAAAACTGCACAATTTTGGCGGCGGAGCAGAGATATTAACAGGTTCGATTTGAGAAGACTTTTTTACCGTAATTTTAAAAGAATGATTTTTTTTAGTTCTTAAACTCATAGATTATAATTCTAAAAATGTTTCATGATTATATCTATTCATATGTGAAAATATTAGGTATATAGCGATGGTGATAACTAACGCTCTCAATATTCAGATGTCATACAGGATTATATGACGAAATAATATTACAAATAGGTAAAAATTCGGTCAATGTTTAACAGTTACAACAGATATATTACATTGTTCAATTTTACATATTTTCCCCTTTTATTATTATATATTTAATCCCCAAACGTTTATTTTTCTTTGTATTTGATCTAACTTGAAACGTGAACTTTCTTCAAAAAAGCCTCGGAGGAAATGTGGAAACTGAATAGATTCTCATGTAACTGTCACCTAATCGACTCTTATTTATGATTAAAACCATCAATTCAGTACTTTTTTAATTATTGATAAGATGTATTTACAATGCAGTTGCTCATTGCTGATCTAAACATGCTGAAATTCATTCGTACACGATAGACATGAAAGACAGAGGAAATTCGAACTGAAAATTCGCCAGCGTTCCTTACTTACAAAAAAACTTCTAAAATCAGTAAAAGTAGTTCTAAAATGACTAACTTAGTCACTACAAACAAATTATCAACCACAGAGATGTTTTCATAAGATTAAGACTGTTTAATTTGTATTTTGTATCCTACTTGTACGATGTCTGGCTAAACCTCGAAGTTGGTCAACTTTGACTTGAAATTAAAAACTATTTGCACATGAAATCAAAATTCTAACAAATACGTTCTCTAAAACCATTTGTTATTAATCATTTCTGAGAACTTACATTATTGTAAGGTAATCCAATTTTTTGCAAAAACACTTTTTGTAAGAGCCCACTTTTCACGATTTTTCACCGTTTTTTATATAACTGCGCATGCGTTGGACTCGTTTTTTGGAGTCTTTTCTGGACTGAAATTCTCACTTCCGTTAACGCCGTTTTTGGAGTTCGTCTAGACTGATGTAACATTATAATCTAACTGATATGTGACATCCTAGCAGACAAAGTTGCAACTTGTGGGAAAAAGCTATCCATGCCAAAACATATTTCTCCTCCCTTGGGTAAGACAAAAAACTAATAAACGTTTATATAAAAAAAATTGACCATGTTGACCATGTTTACATCCCAAAAAATCTTCAGTCTCTCTGTGGTTATATCTACCACCTAGAGATCCTTGATTCCATTTTGCGGGAAATAACCCCAATCAAATTCATAGCATGCACAGTGTAACATGTGTAATGGGCTAGTAACAGCTGAGTAATATACTTACCATGCTTACATCACTCCAGTCTCGTACACATATTCATTTCTTCAGACACTGACAGCAGAATTTCAATGGAAATTTTCGGGATGATGTTAATGGAGTAATTCACACACGCTAAATCAATCAAATTGATTTAAACACCTGCGTGAATTAACCCTTGTTAAAATAAAGTTTAGTTAACTTCTTACTTCCATCACGATCATCATTACCGATATGATTACGGTGGTCTTCTTATAAAGCGCTCATTTGATTTTGACCAAGTGTGGACTAAAAGGCCGAATTGACTTTGCTGCAACTGCAACACACTTTCGTACATGAAACATGACAAATGAAAACAAAATGGAATTGACAACAAAATACAACAATTCAAAATAAAAATATGAAACAGTTTCTAAATTCACACGGATTGTTTATCTCATAAATGTCCGCGAACCGCGTTTGAGATCTCACAGTTGTGCACAAGTCGTCAATTGTCCAGGAATCATGGGCGCATCCATCTTGGTTATGACGTCACACATCCGGAAGTACAGTAGTAAAGAAAATGGGAAACTGGTTTTCTCCGCTCTAGCTAACGGTAATTTCGTTGAATCGTAGTAAACTGGTTTTACAAGTATAGTTGTGCACACTCAGGCCCGTGAATGGAATCACACAATAAGCAAATGAATCAATCGAATTATAAAACACAGAAAACTCTTCTTTCACAATAACCACCATGGATCATCCCTCGAAGAATTATTTATTAGGAACGTTTGCGCTGGAGACCCAACTGTTGGGCGCCATTGTCAAAGGGTGTAACTTTTCTAATAAGTCACAATACGTGAACAAACTTTCAGGGATGATAGATCATCGAAATTACTATCCAGGACGCAACTTTTTGTTCATCGTCAATACTTCCTGTTGTTACCAGATGCGAATTAAAAAAGTCGATTTTTTAAACTTTTTTTGTTTTTCAATATTTTAAAGTATTTTTAGCATGGGTAATTTTTCCAATGATGCTTACTATATAATCTGTTTGAATATTAACAAATCCAAAGTCTAGATATTAACATTCAAAAATCTGAAGCTGGTCCAAAATGTCGGCTGACTCCGCCATTTCGCGAGTAGGGGTTTGTGGAGGCAACTGAGCGTTTGATTTAACGATTCTGACATAAGGATACATGAAAAGTAAAAAGCTACTTTGACTCTTACGTAGTAGTACGTTGCAATTAAGTGTCAATCTTAAAACTTAATTTCCGTTTCACTGCTTTAGTATAACTGGGCTAGATACGATATGTAATATGTATAATGTGTTACATATACTTTCTTAACGTCAAAATAAAATAAAGGCTCTAAAAATGTTTTTTTTAAATTTAATTGAAGCTATCATACCTATTTAATAGATCAGTCCAAAAAAAAGGCATGAATATTTACTCATGGTGTTTCGCGCGATATTATGAATGCTTTTAATAATTCTTATACAAGTGAACTCTTGCAAAAGTATACACAAGTATATTTAGAGCAGTACTCCCAAAAGCTTTTAATGGTTAGCACGTTTTAAGACAAGTTATAGCATAAAAAAATCAATTTGCAAAAAATCCTATCATTTAATATTAGAAAATTTACGTCGAAGTTCAAGGTCGTCATTGTATTGATTAACTGTAAAAATATCGATTGGTGAAGCTGAGCTCAATTTGCACGGGGCAAAGTTAAACGAGTCATGATCATGAGAAAAACGTGTCATGTTTACATTTCTCGAGTACGGGAAATACCCTTCTATGACGTCACATATTTGCGAAATAAGCTAAGTTAGACATAACTACAATATCTGTCAATAACCATGTAAAAATATTTTTTGTGTTCTGTAATTCATAAAATATCCCACCATGTACTGATCATGACCCGTTTTTATGATATTATACTACCCATGTTTTACCTTGTATAATCTTACTGTACTAAGATCCACTATGACGTCAGCGACTAGTTGGACGCGCAGTGTAGGGAAACTGAAGAGTGGATCAATCTTTTCCGTAATTTGAAACTATTTGCAAAAAAAGTTTGAATGTTTTTAGTTATTTTTATACAAGATAGTGAACTCAAACAAACAGTATTTTTTTTTTTACAAATACTGTGTTTTTAATTTGTTTTTTACATATTTTATCAGAGATTATGACGTAAATTAACTGAGTCACGTGACCATACATCCTTCATCCCCTTAAATGGCGAAATCAAACTAAAGTCGATAGATTGCTGGATTTATAAATTCCTTTATTATTCATATTTAAGTAGCGGTCTCCGTAAGAATCATGCAAAATTCAATATAGGTGGCATACTCATAATTAAAAATTAATTTAAAAAGTAACTAATTTTAATCAAAAGGGTGCTCCAAATTCATTGAAACCAAATATACCTTTTGTTTTTGTTTATTTACATAAAATTTGGACTGTTTATTACATGGGTAGAAATATCAGATTTCCTATGTAATCTATGCAAATTAAAAATTTTAAAATATTCTATTACCAGTTAAACTCATATGTTTGGTATTAAAAATCTTTATATTTGTGGTTTTATGTGTTTTATTATCAAAAAGGATTTTTTGGAAACCAATGCATCTCTTTGTAAAGAAGGGTAATAAAACCGTGTAAGTTTATCCCAAATTACCCCCCTTTGTGGAACTCTTCAGCGTTGAAGTTACAATAGCAGCAGAAACAATATGGCAGATGAAGATCCTAACTCAGGACAGACACACATATCTGCAGTCTTTCATTGTTTACTGACACTCCATGCCAATATTCACCGGATAGTGCAGAGTTAGTCTACTTGAAAGATCGTAATAGATCAGTTTCTGGACATTTGAGGTTTCTTAATACTTCTTATGATGGGAAGTACATCACAGAAGGACTGTTGATTTGTGTACGAGTTGGTATTTTCTATCTCACTCCATATTTTACCGTCTGTCCCTATCACCGCAGCTCTTTGGGATTAAATTGGAAGAGAAAAACATCCTTGTCTTCCTGCGACACACAGGAAAGTGAAAAGGTAATAGGCCTATCTCACATAGAACAAGTTATGCTTTAGTTTCTCGGCGAGGGATTTTTCTGCATATAGGAACAGGTAAGTTTGCACTTTTCCCCATAATTTTATGCACTAGTTATGGAGTTTATTGTTATACAAATGTACTTATTCATGTGATTGATACCTAAGTAATTTTTTTTAATTTAAATCCTAGTAGACATAAAATATTTTTATTTAATACGTGTAAATTTATGATATGTTTATCGTTTCAATGAATTTACAATTGTTTATTTTGCCTTTTTTTATTTTAGCAATTTAAAAGCATGCAGATCACAAATCTCTTATGACTTGGAGACTTTTCCAGATATGGTATGGTTTACACAGCAACAGAAAACATATTCACATCATTATAAAACCAATAATTCTGTATTGCATCATTTTAACATATTGATTTAAGTATAATTTACACAACATTTAAAAATCTAAAACTAATGTAAACAGTCAGGGGTGAGACTGAAATTTGTCATTCTTCTAACTACATAATGAACCTATTTTTTTAAAAATATTTTTGTAAATTTGACTTAAACTGTTTTCATCATATTTCCATTCCAAAATAATTTTTTCTAACCCATTTACTATATATAGAAATAACTAGAGGTACTGTGAGCGATGAGCTCACTAAATGATACCCCCCGCCTCCCATATGGTTATAACTGGTGAAAAAGTCCATGTTTTCCTGTGGCCGGGAAACCCAAAATATGTGTCCGATCAAAAAGTAAAATAGGAGGTGCACAATGGCAATATGTAATAAAGAATATGTGAAAGTTTCATCAAATTTCATTCAGTGGTATGAGAGGAGTTGCGGATAAGAGATGGATACCCCAAAGCGTAACAGACGGACGGACGGAATTAACGATTACTCTATATACCCTCCCGCTTTTCAAGCGGGGGTATAATAAGATATAAAGTACACTATCCTGACATGGACCCATGTGTAGAGAAACATCTTCACAAACAACTGAAACCAAAATGAATTAGTGTGCTGTAAAACTAATGAGATAATTAAGTGCACCCAAACCTAACAAAAACAGATGAAATACTAGAGGTACTGTGAGCGATGAGCTCACTAAATGATACCCCCCGCCTCCCATATGGTTATAACTGGTGAAAAAGTCCATGTTTTCCTGTGGCCGGGAAACCCAAAATATGTGTCCGATCAAAAAGTAAAATAGGAGGTGCACAATGGCAATATGTAATAAAGATTCTGTGAAAGTTTCATTAAATTTCACCCAGTGGTATAAGAGGAGTTGCGGATAAGAGATGGGTACCCCAAAGCGTAACAGACGGACGGACGGACAGACGGAAGGACGGATGGACAGACGGACGGACAGACGTACAGACGGACGGAATTAACGATTACTATATACCCTCCCGCTTTTCAAGCGGGGGGTATAATAATGAAATGATGAATTTAAGTCATTCTTAAAACTCATGTTTATGACTAGAACATGTAGAACATGTAGAATCATCATTTTCAAAAATGATGATTTTCAGTCTCACCCCTGACTGGTAAACATGAATCAATGAATTTTCAATTGATGCAGATTTTAATATATTATCTAAGGCTTTCAATATATTTTTTTCATCATAAAGGTTGATGTGTTTTCAAATCATACTTGCTGCTTTGAACACCCTTTGAAGGATGGGGTTTGTAATTATACCCCCCGCTTGAAAAGTGGGAGGGTATATAGTGATCGGGATTTCCGTCCGTCCGTCCGTCTGTCCGTCCGTCCTTCTGTACGTCCGTCCGTCCGTCCGTCCGTCCGTCTGTTACGCTTTGGGGTACCTATCTCTTATCCGCAACTCCTCTTATACCATTGAGTGAAATTTAATGAGACTTTCACAGAATGTTTCTTATATAGTGCCATTGTGCACCTCCTATTTCACTTTTTTATCGGACACATATTTCGGGTTCACCAGGGGGGTATAAAAAGACATTGCCACTTCTATCGGTCCAGAATTATTCGAATCGTCCGTTTTGGTTCCTTATTTACAATTTCAAAATGGTGTTGGTAAAACGAGAGGGCAAACACGGGCCGGGACAAATTAAAAGCCGGAGCAGTTTGAGATTTTTCAAATATCTTCGCCAAAACTCCACCATTTTATCTTAAATTATCAGATTATGTTTCTTCAGGGTTCTTTTGGGTTTCCTGTCCCAGTTTTTTTTATTTGCCCCGGCCTGGGTTTGCCCTCTTATTTGGTCCCATTTTACCAACACTCTTCAAAACTTCGAAAATGGCTTCCGTACATGTCACGATTTGTGGAAGGTGATCATCACTCTGCAGCATTTCCTTTAGCCTATCAGTCCCCACATTTAACACGGTGAAGCTTGTTTTTACGTTTACTAATTATATTTGATAGTGACGGAAGCTTTCAAAGGATTAATACTGTGTTCGAAGGTGATCACACACTGACACAGTGACAACAGTTTTCTACACTACCATTTAGCATATCAGTCCCCACATTTAACACGGTGAAGATTGTTTTTCTGTTAACTAAAAAGCTACTTTGGGTAGGTTTAGATACCTACATAGCTATTAATAGCTACATAGGTAGAAATAGTCTTTGGACTGGACCTGTGTATTTTTCTGCACAATTGCAAACAAAGTTCTGAAAGTTTTGGGGCTATGCATGACAGTTAGAACAGTTACTTCTTGAATGAAATGACAAAAAAGTCCAGTTCCGGTTAACACGATAATAGGTCGGTAATTATTCATCACAATGTGAAGTAATTATACTCAGCCATGTTTCACCGCACACATGAGAGAGGACAATTAAACAATGGAATTACATGTTTTGCTCAAAATTGTCAAACGCAGCAATGTATAAACTATCGACAATTAAACAATGGAATTACATGTTTTGCTCAAAATTGTCAAACGCAGCAATGTATAAACTATCTCTGCTTAAGGGGATGAAGGATGTATGGTCACGTGACTCAGTTGATTTACGTCATAATCTCTGATAAGATATGTACAAAACGAGATTGAAACCAAAGTACTTGTATAATTTTTTTGACTGTTTGTTTGCGTTCACCATCTAGTATAAAAATATCTGAAAACATTCAAAATTTCTTGCAAATATTATCAAATTACGGAAAAGATTAATCCACTCTGCCGTTTCCCTACTCTGCGCGTCCAGTGCGTCTTTGACGTCATAGTGGATCTCTTAGTTCAGTAAGATCATACACGGTAAAAACGGGTAGTATAAAATCATAAAAACGGGCCATAATATATATACATGGTAGGGTATATTGCAAATTTCAGAACGCAAAAAAATATTTTACATGGTTGTTGACGGAAAAGTTCTGTGGGTTTGTCTTATTTCGCTTATTTCAGGAATGTGTGATGTCATAGTTGGGTTTTCCCGTACTCGAGAAATGTAAACATGGCACGTTTTTCTCATGATCATGACTCGTTTAACTTTGCCCCGTGCAATATTGAGCTCAGCTTCACCAATCGATATTTTTACAGTTAATCAATACAATGACGACCTTGAACTTCGACATAAATTTTCAAACATTGAATGACAGGATTTTTTGCAAATTATTTTTTTATGGCTTAAGTTGTCCTAAAAATAGTCGTAAATTTCCGTCTCCAGATGTGGTGTTACAAAAGAATCTTGCTTTTTCGAATTTTTAACCCTATTCATACTCTAAAATATTTTAAAAGACACATTTCCGCTGGTATATTTTTTATCTATGGTGAAAAATTTCAATAATCGACCGGGTAATGGACCCAGAAACACGGAGAATAAAAACTCCGCTCAGACACTGTGGGGCATGGTATTTGTCACTCAATATCTCAGAAATAAGTCTAGAAACCTATTGATATGTCTGCTTTATAGTATGTAGGACATACTAAATAAGATATATACAAAATATGAAAAAAATTAAATGACAGGTATTTTTTCAGCTAAAGGTCCTTCATCCCCTTAAAAGGGTGAATAGTGTTTTTCACATTTAAATCTGAATAATTTGCCCATGGTAGGATATCTCGCCACAATTTGATGTAACACAAGAGTAAAGTAAAAACTAGGAAAGATTTTATTTCATACAAATGTTACGAACATACTGGTAATATGCTAGTTAGAATAATCTAACTGTGTCTCGGTACAAGCCCTCACCACAGTGTGAATACGTCCCATATACTTGCAATGTAGCAAATCTGAGCAGATCCGCTCTGAAATGATTTTGAAGAATATAAAATGAATTGCACTGGAAATAACTACCAAATTAATCAAAACAACCTTTTTGAGATTATTTTGCCTTTTATCCCAAAAATAATCCATAATAAATACGAAAATCTGACTAATTTTCTCAACATTTTTCTCTCACTTTGAATTTACCTGCCATGTTTACATTTGGAACTATTTTATAGAGAAATTTAAAGGAAATTTCTTTAAAAATCTTCTCCAGAAGGACAAAGCCATTTTTCATCATATTTATTTTAAATTATATGGAAGCATCCTCAGGTAGTGTAGATTCAAGTTTGTTCAAATCATGACCCCTGGGGGTAGGGAGAGGCCAAAATTGCGGACCAAAGTTTTACATAGAAATATATAGGAAAATTCTTTTAAAATCTTTTTCTCAAATCATGCCTCAGGGAGTTGGGCGTGGCCACAATGACCGACCAAAGTTTTACACAGAAATATATAGGAAAATTCTTTAAAAATATTCTATTAAAGAATGACGAAGTCATATTTCATCAATTATATGGAAGCATCCTCAGGTAGTGTAGATTCAAGTTTGTTCAAATCATGACCCCAGGGGGGTAGGGCGGGGCCACAATGGCAGACCAAACTTTTACATAAAAAATATATAGGAAAATTCTTTAAAAATCTTAATCTTAAGAATAGCAAATCATGACCCCCAGGGGTAGGGCGGGGCCACAATGGCAGACCAAACTTTTACATAAAAATATATAGGAAAATTCCTTAAAAATCTTAATCTTAAGAATAGCAAAGCCATATTTCATTATATTTATATGAAAGCATCCTCAGATAGTGAAGATTCAAGTTTGTTCAATTCATGACCCAAGGGGGGTAGGGCGGGGTCAAAATTTAAACTTTTCAATGATAAATCAATTTCTACTTTTTCCTAGCCTTAGTGCTCAGGTGAGCAATGTGGCCCATGATCCTCTTGTGTTGATGTTCTTGACAAACTTAAGTAGTAGAGGTAGATGATTTCATAATATGATGTTTTAATGTGTACTGGCCATCCCATGTCCAAGAATGTATTATAGAAAACAAGTAAAACTTTTTATTTCTGGTGGTATATAAAACCAATATTGGGTTTTAATAAGATATTTTGCATATAAACCTCCATACTTGTCCATAACTTTTGATTGCTGTGAACTTTTTGTTGTTGAAATAAAAATTATTTTGGTAAATTCCTCTTTGCCCAGGTGATGTGCTGTATATCACTTTTTATTCATGAGAACTTTATTTTCGCGTAATTATGCGAGACATTGTCCTCGCGTAAATTAAGTGCTCGCGTATAATAGTATTCTTTAAGATCGTATAGATCAATAACCACAATTTGTGAAAAATTTTTTCCTCTTATCAAGAATCAATGACTATCTCTCGAAAATAGGTGTCGCGAAAATTTAGTGATCTACAGTATTGAGAGCTGCATTTATAGTAATAAAATATTCAAACAGAATAGTTTTGATTTCATTTTTTTTTAAAATCAAGTGCTAACTTTGAAAAAATTTAAATTGGCCATAACTTTTCAATGGTAAGTTATAGGGCTTTCATACTTTACACATATAATCCTTCTAATAAGACCTTCTTTGAAATACAGAAAAAAAATACCCTTTAATGTTGACCTTGGAGTTTGAACTACTTGTATAATAATTGACTGTATTCATACTAATATCATCATACTATGCAATTTTCAGTTTGCAAATACTTCTTGAAAATTGCAATAGTAAGCAGGATGGCAGTATGGGAAACCTGAACTATTATTGGCATTCCTGGCCTTTTACATTTCATAGGTACATGTTGATCATTTGGAATTCTAACTAGCTGTGTATTACTTACTAGATTTTTGAAATTTTGGACTAGATCAAGTATTATGTTGCTGGGAAGTGCTCTTTTGACATTGTAGGAAAGTTTCTATTCTGTAGAGATAAGTTATATTCCCCTTTGCTATTCATCTATTATGATTTATCACTTTTTAATGCAATTTATAATGTACAAGGAGTTTTAATGTAAAATGCTAAAACTACCTTTATAGCATTTATCGTGTTTATTGGTAAGATAGACCTGTATATAATAGATAGTAGATACTTAAAAAGATATAGATAATAGATCATTTACGCATAAATGTTATTTAAGGAGTCCAAGTCTTAGAGGGAATGTAATGGGTTTTCTGCTTGACCTGTGAGTAACAAATGCGACTGTAGTTAGTAATGGCAAGTATCAGCTGAGAATGAAATAGATGTACTCTATGATTTGCTACTGAGTACTAAATTTTCCATGTTCATCCTTGATCATTGCCATTCAACCTCTTGGGCTTGTCATATTTTGAAATTTTAGTAATTTTTCCCTCCTTTTTTTAGAGTCAATAAATATGCCAAAACAAGGTAAAAGAAAGAGCTATCGATCCAGATTACAGCAAATGAGATTGTATGCCACTCAAAGAACTAATGAAGATACAGAGATGGGGTATGATACAAAGCTAAAAGCAGACACTGAAGAAAAGTATAATCCTACCATGATGCTAGATGGTAAAAAGCAAACTGATCTACAAGAACAAAAAAATTCTAATGATAGTTTTAATGACCCCGCAAATGAAAAAGATTTCCATTGGACATCACAGCAGTCAGAAACAGATCAGACAAAAAAAGATGAGTGGAAAACAAAGAGGAAAAAAGAATCAACAAGGAAAAGAATGGCTAAGTATAGACAAGGAATGTCAGATGAACAGAAAAGAGAAAGAAAAGACTTGGATAAAAAAAGCAAACAAGACAAAAGAGACCACTTACCTGAAGAAATCAAGGAAAACATAAAGGCATCAGATCGAAAAAGAAAACAGGACAAAAGAGAGCATTTACCTGAAGAAATCAAGGATAACATCAAGGCATCAGATCGAAAAAGAAAACAGGACAAAAGAGAGCATTTACCTGAAGAAATCAAGGAGAACATCAAGGCATCAGATCAAAAGAGAAAAAAAGACAAAAGAGAGCAGTTACCTGAAGAAATCAAGGAGAACATAAAGACATCAGATAGAAAAAGAAAACAGGACAAAAGAAGAAATTTACCTGATAAAGAAAAAACCATTATAAAAGCAGAAGAGCGAAAACGGCTGTCCAATTATCGTCAAAAAATGCCTTCTGATTTGAAAGACTCTGTCAGAAAATCAGATAGAAACAAAAAGAAGGACATGAGAGTGCAGTTACCTGAAGGAACCAAGCAGACTATAAAGGCATCAGAAAGAAAGAGAAAACAGGACAAAAGAGAGCAGTTACCCGAAGAAGTCAAGGAGAACATCAAGGCATCAGATCGAAAAAGAAAACAGGACAAAAGAGAGCATTTACCTGAAGAAACCAAAGAAATCATAAAGACATCAGATAGAAAAAGAAAAAAAGAAAAAAGAGAGCATTTACCTAAAGAAACCAAAGAAATCATCAAGACGTCAGATAAAAAAACAAAAAAAGAAAAAAGAGAGCATTTACCTAAAGAAACCAAAGAAATCATTAAGGCATCAGAAAGAAAAAGAAAAAAAGAAAAAAGAGAGCATTTATCTAAAGAAACCAAAGAAATCATAAAGACATCAGATAGAAAAAGAAAAAGAGAAAAAAGAGAGCATTTACCTGAAGAAATCAAGAAGACCATGAAGGCATCTGAAAGAAAGAGAAAAAAGGACAAAAGAGAACACTTACCTTGTGAGAAAAAAAATGAAATCAGAACAAGGGATCAGCAGAGAAAATCAGTAAATAAAAAACTAGACCTTCAAAATCCGTATCAGACATTCCTTCACAAAATCAAATCTGGACCATCGTTTGTATGCATATGTTGTAATCGGCTTCTCTATGAACAGACTGTAAATAAGATTACCAAGAATACGTTCAAAACAGTTGATCCAGATGTTTTGAATGAGGCACTGCCAAACTGGTGTTTTGATCAGAAAGAGATTAGTTACATATGTAAAACATGTATTCTTTCACTGCACAAGAAGAAAATACCTGTACAAGCAACAGTAAATGAACTTCACCTCACTGAGCTCAAGGAACCTTTGATATCATTAACTGATTTTGAGGCCAGACTAGTTTCCCAAAGACTCATATTCATGAAGATACTTGCCCTACCCCGTGGAAGACAAAAAGCTGTACATGGCACTGTGGTCAATGTTCCTGTGGATAGTTCACAGACATGTACATTGTTACCCAGACTTCCCACCAACTCGGGACTCATTCCAGTCAAACTGAAAAGAAAGCTAGAATACAGAGGTCATGTTGAGTTTCAGCATATATCTCCAGACAGGGTAATATCATCATTACTGTTTTTGAAGGAAAACAATGAATTTTACAAAGATGTTCCTGTCTTAGAAAATTGGAAAGATTTGGCTGCTGGAGATAATCCATCATTGTGGGAAAGACTGACAGAGTCACATACTAAAAAGAATGAATCAGTGGATGATGACAATGGGAATCCTGATCAGAGAACGGACCCATATAATGAGGAAGTCAATACTCATGGTAATGATGGAGCTTATGAACACAATACATTAGGAAATGACAATGATGAATGGTCAGGAGAGGATGATGATTTGTTGAATGCCGAAGAGATATCTCAAACAAGAGGCATTGCTTATGATACATGTATTCAGCAAGAGTACAGAGGAAATGAAATTATATCAATTGCACCTGGGGAAGGAAAAACTCCTGTGTCACTTCTGACCGATGACAACAATGAAGTTCTTGCCTTCCCTAAACTGTTTCCAGATGGAAAATTTGGATTTGATACAAAACGTAACATTAAATTATCACTCAGTAGATACATTAATGCCAGACTTTTACATAGAGATGGCAGATTTGCTCGCAACTCGGATTACATTTTTTATGCACAACACATTAGAGATCTTCAACACATCAATGGTTCCATATCTGTGGCCATGAGGAAGGCTTCGTCTTCAAAATTGAATGCTGGACTTGCAAAAAATCCATCACAGCTATCAGCATTGATTCTGAAAGATCACGGCTACAAATTCCTTACTCAAGTCAGAGGTTCTCCAGCATACTTTGACAAGATGTTGTTAGAACTACTTGCCTGTGTTAAGCAGCTGGGATCATTCACATGGTTTATTACACTCTCAGCAGCAGATCTGCAATGGCCAGAAGGGATACAGATAATAGGAAGACAATATGGACATAATTTCACAGACCAGGATGTAAAAGACATGACATGGGATGAGAGATGCAGATGGATCAGACAAAATCCAGTTACTATTGCAAGACATTTTGATTATAGACTAAAGCAGTTCATCAAAAATGTCCTTCTCAGTCCACAGCAGCCTGTTGGGAAAGTCACCATGTACATGTACAGAATTGAGTTTCAACAGAGGGGATCTCCCCATGCACATATGGCATTCTGGGTGGAAGGAACACCAGACTTTGAGAATTCCACTGATGAAGAAATCAGAAATTTCCATGATCAGTATGTCAGCTGTGATATACCAACAGATGATGAAGAGCTTTGTGAATTGGTAAAAAAAGTTCAGAGTCATGTACATTCTCCTTCATGCAGGAAACCAGGCAAAAACTGTAGATTTTCATTTCCCAAGCCACCAACAGATAGAACCATTATAATTAAAACAGTTAAAAAGACAGATGAAAATCAACAAGAGCCATCCAGTGAACCAGCCAACATGACAGATGCTCAAGTGAAAGAAATACTATCTCTCGTATATGCCAAACTGGATGAGCTGGGAGAAGATATGACCACAGAGCATCTACTGAAAGAAATCGGACTTCCAGAAAAACTTTACTATTCTGCACTCTCTCAGTGCAGAAAAACAGATGCTATTATTATGAAACGACAACCCAGCCAGAAGTATGTGAACAACTACAACCCTACACTTCTAAAACTATGGAAGGCCAATATGGACATCCAACTTGTCTGCAACCCGTATGCATGCATCATGTATATTGCTTCATATATAAGCAAGGCAGAGAGAACATTAGGAGATCTCCTGAAGTCTATTAGTAAGGAGTGTTCTAACATGGATATTACACGGCAGCTAAGAACTGTAGCAAGCAAGTTCCTGACCCATAGAGAAGTCAGTGCTCAGGAGGCAACTTTTCGAGTGTTGTCGCTTCCATTGTGCTATTTTGACAGGCAAAGAATATTTGTTTCAACTAATCCACCTACAGAGAGAGTGAAATTATTGAAACCCAGAGCTGTCATAGAACAAATGGAAGATGATGATGAAGATATCTATCAAGCTGGTCTTCTTGACAAATACTCTATGCGACCACTTTATCTGTCAGACATATGCTTAGCAGAATTTGCTGTTACATACACAACATCTTACTCAAATTTTGATTCTGAGGACACAAATCCAGAGGTGATTGGTCTAGCGGATGACCTGGAATCCCCACACTACATCACATTAACAGATGGAAAAAAAATGGTGAGGAGAAAAAAGACAGCAGTTATACGAACACACAAGGTCTCACAGAAAAAGAATCCTGAGAAGTATTCTTATGCATTATTGTTGCTATATGTCCCATGGAGAAACGAGGAAAAAGACATTGGACCTTGTGAATTTGAAGGAGATTTTTTCCAGAAAAAATTGACAACGTACGCTGAACAAATCAACGCTATGATGCTGAGATTTGAAAAACATGCACAGTTAATAGAAGAAGCACTGGATGACATTGAAGAAAATGGTCCTCCTGATCCTGATGCTTGGGGACATCTGGCCCCAGAAACAGTGCAAGCAAACCTTGATGCTGCTAGAGAAGGTCCTATGGATGATGAAAATGCTGATTTTATGGATCCAGGAAGAAACAGAGTTCCCAATGGAGACCCATCACTTGAATCACCCCAAGTCATTTATGAAGTACTAGCTTCCAGGTTGACAGACCACCAGTGGAGAGAACATATCCACTCGCTGAATGAGGAGCAAACTCTGGTTCACAATTTCTTTGTCACATGGTGTACCAGGTTATGTCAAAGTAAAAAGATGCCTCCAAAACCTGATGCTTTTCACATATTTGTCAGCGGCGGAGCAGGAACCGGCAAGTCTCATCTCATTAAAACCATTCAAGAATCAGCTTTCCGTCTACTCCGACCTGTCACAGAAACCTCGGATGAAATAACAGTCCTTACAGCAGCTCCTACGGGCACTGCAGCTTTTAATGTGTTCGGCATGACCTTACACTCTGCTTTTCTGTTGCCTGTAATGAAGGGGTTTTCAACATATAAGCCTCTCTCACAAGAAAAATTGAACACACTCAGATGCAAACTTGGTTCACTGAAGGTCATTATTATAGATGAAATATCGATGGTTAGCGCTGACATGCTTCTTTTCCTACACCGCCGTCTTCAAGAAATCATGGGGAGTTCTGAAATATTTGGTGGACTCAGCATCTTCACCTTTGGAGATTTATTTCAACTACCTCCACCTGCACAGCGAGCTCTTTTTGATCAACCTTCTGACGAGATAGCAAGATTATATGGATCTCTATGGAAAAATCATTTTAAAGTTGTAGAACTTCAACAGATCATGAGACAGAGAAATGACTTATCTTTTGCCAGATTGTTGAACCGTGTAAGAAGTGGACAGCACACAAATGATGATGTTTCGACACTGTGTACAAGGGAAACAAATGACCCTCCTGAAGACATCCTCCATGTTTACACCACAAACAAAGCAGTAGATGATTACAACAACAAGAAACTGGATTCACTTTCAACCTCAAAATTTGTTGTGAGAGCACAAGACTCAAAGAAGGATGTTACAACAGGTGCCATTGCTGTAAATCTCTCAGATAAGGCAACAGAAACGGGAGGCTTACGCTCAACTCTTCATTTAGCTGTAGGAGCTAGAATCATGCTGACATACAATGTTAGTACAGCTGATGGTTTGGTAAATGGAGCTAAAGGAACAGTGAAAGGATTCATACCAACACCGCCAACTACTGCAGATGACCACTACACACCAAATTTTATTCTTATTGAATTTGACAACCCAAATATAGGACATCAGACCAGGACTTTATATGGACGCCTTCTTCAGCATCAGTCAACAGTTGTGCCTATTGTTCGACAACAGGTTCAAGTGCAGTTAGGCAAACACTCAACTGTGCATGCAGTCCGGTTCCAGTTTCCTCTCACGCTTGCTTGGGCAACCACTATTCATAAGGTGCAAGGAGAGACATTGAACAGCATTGTTATACACTGCAATGGCCAGTTCCAGCCAGGACAGCTCTATGTTGCTTTAAGTAGAGTAAAATCATTAAATGGCCTGTATCTTGTGAATTTTGACAGCCAAAAAATCAAAACCAGTGCCAAGACCATTGCTGAAATGGAAAGGCTCATAAACTCCATGAAGTTCTTTCCTCCTGATACCCTATCATATCTACCAGATTCCAACTCGATGATCAGCATATCAGCAGTCAATGCACAATCATTGCACAGACATTTCGTTGATGTTATCAACCATCCATCTGCCAGATCTGCTCATATTTTAGGAGTTACAGAGACATTCTTAATGCCGTCTGACAGCGACAATGATTATGGTTGGAAACATCACCATATCTTCCGCAAAGACAGACACCAAACCTTGGAAAATACAACTGCTCCAACATCTAGAACACAGCATTCTGCTCATGGAGGTGTAGCTGTGTATGTTAGTGATGATTATTGTGTAGAATTTATTTGCCAGGTTTATCACATACCTGTTGAGTGCATTGCTCTTGTATTATTTCATAGGAATTCATCTTTGAGATTCTGTTTTGTTGTCACATACAGACCTCCAAATCACACCCTAGAAATTTACCTTACCCATATGGACAATGTTATGAAAAACATTCCTCATCTAAACATACCAACTCTTATTTCTGGAGACTTCAATGTAAATCTCCTTCAGGAGTCACCATCGCAGAAACTACTGGGAAAATTTTTTGCATCCTATGGCTTCCAACAGATCATTGACAGTCCAACACATATCTCAGGATCCCTTTTAGACCATATGTACTGCAATTTCGCCTTTTCTACAGATGTATACAAGACAGTCCAGCCAACATATTTTTCTCAGCATTCCTTTGTCCAGATAATTTTTCCTCGATAAAATGGACTCTGATTGATTATCATTTACAGATTTATATATCATTTACAACACTAGTTACAGACTTGCATGTATTTATTTCTTTTAAAGGAGTCTTAAGGTAAGATAGGCCAAATTTTTCCTCTCATTTTTGACTTTGTGAAACTTTTATATTTTGTTCTAGGATACAAAATCTCTATTTATATATATAATATTATATTGAAATTTAACCACACATTTATTTTTGCTTACATAGTTTGAAATATGGCTAATCAGACGATTGTAAAATTACACATTCAAATTGTCATAGGATCCAAATAATTTTTCAAATACTAGTAGTTTCTGTGCTAGTGACTCTTGGAGGACTCTTGTTTTAGAATTTTCAATTCATTGATTGCAAATAAGTATCTTACTGTTCATAAAGATAACCTTTTTTATATTACTTAAACTCATTAAGTTATATTGATCTTGACAAATTTGAACAAAATTTCTCATAAAAATAGAACATATACATTTGGTGATGCTGTTCTTAACCAGATTTTTCTCCTTATAATACCTATTGTGGCCATGCCCTACCCACCCCCACCCCCAAGGGGTCATGATTTTAACAATTTAGAATCTGCACTACCCCAGGATGCTTCCACATATGACATAATTTAGTGTTTGCTTTTCTGACCTAATGATTCTTAAGAAGAAGTTTATAAAGATTTTTGCCAATACATGTTTATTTCAATGCAATACTTTGATTCCTTATTGCGGCCCTACCTTACCCCTGGGGGTCATGATTTTGACAGCTGAGAATCTACGCTACTTTAGGATGCTACCACATAACTTTCAGCTTTTCTGGCCAGGGATTTATCAGCCTATTTTGGGAAACGCCATTTTTTGGAAATTGGGAAAATGTTATCGGCTTTTTGATGAAATTGGGAAAAATAAATATTTTGCTCAAACCATCTATTCACTACTCAGGTTCAATTGGAGCTGTAATTTGGGCTACCAATTAACAGACTATTAAATATGATCCAACTTCATCATACAAGATCAATTATGAAATAGACTAATAAATGTAAATTTGAATTCAATGAGTATTCATTTTATACAACTTAGGGTAGTATATTTGTGTATGAGAAGCCAATCTAGGTCATGGGAGATCAGGGACCTGGGGAAATATATATTATAATAATAAATAATAATAATAAAAAATAATTTATACTGAATACACATTTTTTAAAATAGGCATTGAAATATATTTTTCTATCTGAAATGGTGCCTGTGGTTCTTATCATTCACTCGTAGATCAATTGAGCAAGTGAAAATGAGTTAATAAACCTATAGAATTACACAATATCACTACTTCAGAAAAAAAACTGAGGAAATTCGGATTAAAAGTTGGCGATGTTTTAAAACATTTGTTACAACTGTAGCTTTGCGAAATTAGTTAAATTGAGGAAAATTACAGACAATCTGACAAATCTATTTTGTGTTTTTCCAAAGATAATTTTAAAAAAAAAAGCATTGTTCTGTAATTGGGAAAAAATATTGCCAAATTGGGAAAAATTGATCTCATTTTCAATTGGGAATGGGGCCGAATTTCGGCCCCTGAGAAGGCACTGATAAATCCCTGCTGGCCCATTGGTTCTTCAAAAGATGTTTTAAAGACTCCACACTATTTTTGTCATCTCTTGATTATCTACCCTTATAGGAGAACTTGGCCCTTCATTTCAAGAATTTAAACTCCCTATTACCCAAGGATTTTTTGTACTAACTTTGCATAAAGAGACATAGAAAAATGATCAAAATTTAAATTTTTTATTTGCCAAATGATAGTTGACAGCTTGATATCATATTTGAAAACTTGAGTTAAATCTTATGGTAAATTGTTGACCTCAAGCCTCCATAAGTGTGAAACATCAAAATCCTAGATTCAAATAAATTCCAAGTGATTAATGATGACTTTCATCAGACCAACTTCATTATGTACAAAATATATAATATACAGTCAAGTTCCATTCACTTGCACATAACTTTTCCTTTTTTCTCTTTCGATGGGAAAGGGTATGTTGGTTGATGGTAATTTTTAAAATGAGCAATTTGATAAGAGACATAAATCCATATTAATTATTATTAATGCATTTTCATGTGACTTCACTTTGTCCACACTGTATACATTTCATTTATAATTTATTTTGTCATTTGCAATCTTGATATTTCAAATTTAATTACAATGATTAGTGAATATATGTGTACATGATTTTGACTGATTGACTTTACATGAGTGTTATAATGTACTTTAATGAAATTGCAAAACAGATGATTAATATACATTTCAAATTAAATACTTATTATATACCAATCTCAAATGTGTTAACATAATTTAATTTATACCAGTCTCCTTTAACATCGTCTTTTATTTCTACAGATAACCTACAGATAATCACTTATTATTTATTAATTAAGGGACTCCGACCCTCAGCTAGGAAGGACAACTCTTTAATTTATAATGTAATTCAAAAAGTCTTTAAATAAAGCTTGAAAATCAAATCTTTTCATGCAACAATTTTCATTATATGCCTCTCAATGTGCTCCAAGGTTCTTTGAACTTCTCAGAAAGGCCTAATTAAAAAATTTTATCCCGAAAAAAGCAGTTTTAGATACCAATGTTTATTAACATGATATGAAATTAGAAGTGATTTATGGAGTTTTGCAAAGAACCTTGGAGCACATTGAGAGGCATATAATGAAAATTGTTGCATGAAAATATTTAATTTTCAAGCTTCATTTAAAGACTTTTTGAATTAAATTATAAATAAAAGAGTTGTCCTTCCTGGCTGAGGGTCGGAGTCATAAAGTTCTAATGCTACTGATTAAATATTTTAAGAACAATCATAAACAAGCATTTTTATACCCCTGCTTGAGAAGTGGGAGGGTATACTGTAATCGGTATGTCCGTCCGTCCACCTATCTGTTACACTTTGGGGAACCCATCTCTTATCCACAACTCCTCTCATACCACTGAGTAATTTAAGAATCTTTATTACATAGATCTATCTCCATTCACGATTGTGCACGTCCTATTTTACTTTTGATCCGACACATATGATGGGTGTCCCGGCCACAGCAAAACATGGACTTGGCCATTATAACCATATGGGAGGCGGGGGGTATCATTTAGTGAGCTCATTGCTCACAGTACCTCTAGTTTTATATTTATTTCCTTCCCCCTTCCAAAATAGATTCTATTTTCATATACTAGTATTTATACTTTCACTCATTATACCCCCCGCTTGAAAAGCGGGAGGGTATATAGTAATCGTTAATTCCGTCCGTCTGTCTGTTACGCTTTGGGGTATCCATCTCTTATCCGCAACTCCTCTCATACCACTGAATGAAATTTGATGAAACTTTCACAGAATCTTTATTACATATTGCCATTGTGCACCTCCTATTTTTCTTTTTGATCTGACACATATTTTGGGTTTCCCGTCCACAGCAAAACATGGACTTTACCATTAAAACTATATGGAGGCGGGGGGTATCATTTAGTGAGCTCATCGCTCACAGTACTTCTAGTTTAGTGTTTAATTTTTTCTTTCAGATAGACCTGACTGATGAAATGCCTGATTTAAATCATGTTTGTATGTCATTGTAACACATAATGTAATTAAGTTATAGAAAACAAGAACAATAATTGCTGTTTTTCTTATGCGTCACCATAAATATGGTTGGGACATATTGTGTTTGTCTTGTCCGTCTTCTGTCTTTCTGCCTGTTCTTCCATCAGCTTTCAAGATATGTAATTAAGTTATTGTAAACAAGAAAATACAAAAAACATGGTTACTGTCTTGAACTAGAGGTACTGTGAGCGATGAGCTCACTAAATGATACCCCCCGCCTCCACATAGTTATCATGGCAAAGTCCATGTTTTGCGGTGGCCGGAAAACCCAAAATATGTCTCGGATCAAAAAGTAAAATAGGAGGTGCACAATGGCAGTATGTAATAAAGATTCTGTGAAAGATTCATCAAATTTCATTGAATGGTATGAGAGGAGTTGCGGATAAGAGATAGGTACCCCAAAGCGTAACAGACGGACGGAAGGACGGACGGACGGACGGACGGAATTAACGATAACTATATACCAAGCGGGGGGTATAAATATAAGCGATATTTGGGCGAGGGTAAGAAAACGTGATAGAGGGCGAGGCTTGCCGTTTTCGACCCGAACCAAAATATCGCTTATATTTTAAGACAGTTATCAAGTGTTTTGTTTAACCTGCAACAAATTTTTTACATTTGAACGTCCAAAACAAGCACTTTCCGACAGATTTAGGCACATCTCTGCAGTTGAAACTATGACGTCGTGGCGTAAACATTGCAATAACTGTACATGACGTCACAATGGTTTTAGAACGTCGGAATACATGCACGAGGCTTTATTAGGGCAGAGACTGTATAAAGCTTTGGTTTATTAGGTTACCTTTATTAGGTTAATGCAAGGGGTAGTTGCAGGATAAAAAAAATTATGCCTTGCCATGAATATGGCAGAGGCATATACTGATAAAGTGTTTGTTCTGTCCGTCTTTTGTCCTTCTGTCACACTGTGTTTATCTCAGTTCAATGCTCAGTTGCATCAGCAATTTTACCTTGACTTTTCTTAAACTGAACTTGGCCTCACCTTTTTAAATTGGGTTTATCTAAGTTTTAGATAAACCATTAATGATATTCTCATCAAACTTCATATGAGAATACAGTGTATAAACTAATGTATGTTTTTCAATTACATCAACATTTTTTTTTTACAACTTTTCTTAAATAAGAGTTCATCAAAATTTTATATTAACCATTTAAGAAATTTTTATCAAACATATTATGCCACTACGTATAAGTGAGAGCTGTTCAATGGCATTAAAAACTTTTCGTCTTTCATTTTCCTGTAATCTTTACCTCCATCTCTTTAATTTGTACGTTGCTTAGTTTTCCAGAGACAAATTCAGATATTTTATTAGCATGTATTTATTCATAATTTGGTGTGAACTTATCATCTACATCAACAATTCTTTAAAATGGAAATTTAAAAAAATTGGATGTAGATGATACATTTTATGATGTCACAATTGATATATACAGGCTCATCCATGGTAGCAGCTTGTTCATAAGAAAAAGAATAAATTACTAAATTTGTAAGGAATGGTAAAAACACATAATGGATATGTAAATATTAATCAATTTTAAAGAGGCATAATGCATTTAAAAAAAAAATTAAACCATGTTGATGATGTTTGGAAACATTTTCTTACAGTTCCCCCATGACTCGGGTACATGCAATGATTGCATAATGTCAGATGACAAGACAAAGAGAAGTGAAGACGATGAACACATGGTATGATAGTTTGAAATTTATTCAATTAAATTAATTAAGAGTTTTTTTTTTTAAACTTGTAGTTAAGGCCTATTTATTAATTTCAATGAAGCTTAAGTACCATAAGTAAGATAAAAACTTACATGTATCATGATCAGAAATGGTAAAATATTAGAAAGACATAAGTTTAAAACATTGTTAAATTCATGTACTATACATGTATATATTTCCATTTCAAATTTTGTTCTCTGTGATAAGTATTTGAAAGTAAGCAGAGTTAATTTCTCAATAATTCTACTGGAATGTAAATTAGGCAGGTCGATAGGTTAGGAGCTAAAAAGGCCTAATATGTATGAAAATAACGTGCGCATCTGTCTCTGTGTCTGACGCTAAGGAGGCCAAATATGCATGTAAATCTCGTGCGGCTACCTTTGTGTTTGACGTCAGTGTGCGAGGACTGTTGAAATTGGCATGGGGGTCCTTGTATAATTTAATCTACATTTTTAAAGTCTAAATCTACAATTTTATTTCACAATGAAATGGAAATATAAGGAATCACTGTGTAGTTAGTATAGTATGCCAGGGGACATCAACAATAGTGGGAAACATGGGATAATTAACGCATAACGGACTTCGCCTGTTATGCAGTTATCCCATGTTTCCCACTATTGTTGATGCCCTGGCATACTATAATAAATAGACAGTGATTCCTTAAGCATACGTGTGTATAAATGTATAGTAAAAGTCGTGCTTATTTTGAAAGAGAAGCTCAAATCTCCTTTTGTTGTAGGATTTATTAGAGACAGATTCAACGTGCACCAGAATGTCACAGTTCGAGTCGGAAAACTTTTCGGTATGATGCAAAACTAGATATCATTGAGATGGTGGCCATCTCAAAGGGCCCCGCTTTCAACAATGAACATGAAAATGTAAGGTAGTTTAAAAGGGTTTATTTTGAAGAGGAACATTTGAGTAATACAGTAAAAGTCATTTAGTACTCGTATATCGAAGTTATCTCGTATCCCTAGTTATATAAATTTACTGGAATTAAGGAGAAAAAATTATACACCAAACAAAAATTTTAAACAGAGAGACTAATTCTGACCATGACCTAGAAACTTCGACCAAGGTCACTGAACATCCATTGACCAGTGGCACTCTGTGAGTTAAGTATGAGTCAGATTGGTCCAAGGAGATAAAAGATATTCTCCGGACAAGGATTTTTCATAAAATTCTGCTATGACCTTGACCTTTGACCTAGAAACATGGTTCACAATCACTGCACACCGTTTACCCAAAGCTCTGTGGGTGAAGTATTAGCCAGATTTGGCAAAGGACAGAGAAAATATGCTCCGGACAAGGATTTTTCAATATTCTGCTATGACCTTCACCTTGAAACATGGTTCAAGGTCACTACATACCGTTTACCCAAAGGCACTCTGTGGGTGAAGTATGAGCCAGATTGGGCCAAGGACAGAGAAAATATGCTCTGGAAAGGATTTTTCATGGAATTCTGCTATGACCTTGACTTTTGACCTTGAGACATGGTTCAAGGTCACTGCACATCGGTTACCCAAAGGCACTCTGTGGTTGAAGTATGAGCCAGACTGGGCCAAGGGGAGAGAAGGTCTCGGACGGATGGACAGACTGATCACTATAGGGCGCCCGTCAAGCAGGGCCGGGGCCCTAATGGACTTTTGCGAAGATACTGACTTTTACAGTTGACGGCTTACTTTTACAAAAGGAAAATATACGGTAGCTCTTTTGTGAAAAAATATTGATCTTAATATTTAACAAAAAGATAATAACGGGCTATTTCAAAGATCATATTACGTTGTCTAGGACGAAAACGGCAATATTCCTACCCTCAACACCCTCCCTTTAAGTCTTGACTAACTTCTGCCGAGTTTTCCTACCGAAATGTGTCTTCTTCTTTATTCAGTTATTTCATTTCTTAAGTTATTTAAAATAAAAGGATATATTTAATTCTCGTGAATAAAGTATCCAAAAAAATTTTATTTCACCATCAATTATAATTTTTGTTTGATAAATTATTTCTAAGCCCCGAATACAATAACTTTCACCTCTTAAGATGTTTTCTATTTTCTTTTTTCAATTCCGTACCTCCGTACATGACGCAGGTAAGCTGTCGAATGTAAAAGTAAGTCTCTTCATAAAACTCCATCAACAATAGAATTCCGTTAACTGAGACAAAAAATATCAATTAATGTTTTATGGAAATACTAAAAATATGAAAATTACTTTACAAGAGCCCTTGGGCCACAATGCTCATCTGAGTCAACATGGTCCTGTTCTTCTTCATTATTCAAAGTTTCCTGTAAAACTTTGATCCTATATTGTGCCCCAACCCTACCCCTGGGAGTCATGAAATGAAAACAATGACTATAGAGAAGTTGAAAATGTAAAAAAGGTTTACAGACAGACGGAGGATAAACAAAAGGTATCAGACTTTTGATTCAGGTGAGCTAAAAATGTACTTGAAATATGACTTGTTATTTTTCTTACAATGTTATAATCAAAGAGAAAATCAGTATCACATCATACCGAAAAGTTTTCCGACTCGAACTGTGACATTCTGGTGCACGTTGAATCTGTCTCTAATAAATCCTACAACAAAAGGAGATTTGAGCTTCTCTTTCAAAATAAGCATGACTTTTACTATACATTTATACACATGTATGCTTAAGGAATCACTGTCTATTTATTATAGTATGCCAGGGCATGAACAATAGTGGGAAACATGGGATAACTGCATAACAGGCGAAGTCCGTTAAGCGTTAATTATCCCATGTTTCCCACTATTGTTGATGTCCCCTGGCATACTATACTAACTACACAGTGATTCCTTATATTTCCATTTCATTGTGAAATAAAATTGTAGATTTAGACTTTAAAATATATGGCCTCCTTAGCGTCAGACACAGAGACAGATGCGCACGTGATTTTCATACATATTAGGCCTTTTTAGCTCCTAACCTATTGACCTGCCTAATTTACATTCCAGTAGAATTATTGAGAAATTAACTCTGCTTACTTTCAAATCCTTATCACAGAGAACAAAATTTGAAATGGAAATATATACATGTATAGTACATGAATTTAACAATGTTTTACACATGTCTTTCTAAAATTTTACCATTTCTGATCATGATACATGTAAGTTTTGATCTTACTTATGGTACTTAAGCTTCATTTAAATTAATAAATAGGCCTTAACTACAAGTTTTAAAAAAACCTCTTAATTAATTTAATTGAATAAATTTCAAACTATCATACCATGTGTTCATCGTCTTCACTTCTCTTTGTCTTGTCATCTGACATTATGCAATCATTGCATGTACCCGAGTCATGGGGGAACTGTAAGAAAATGTTTCCAAACATCATCAACATGGTTTAATTTTTTTTTAAAATGCATTATGCCTCTTTAACATTGATTAATATTTACATATCCATTATGTGTTTTTACCATTCCTTACAAATTTAGTAATTTATTCTTTTTCTTATGAACGATAGCTACCATGGATGAGCCTGAATATCTCAATTGTTACATCATAATATTTATCATCTACATCCATTTTTTTTAAATTTCAATTTTAAAGAATTGTTGATGTAGATGATAAGTTCACACCAAATTATGAATAAATACATGCTAATAAAAAAAATATCTGAATTTGTCTCTGGAAAACTAAGCAACGTACAAATTAAAGAGAAGGAGGTAAAGATTACAGGAAAATGAAAGACGAAAAGTTTTTAATGCCATTGAACAGCTCTCACTTATACGTAGTGGCATAATATGTTTGATAAAAATTTCTTAAATGGTTAATATAAAATTTTGATGAACTCTTATTTAAGAAAAGTTGTAAAAAAAAAATGTTGATGTAATTGAAAAACATACATTAGTATATACACTGTATTCTCATATGAAGTTTGATGAGAATATCATTAATGGTTTATCTAAAACTTGGTTCGGGTCGAAAACGGCAAGCCTCGCCCTCTATCACGTTTTCTTACCCTCGCCAAAATATCGCTTATATTTATACCCTCCGCTTGGTATATAGTAATCGTTAATTCCGTCCGTCCGTCCGTCCTTCCGTCCGTCTGTTACGCTTTGGGGTACCTATCTCTTATCCGCAACTCCTCTCATACCATTCAATGAAATTTGATGAAACTTTCACAGAATCTTTATTACATACTGCCATTGTGCACCTCCTATTTTACTTTTTTGATCCGACACATATTTTGGGTTTTCCGGCCACAGCAAAACATGGACTTTGCCATGATAACTAAAATTACATATCTTGAAAGTTGATGGAAGGACAGGCAGAAAGACAGAAGACGGACAAGACAAACACAATATGTCCCAACCATATTTATGGTGACGCATTTGAAAAACAGCAATTATTGTTCTTGTTTTCAATAACTTAATTACATATTATGTGTTATAATGACATACAAACCTGATTTAAATCAGACATTTCATCAGTCAGGTCTATCTGAAAGAAAAAATAATTAAACACTAAGCTAGAAGTACTGTGAGCAATGAGCTCACTAAATGATACCCCCCGCCTCCATATAGTTATAATGGCAAAGTCCATGTTTTGCTGTGGACGGGAAACCCAAAATATTTAGTGAGCTCATCGCTCAAAGTACCTCTAGTTATTACTATATATAGTAAATGGGTTAGAAAAAATTATTTTGGAATGGAAATATGATGAAAACAGTTTAAGTCAAATTTACAAAAATATTTAAAAAAAATAGGTTCATTATGTAGTTAGAAGAATGACAAATTTCAGTCTCACCCCTGACTGTTTACATTAGTTTTAGATTTTGAAATGTTGTGTAAATTATACTTAAATCAATATGTTAAAATGATGCAATACAGAATTATTGGTTTTATAATGATGTGAATATGTTTTCTGTTGCTGTGTAAACCATACCATATCTGGAAAAGTCTCCTAGTCATAAGAGTTTTGTGATCTGCATGCTTTTAAATTGCTAAAATAAAAAAAGGCAAAATAAACAATTGTAAATTCATTGAAACGATAAACATATAATAAATTTACACGTATTAAATAAAAATATTTTATGTCTACTAGGATTTAAGACCGCGGA
>PRKT01000082.1:1584956-1613506 GCA_003671525.1 Saccostrea glomerata | reverse complement strand
TATTTGACTTTCAATGCGATGAAACGAAGTAAATAAACTAGTGTATATGAGATAAGACATCCTCGTAAGCCAGAGGTCCTGAATCAACACGTTGTCGTTGGTCCATTTAACAAAAAAATCAGGAGAAGAGCAAACGCAAAACAAGTGTCATAGAGGACTGAGCATCCACTGCCGTCTCCACTCAAATGAAACTAAATAAAAATACACTGTGGTATTCTTTAGATTCTCCAATTTAATAATTTTCTCAAAATTTATATAACATGTATCGGCATCTATGTAAAGATATGTTTAATTAATACTAATAGTTCATAAAAATGTAACATAAATCAATAAATCTGAATTTAAATATGTATCATTTAAAATGGGCGTTTAATAAAAAGCTTCGGTAAATTGTAGATTGTGACCTTTATACTGATAAAACATAAAACATCTCTTCATATTTTAGCATTCTTTAATAAAATCATTGGTGTAAGAAATGAAATATTCTAGAATATTTTAAGACATCGTCAGATAGAGAAAACTGCCGGGGGTGGGGTGGTTAAAGTTTTACTTTGAAGCATAATTTCCTTTTTAAAAATCTGTTCCTAGAAAGCGATTCTGTTTGGGAATTCAAACCAAGTGCCAATTTTCCATGGGGTTAATTAGTCCTACGTTTTTATTAGTTTTCATGGACAGACTCTTGCCATAAAATCATATAGACAAACATTGTTACTCATCACACATGCGTACAAGCTGCTGTTGTGTCTTATTTCTACATCGTTACCTGACAGGTGAATCGCCCTGTCTCTTTACGGTGTTTACGTAACATTATTAACAAACTTTTCTCATCCACACTTTTTTCTGGGAATTATTTTAAAAGATGTCAAATCTTCAACCACGTAAGTTGATATTCATAATTTTACACGTTTTATAAAATCTCTCTGGCTTGTCACAGAACTTTTGACGGTCAAAAGGATAGGTAAAAATATATTTGAAAAATTAAATATTTGTTTGAAATACAATCCTAATGTTATTGTTATTATTATGTGATTTTTTGTTCGAAAATAATATCTTGATCTATTATCTATTTATTTATCGTTTAAATATATTTTATATAAATAATTAATGTGTTTTAATACAGTCTAGTAATTAAGATGTGACCGCTTAACCTGATTACATGTATTCTCATTCTCTGTGTATATGAGTTCCACCAATTTGCTTCAGGGATTTACGTTTTACCTTTGATGCTCCTGAGAAGGTGTCACCCAAATTCACATTTTTAATTCCCTTTCTTAATTGCTACTCAGTGTTTTTCATGCTTGAAGCTGTGCATAAATTTGGTGCCCGTGAACATCAATTGATTTTTGAAAACAATATTTAAACAAAAAAGTCAAATGCATGTACAGCCAATGTTTGCAAAACACATATGTCACAGTAAAAATGTAACAAAAAAACTTTAAATATTGATGAAAAACAGTTTCTCAGAAAAAGAAATCGGGATGTAAATATTTGTTAAAGAATCATCAACATCGTTGTTTTTTCATCATTGAATAGTATTGTTTTAATTTTTATTCAGCCCCACATCAGCATGTGACCGTGGTACAACAGCCACCCACCCCTGTCTTCAGGGACATCCCAGTCAACATGGTTTGTCAGCATTGCCACCATCAAATAACAACAGCCATTTCCTTCGAAACAGGAACACTAACCTGGATCATCTGTGGCGTTTTAATTCTATTTGGGTATAAACCTCATCATTGATATTTTTGCTATATTATAATTATAATATTGGTAACTTTTTTCCTTTTTTCGGAGATAGCCTGGGGAGGGGGAAGCAATACGAAATATTCGTAACATGAGTAAAATCGATATTTAGCTTGAAACACCCCTTTTGTTGTGTGGTAAATGACGAGAAAAAGTATCTCAACGTCAACATTGCTGAATGATACTTTACACAACGCGAGGCTTTTACTTATTGTAGCATTCTAGTATTGAAATTAAACCGTTCAGGCACTTCAGTCTTTTGCCAAGAACTTGTTAAAGACGGAGAGTGAGAGCGATTGGTTTCTCAAGTGCTGTTCTACTTCTCCGCGAGTTTCAGCATTTTCCAAAAGAATCCGAATTGCTTATGAACATTGAAAATTCGAGAGGACTCGAATATTTCATTTAAACTTGTTGAACGTAATTAATGTACTTTCAAGAGAAGCGATCTCTTGTGCGCTCTTTACAAATATGATCGATTCATTATCTCTATTTAACAGTAGTTGCAGCTTTAATTCTGATAATTTGAATTCAGCTTATTAAAGAGGAGTTTCTATGGTTAAAATAGACAGCTGTTGCAAAATCCCATATCTTCTCTCTTTCTGTCTCTCCTGTATTTTCTCATATGTTTAGGACAGAGCAATCACTTCATATTTGTTATTCATTCCTCATTTTTATAGAGTAAAAAACAAATTAAAACAAATCAAATCAAATTAATTTGAGTAAAAGAATATCAATATTTTACAGAGTAATAAAGTTAGTCATTACCTATGTCCGATATGAAAGATTCTGGGACAGAAAAGATCAATTACCACGCAATATCTAATTCCTTCGGTTGCAACCGGTGGCATATCGGCCTGAGATAAGGATAAAAATTATTCTAAAATTATGATTTTCTACGTTTCTAATTACATCTTTTCATCTATCATGAATCAGTTAGAATCAGAATAAGAAATAAAGTCTATTGCTATGTTATACATAGAATAACACTTAATAGACAAACCAACCTTATTCCGCGAGAGTGTTTCGCAACCCTTTTTTGCTTGCGAATATTTCTCGTCGCAAACCAGTCCTTTTTGTATTTATGAGGTATAAATCGCAAAAATTAGTAGTCGTGGATAACTTCCAAATTTTACTTTGGGCCTGTTTTTGAGTAGATATTGAATTAAGAGACATAAACAGCATATGTAGGTGATAGCGGAATATCACAACAAAAGTCTGGAAAATTGATGATGGAAAAGCTGAAGTCATCTTGTTTGTCATATATTTTAGGTGTTAGTTGGACTTTATTGTCTATAGTCAGTAAAATATACAAGAATTAAACAGAAGTGAGAGAATCTATGGTGTCGTTTACTTCAAGTTTACTGGCATATATCAATATATTATCAAATACATGTAGATCTATGAAAGAAAATAACCAATTTCGAACTGAACAGATAGTGTTTTTTTATTTTTATATAAAAGTTAAAAAAAACATTTGGAAGCATGGTAGTCAAAGTTTGATCCAACGATAGCTTTTTTGCAAACAAGTTCATTATATTGACCATAAAATTAACAAAGAGCTAATTTTGCGATCAAAATTTGAAAAAAAATCTGTCGTTTTAAAACTTGACCGAGCTCAGAACATACTCATGAGTACAAAATCAATTGGGTGACATAAAACCATGTGCAGATGATTTGATATATTGTTACAAAAATAGGAAAAGTTAAGATGAATTTTTCCGTTATCATATGACTGGTATTGAAAAAAAGAAGATTGAATACATAAAATATGTGTCGATTCCGGGTGATAGAAAATTCTAATAAAATACTCAACTCTTTTGAGAGGTTGCATTCTAAAAAGCAAATGACTTTCTTTCTGCCACTGGAATTCCAGCTTAACTTAAATTCTTTCAAAGAACAAATTCTTCAAAATCAGGTTTCAGTTTTAAATACTTTATATTATTTAGACTTCAAGGAACTTTTTAAGTTCACTTTTTTGTTTCTCAATGAAGGATATGGAGATACCGGAACAGTATTCAATATCAATGTCCATGAAACAATACAAAATAGGAGCAGAGCAAACACGGACACTAAAACATCAGAGGTGGGATCAGGTGCCATGGAGAGGTGAGCACTTCCTGCTGGCCGGTCACACCCGCCTGTGTGCTCCTTCTCGTAATCGAAAAAAAAACACGAAAAATCCGTCGTCAACTCAGTGTATAAAAATGGACTAACAATAAGTATGAAAAAGTCAATCAGCATTTGACTCAATGATAAATTGTATTTGCTGAAAAGGTCATAGTATCGACTAAAGAACTTACGGAATGAAGACTTTAAACGAGACTGCTGATGTTCTTGTTTCATCAACTTGGTTGTCAATAATATACCTCGTTTTAAAAATTGTTCATACGTAGAGCATGATCCTGCATATCAAATCAACTGCGATATATAAATGACGTATGCAAGTGATGAGGGTATATTGCTGCATAAGTAAGGGAAGTTTACGATTACCATTAATGTCTTTTTCAAATAAAATATCCAAGTAAGAAACAGATGTGTCAGACTCTGTGGTATCTTTTATTTCAAGCTCACCAGGATATAATGACATAGGAAATGACCATTGTTAATTGACAATAGGTCGTCGATATATCTAAATGTCGAGTTGAAGGCCACAGCAAGTGTTTTCTTTTTTTCATGCATAAGATTTCAAATAAACAAATATAGAGAGTTTTTAACACTTTATACAACCTGTAAAATTTTGAGTTAAGACTTCTTGACACAATAGACAACTACTTCAATTCTTTTAATATCTTCTGACTGGTCATCTATATATTCGTAATCCGCACGTGAAATTAATCTTTTTTTTTTTTTAAAAAGTCAGGCTACTAACAAATATATGAATGATAACCCCAAATATTAGTATCTGTTCTACAACAGACGGATATTGAAACATTATTTTAAAAGATACCATTTTTTGGCATGATACTCTCATACATGATTATAAGGAATCACTTGAAATTATATCAATATTTGTGTTAGAATCGTCCAGTCAGATTTATTTTCAGTATATTTCTACACAAATTTTTCTATAGATTCTGCAGAATTAATTCACGTTCACAAATCACAAATTAATTATATGATATAACATGTTCGTATAATAGACCCTCTAGGGGACATTAATTTTATATTCTTAATTTAAATGAAATAAACGTTCCTGTCTAAAATATCAATATCTCTTCTAGTAGTTGATAGAATAACAACACTTGTTTGTTTTTTTTTCAACTCAAGCAACTTTCTGATTTTTGATTCAGTGAAAAAAATCTCAACCTCACAATTTTTACCTGCATACATTTCTTTCAAATCTCAAGTGTGCTTAAAATTTGGGTTGTATGAATATTTCATAATTAATTTTTATAATAAGAAAAGAGAACCATAAATGTCGATATCACATGCTTACTATTACATGTTCTATATTTTATTGTCTGATCGAAGCAGAATTGTTTAAAAACCAAAGAGAATTTTCACTCCATATTTAGAAAACAAGTAAACCAATGAAATTGGCAATGATTGATGTGTTTGAAAGTTTGCTACAAAATGGATGCTGGCATTTATAGAATACCGAATTGTTGGGTCTAAGAAATGTTTTAGCTTATTTCGTCTTTTCTATCGTTGACGTTTCACATATCATTTTTTAAAATTTCATTTAGAAATTATATAGATTTAACTTCATGTTGCTAAAATCATTCAGCAATTACGCAATCTAAAGAAATGTTAGTATAAAATGATTTAAGTATCATACATAAATTCTAAGGGATAATATTTATTGAAACCAAATGCATATATATGAAATTTATATTTTATAATTTCAGAAAGCTTTATTTCTTTAATTTTTTTTTATTTCATACTTCTAAGAAATGCAATTTACGCTAAACCATAAAAATACACATGTTAAAGCCATGTGTAAAGACAATACAGTTAAAAAGAGTCAAGAAAAAGGTTATAAAGGATTTATAAGATTGATCTTTATTTAATTCATTGTTTTCATCTTTTCATTGCTCTGACAGAGTTTCTTCCCTCTAAGTCTTTATTCATAGAGCGATAGTTGCTGATAGAATAACAACACTTGTTTGTTTTTCTCAACTCAAGCAACTTTCTGATGTTTGATTCTCAATGTATGAAAAAGTGAAAAAAAATCATCTCATGCTCACAATTTTACCTGCATACATTACTTTAAAATCTCAGTTGTGCTTTAAATACAAATTGTAAACATATTAAACTTCTAGATTGAGAACTTCAATTAACTTTGATTAGAGTAGAGAAAGCATTTGTCGATATCACATGCTTATAATAAATATATTTTATTTTCACGCCATATTTAGAAAACAAGTGAAACAAATGGAATTTGCAATGATTGACATTTTCAAAAGTTTGCTACAAAGTAGATTTTGGATTTACTATGTCTTTATGGAATATAGAATTGTTGGGACTAAAAACCGTTTAAGGTTTTAAGTTAATTTCGCCTTTTCCGTCGTCGAACTTGTTAAAACCATGTGTAAAGACAATTCATTTAAAACGAGTTAAGACAAAGGTAATTAAGGATTTGTTTGATTGATAGATGTTTAAGTCGTAGTGTTCATATTCTCATTACCCTAACAGAGTTTCTTCCCTTAAAATCTTTATAGAAAAGCGAGGAATGAAATCACGGACTATAGTAAGAGAGATAACCTCAGAAAAATATATGTTTTATATATCTTAAAAAATACTTCATGCCTTAATATAATGTTCATTAAACATAAACTTGTCTAAGAGAATAGTTTTTTTTCAATGGTTTATGATATGTATAAAAATATATCATTTTTGTAATGTTATGTAGATCATGATACGAATTTGAATTCTAACAAAATCAATGGTAGTTTCCCGCTAATGGAGGAGCAGGCATTCCCTGCCGAGTTGTCACACACTCCTTTCGCTTCTTTTCATGATCAGGGAAAAGCAGTAAGCGGCTGACGGTTTAATGAGAAAGAATTATATGATACAAGACAAGGTCATTATAACGATCATAGAATTAATGACATGCTGAATTTAAACTAGGTTGTCAAAAACCAAAAATCATTGGATAATTAAATAAATAATAATTATTTGTTACTTACTTTTCGTATTTTATTACAGAATAAATATAATATAATCTTATGTTCTGGACAAAAGAGATATTGGTATTCTGTTTTTGTACATAAAAATAAACAATCGTTTTGAAGTATTCGCGCATCAAAGTAATGTGAGATATGGTTATGGGTCAACTTGTTGCACGTAATTTACCATAAATTTTGATGCGCCCGAATTGATAGATCCGGGGCGTATATTGTTTTTGTCCTGTCCGTCTGTTTGTTTGTTTGTCTGCAAACTATAACCTTCGCCATAACTTTTGAACCATGAAAAAAAAAAATTTCAAATTTGGTATGCTTACTCCACTAATCTAACCCTTTCAAAAGACACCAAGGTCAATGACTTTGTGACCTTGACTGTGACCTGTATGCTAAAAAATTTTTCGTACCTTTGCCATAACTTTCGAACCATAGAAGATAGAGTCTGCATATTTAGTATGCACTTTTCACTTAATAATATCTTTCAAATGACACCAAGGTCAATGACCTTGTGACCTTGACTGTGACCTTTATGCTAAAATAGTTTTTTTGTACTGGAGAAAGAGACTTCATATTTGGTATCCATACTTTACTAATCAAATTCTTTCAAATAACACCAAGCTCAATGACCTTAACTGTGACATATGTAGTTTTTGAATTGAAATCAACAGTAAAAAATATTGGGGTTTAGGAATCAGAATGAAATACTTTTACAATATTCCCAAAAACTTATTTTGTAGGGGAGAGTCAAACATCCTTTCACAGCCAAGATATAAATATATATAATACTACATGAACGATATGATGCTTATAAATCTTTCGGCATCTGACAGTTTAAAAAAGATAAATGACTTTGTCTGCAAAATAAAGTTGGACCCCCCCCCCCTCTCGATACTTTATGTTTGTATATAAAATACCGGTATAATCAAACCCCATTCAACTTAGGTCATGGATCTTTAAAAGGCTTATCGATTGAACTCAATGCTAAGTTGGTATTGATTGAAAAATTCCCTATACGTTTTTCAGTCCCAATGGTTTGTGATGTATGCATGGATTTAAAGGGCAAGGACTACCTGTTTTAATAAAGAATTTTCTGACGTATAAATTTACGTGGATGTCTTTCAAAACAATCTTGGTGCTGGTCGCCATTTTGAAGTAAAACGGAATTGTGTTTCAAATATGGGATGTTTGTCGTCCTCACAGGGCAGTCAGCCCACGGTGACGATTAACGACAGACAGAGAAGCCTGTCTTCACTGCCTCATAAAGAATCAATAACAAACGAACAAAAGGAGGCGTCCTGGATGCGCCAGGAATCAACTCATCAAGAAATCAGATGTGTTCCAAAGACAGGCAATAAAGCTGATGTATTTGTGTTAAAAACAGAGGAGCCTGAAGAGGATAGACAGTCTTCCCAGCACTCCTTGATGCTTCATGACGAAGGCAGAAGGGAGGAGAGCCTCGCAAACAATGTTGTAGAGACTGATAAAACTGTTATCAGACAACAATCCGAAATTTCCAAACCTGATACATGTAATACAGAACCAAATAAGAAAATTAGCGTGAAAAATGATTTAGATTTTACTCATGATAAAATAAACACAACCCAGACGGCAACAGTTGTGAGACAATCGGAGAATAACATTACTGTTGCAGGAAATACTAAGGAACTTCAATCAAATCAAAGTGAAGAATATAAAAACCAGAACTTGGGTGATGACGCAGATTCCGGGTTTGAAAACCCAGAAATTGCCTCCGTGTCTGCTTATAGTCCTGATGACTTGAGTGATGATGAAATGTTTTGATGAGTGAATGATTCCAAAGAAAATCATGGGGATGCCGAACTTTCATAATCATGTGCAGTAGATAGAGGGAACATCTCTAAATCTAACGAACTATCACTGTATTCTAAGCATTGCATCACTAATCTAGTCGTATGCTCCTATCGAGGGCGAGTGTTAATAAGCTAGGCAAATGTTTTGTTTAACAGTTAAATTTCTTATAACATACTTGAATTTGTTTTTGCGATTTTTCAGTGACCATTGATTTTTATTGTTATAAAGTTAATCCCATCGTTAGTATGGTGTTCACCATTATTTACTTATACTGTCATATAACTTCAGTTATGCCCTGAAATTACATGACAAATATTATTTCAAATATTTTACACATAAGTCAACACACAGATAAAAAAAGAGCAAGATACATTTTTAATATCTATGGAATCCAGATAAGGCCATGCAGTTCGCTATCGCATCATCGCACCATCGAGTTTTAGGTCGATGGTGCGATGATGCGCTGACGATGCAGCGATGGTGTGATAGCGCGATGACGATGATGCAATGGCATGACACTGCGATGACGATGGTGCAATATCACGATGGAGCAATTGTGCAATGACGCCATGATGTGATAGCGATAACACGATGGTGCGATGACAACAGCGCGATGATACGATGACTATGAAGCGATATTCACTATTGCTCCATCGTGCTATCGCACCATCGTCATCGTATTGTCGCGCCATCGCATCATCGTCATCGCGCTATCACACAACCGCATCATCGTTATCGCACAAACGCTTCATCGTTATCGCGCCATCGCATTATCGACCCTGAAGTCGATGCTCGATGGTGCGATAGTGAACTGCATGGCCCTATCCGGATTTCATAACTATCTTTAAAATATAAAAATATAAAGTCTTTCCTTTGTCGTCATTTCGGTAAGCAAAACTAGCTTTTAAATCAAAGTCGAAGCTTAATCATTTTAAGAACTATTTAATGAAGCATACTGAGGATATGGCAATAACAAACAGTATTCAAGCTTAAATACTATTCAAACAATACAAATCTAGAGAAGAAATCGCGGACATCCAAAACATCAGAGGTGGGACCAGGTGTCATGGAGGAGTGATCATCACCTGCCGACTGGTAACACCCACTATATGTTCCTTGTCATGATTGGGAAATAACGGGAAAATTCAGTGCGTAAATAATGGCCCAATACATGTAATTTGTATGAGAACATCAGACAGCATTTGACTTATTTATATGGTGTATTTGCTAAAAAGTTCAATGTATCGCCCATTGACTTACGAAATGATGACTTTAAAGGAGACTGTCTGTATTCTTGTTTTAGAAAGTTATTTGTCAATAATTTACCACAATTTAGAAAAGTTATATTAAATAAAAGGGTAATTGTTCTTCATACAAATGCTCAACACTCAGTTTTTGTACATATGAAAATCTGAATCTGAGAATCTGAATATAATAAATACACTACTCAATTTATTCAAAATATGGTAAATACTCATGAAAAAGAAGTTTTTTTTAAAAATAAATTTTGGTCAGATTGGTCAGACTACGGAAATTTATATCCTGGTAAACTTGCCAACGACTTGATGACAATTTGGACATGTGTGAACACAGTCCTTACATCCTTCTACGTAAAACGGAATCAAGCAGCAACCAAGCCAGCACCTTCAACAGAGATCAGGACGAATTATTACAGAAAGGTCCACAAACGTATCCTATTAAGGTAGGTGAACTTTATCATAAGAGTGCACAAAAATAAAGAGAAAAAAAATAGTAGATAATCTAACAGGAAAACTAAAATATTAAAAAAAACATATTGTTCAATTATCACGCATTTAATTTCATGCATGATGAAAAGTCCTGAAATAATTTTCAATTAAACTTGTATTTAGTTTGAAGTATTTGTATGCTAAAAACTAACTCTACAGTTTTTAAAAAAGGTTACATGTATAAGCGGATTAAGAAATGTTAACGTTTTACAAGGATTACAAACAGCTGTTGTGACATTGAACCTTCATTTTTAGGAAATGAATATTAAAGTTATTATCCTGGTATACAAAAACTTCTGAAAATTTTTAGAGTAATTTGAGATGTATTTTGTTGTTGTTAATCTCAATTGTTAATTTGAAATTAGTTACATGATAAGATACATGAGTAAAGGAATTTTGTAACTGTACTACACAAGACAGGGTGAAAAAACGATGATGAACATAATCGATAATTAAACAATGTAGTTATATACCTGAATAACTGAATTTTATTTTTTGTGTGTGTTAATTCATCTTCTTTTCAAACAATAAGAGGTAAATGCATATTTACTTTCAAATATATTCAACATAGAGTTATAGAATAAGCACTGCATTATTGAATTAATTTGATTATCCGTTTTATAAATCGCATTGGTCAAGCGTTTTCTCTTTGATTTTACAGAAAATTTAATAAACTATGAAAATTTTAATTTGGTTAGGTTTAAAACAAGAATTTGAATTCATATTTAGTCAAGTAACTTCAGTATGTTACCCCTACCCCCCCCTCCCCAGGCTATCTCCGAAAAAAGGAAAAAAGTTACCAATATTATAATTATAATATAGCAAAAATATCAATGATGAGGTTTATACCCAAATAGAATTAAAACGCCACAGATGATCCAGGTTAGTGTTCCTGTTTCGAAGGAAATGGCTGTTGTTATTTGATGGTGGCAATGCTGACAAACCATGTTGACTGGGATGTCCCTGAAGACAGGGGTGGGTGGCTGTTGTACCACGGTCACATGCTGATGTGGGGCTGAATAAAAATTAAAACAATACTATTCAATGATGAAAAAACAACGATGTTGATGATTCTTTAACAAATATTTACATCCCGATTTCTTTTTCTGAGAAACTGTTTTTCATCAATATTTAAAGTTTTTTTGTTACATTTTTACTGTGACATATGTGTTTTGCAAACATTGGCTGTACATGCATTTGACTTTTTTGTTTAAATATTGTTTTCAAAAATCAATTGATGTTCACGGGCACCAAATTTATGCACAGCTTCAAGCATGAAAAACACTGAGTAGCAATTAAGAAAGGGAATTAAAAATGTGAATTTGGGTGACACCTTCTCAGGAGCATCAAAGGTAAAACGTAAATCCCTGAAGCAAATTGGTGGAACTCATATACACAGAGAATGAGAATACATGTAATCAGGTTAAGCGGTCACATCTTAATTACTAGACTGTATTAAAACACATTAATTATTTATATAAAATATATTTAAACGATAAATAAATAGATAATAGATCAAGATATTATTTTCGAACAAAAAATCACATAATAATAACAATAACATTAGGATTGTATTTCAAACAAATATTTAATTTTTCAAATATATTTTTACCTATCCTTTTGACCGTCAAAAGTTCTGTGACAAGCCAGAGAGATTTTATAAAACGTGTAAAATTATGAATATCAACTTACGTGGTTGAAGATTTGACATCTTTTAAAATAATTCCCAGAAAAAAGTGTGGATGAGAAAAGTTTGTTAATAATGTTACGTAAACACCGTAAAGAGACAGGGCGATTCACCTGTCAGGTAACGATGTAGAAATAAGACACAACAGCAGCTTGTACGCATGTGTGATGAGTAACAATGTTTGTCTCTATGATTTTATGGCAAGAGTCTGTCCATGAAAACTAATAAAAACGTAGGACTAATTAACCCCATGGAAAATTGGCACTTGGTTTGAATTCCCAAACAGAATCGCTTTCTAGGAACAGATTTTTAAAAAGGAAATTATGCTTCAAAGTAAAACTTTAACCACCCCACCCCCGGCAGTTTTCTCTATCTGACGATGTCTTAAAATATTCTAGAATATTTCATTTCTTACAACAATGATTTTATTAAAGAATGCTAAAATATGAAGAGATGTTTTATGTTTTATCAGTATAAAGGTCACAATCTACAATTTACCGAAGCTTTTTATTAAACGCCCATTTTAAATGATACATATTTAAATTCAGATTTATTGATTTATGTTACATTTTTATGAACTATTAGTATTAATTAAACATATCTTTACATAGATGCCGATACATGTTATATAAATTTTGAGAAAATTATTAAATTGGAGAATCTAAAGAATACCACAGTGTATTTTTATTTAGTTTCATTTGAGTGGAGACGGCAGTGGATGCTCAGTCCTCTATGACACTTGTTTTGCGTTTGCTCTTCTCCTGATTTTTTTGTTAAATGGACCAACGACAACGTGTTGATTCAGGACCTCTGGCTTACGAGGATGTCTTATCTCATATACACTAGTTTATTTACTTCGTTTCATCGCATTGAAAGTCAAATAAGATATGTATACATGTATTTTTTTTTTCATTTTTCTTTAAGAAAATTAAACTAAATTAAATGTACACGAGTCTAACTTTAAATTTTAGATAACCAATTTCGCTCTTCATTTTCGACTTGAGCAACGTCAGCTTTACTCAAAGTTACCGAATTTAGTTTTGATATATTGTAATTTATTTAGAAAATTAATACAAAATCTCAAATTACTTTTGCAAATAACCACTATTTTTTCACATTTTATTACGTAAGTTTTCAAACCTGAAATCTTTGCACCAAAAATAACGGTGTTGATCAGGAAATAAAGAAATCTGTCTGGCTTCATACCCTTTCTGACATGACTACAGATAAAGTTTCCTAGCTGCTGCATTCTTGTTTCTTAAATACTTAATGACAAAATTCAGTTGCAACCATGATAGTAACAGTGAATTTGAGGCTAATGCTTATTAATCTCTGATAACGAACTGTGGATATTGAGTCGCTAATTCTCGGGCGCAGAAATAACCTGGAGCGTGTTGAATGGAAAACAACAACAAAAAAGAGAAAAAAAAATAATGCAGGAGACCTTATATTATAGGTAGAGTCTGGAGCAAACACAGACCTCTAAAACATCAGAGATGACATCAAGTGCCATGGAGGGGTAAGCAACCCATGCCTTTTAGTCATACCCGTCGTGTTCTCAATGTTATTGCATGTATCGGGAAATAACGAAAACTCCGTAGACCATTCAGTGTCCAGATAATGGCCTTACAAATTATATGAAAAATGTAAGTCAGCATTTTGGCTTATTGATTGCATTTGCTGAAAAGCTCAATGAAACGACCATAGAACTTACGAAATGATATACTGTAATGTTGATATTATTGTTTCATCCTTTTTTGGTCATTAACTTAACTCGTTTTAAAAACGGTTTCATATGTTGAGTCTCCGTTTCGAATAAACAAGGAGATATCAACCTCATATGCAGGTGATTAAGGTATATTTCTGCATAAGTAAGGGTTGACAATTGAAACGTTAAAGTCATCAAGTTTATTACAAAGCTCGGCTGTTAGATTGCCATTAACTTCTTTTTAAAAATAAAATATTGAAAAAGGGCAAATGTTTTCTTCTTTTTATGTAAAAAAAAAATTGAATTGATTATGCTTCGGATGAACACAAAAATGGTCTGCCAATGACTGGGCGCAAGTAATACCTATTGGAATTCCAAAAAGCTTGGTTGTTAGATTGCCGTTAACTTCATTTTTTAAATAAAATATTGAAAAAGAGCAAGTGTTTTCTTCTTTTCATGTAAAGAAAATTGAATTGATTATGCTATCTATGTAAACAAAAATGGTCTGCCACAGTCATTCCCGTATAATTCATACAAATGAAAAAACGCGATGTCGCCAATACATTTCAAAGCTATGGTTACTGATATTCAAATTATTCCTTGACCCTTTATGTTAACATATTTTGCCACCCAAAATAACATTAGCTGTTATATTTTTTGATATTTTTTCTCCGAGTATTTACACAAAAGGAAGCCCGGAATCGTGTAAAAATTGATGTCGCCATCGTATACCTTGTCGGTTGAATGTGCATTACCTGGTCGCATTTTGTTCTAAACAAACAAAAATTGTTTTAATTAGTGAAGAAACGTGTCAAAATCATATAAATGAAACTTTAATTGATAAATGAATAACAATTTTTTAAATAGACCTTGATCATCGCTGTTGCCAAATTTCACCTAACCTACCGTAACAGTGTTTGAATATTTTTCAAGATAATACAATATATCGTTAGTAGCGCTAAAACTGTGTTTTTGTGTCTAGTATATATTAGAACTTTAGCACAGAATCCCTTGTAAGCAAATTAATAAAACCGTGTTCAAAATTTTTAAAAATACGGATATTTTATAATGTCGCATATAAGAACCTAACCTACGTGACAGTGATTGTGAAGAAACAGAGGCTATGTGAAGTACTATTTCAAGGCAGTTGATTGACACCAATGGGTATGTCTAGTAAACAAAAAACAAATGTAAGGAAAGTTAAACAACAATTCAGAAATAAAGATATTATTGATGCTTTTTAACCTCCGTAACCTCTAACCTACATAACAGAAAATCAACAAAATCTGACGTGTGCAACATTTCAGGTGTTTAAATCTTCCAAAAAATGCTGGAAATTTACTCTTTAAGTTTACAACAAAATGGAATATAAGAATCATAATATGTTTAAAGCATAAAATAAAGGTATTTTTGAAAATATTGTGGTAAAAATGGCCTTAACTTAGATGTTTTTTCATATTACAAATAATGATTATAGTGGTTTTTTTCGTTTTGTAAATGTCTAATATTCCGTAATGCGTATGGGCACAAAAAGGTCACCCTACTGTGAACTATCAGCGGTGTACAGGGAAATTATACTCTTTTAAACGTAAAACCAGCGATGTTACGGAGGTTGGGTTTTTCTGCAAAATATGGATTTTTGTGTCTTTTAGTGAATTTTTCACATATTATGATATATTAAATAAGTTTTCTTAAAAAAATATGTTGATGTGTGACAGTTACTTCACAGTGATTCAATAAATCACTTCATTATTACAAGGTTCAGTAAGTTATTTCGTAACGGAGGTTAAATTATCTGTTTTTTTTAAATAAATGTATTTGCCTAAAAAACGTTAAAACAAATATTTTTTATCCTTTCTTTACAAATAAAGTATGTTTTCTAATTCTTTTTATTTAAATTCACTATTAGGTAAACGCATTCACACCGATTCGTCGAAACGAAGGTTGTATATTTTGTAACGGAGGTTATAGAAGTTTAAATCTTCACTTTCACATTTGCAGTTAAAAAGACAGTAATATATTAATAAATATTTGATTAAGTTGATTGCCTAAGTAATGCTGAGCGACACAAGTTTGTAAAGCTAATAGGAAGTCTAAAATTCGCTTTACTCTTTTTTTAAATATTCAGAATAACCTCCGTAACGAAAAACACTTTTTGGTAAATTGCTTTAAAGAAGAGGGGAAAAGTGTTTAGTTCTTCTCTTAATTGTGTAAATACATTCTTTTTAAAGTGTGTTTGTTTAACCTCCGTTACAATTTTGGAGCAATTTGTATATCAACTTTTCTTTTAAAAGTGGTCAATTTATAATCAGAAATGGTCTTTAATTCTAAAGATATATCCTTTCATTTCTCAAATTAAGTGGTCAAGTAATGTAATATTCTGATTGCTTGGCAATATTCCAACTGGAAAATAGCGTTTATTTTATTGTCCAAAAGTTCTGTTATCTGGATTTACACATATTTAGTCAATATTTTTTATGTTTGCAGTTCAGAATTTCTTGTTATAATTTAGGTGTATATTGATAAAGCTCCGAAGTTCAATAAAAATTAAAACATGAACAAATATTTTAATAACTTTACAGCTGCTTTTACTGAGTTATAACCTCCGTTACGGAGTTCTTGCATGTGGTGAGTTGGAATGACCATAAAAACAAAACGAAGAGAGATTTACGTGTAAAATTTCATTTTATTAACAAAGGATGTTTACTTTTTCAATCAAACACAAAATTATATCATTGCTCTTAAAATCGTTTTTCAATACTATGGACTTGGTAATTGTATGAATTATATGGGAATGACTGTGCCAATGACTGGGCGCAAGTGATACCTATCGGAATTCCAAGAGATTTATGGAAGACCTGGTTTCTAAATCCACAAAGATACTGTCAATCAGAAACTCAAGAAATAATTATGCAAATGACCAATGCCAGGGTGAGATATTTTGCAAGTTCCATTTTTATTGAAAAAGCAGCTGTCAATGATATGAAAAAGCCTGGAATTTAATTTAATGAGGCGAATGGTTGCATATTTTTTAAGTTTCTTATTTTGGTAAAATCTTGTGGTTTCAAAGATTTCAAAAGGTTCCTTGGAATTTTTAAGCATCCAAAACTGATTTACACCACTCTTTGAATATATTTTGCACAGTGCTTTAGAAGTTTCCACTTCACTCTTCTAAATATTTAAGCAAGGTATAAAGAAAGCTAGGTAAAACAGTTACTGGAACCTGCTATGTATCCTTGTTTGTAAGGAGTTTTATAAAGTTTCGGAATCCAATATAGATATGGTAATTCAAATTCATTTTGGTGGTTGGGATTATGAAAATAACATTGTATTCAAAACTGACATACGATTTTTAAGAATTTTATCCAAGAAAGAGAGCTGTTGGTATAACTTGGATTAACACTGGTAAAATTGAATTCAAATTCCTTTAAAACACACTTTAAATAATGAGCATTGAAAGTTGCCACTGTCATTGAAGAGCGTAAATCAAGTGCATATAATTAAAATAGAGTTAAAAAGATAGAATTAAGACAACCATGCTATTACATCTACAAAAGCCAAATTATCAGGAAGACCATAGTTAAAAAAATACTGTAATAAAACTAACAATTGTCCATGAAAAAAATTTCAAGACAATCCTTTAATTAGCATTTTGATTATAATGAGTTCAATTAGATTATAATCATATTAATATAACTTATTGTGCGCGAAAAATAAACAAAAGCATTCCATTTTAATACCAGTTAGAACATATATTACAAGGAAAACTTTATAAAATAGATTTAGCCTTATTTGCCTGTGTCTAATGAGTTTAAATTTTTTTTTTAAAAATCCCATGGTCTCGATCCGCATTCACGTCTCCTTTTAAACAATTTGTTCCGTTCATATTCTGACAATTAAAATACATATGTTATCAATACCGCTATTATGACTTTACCTGGATGATAATCAAATCTAATATAATGTGTTGTTTTATCTGATGCAATGCCAGTTTCAGTAGTCTAGAAGATTTGGTACCCTAGCTAAGTTAATGTCTTTGTTAGAAGAATGAGGTGTTGTACATCAACAAGAGTTAGTGTAAAAGATGACCAAAGGACTCTCTTAAATACTGCAGAAGAAAGTGGTCAAGAACCATCAAAAGAAAACGGAGATACTCTAACAGAAAAAAGCCAAAAACCGATATAAAATAACTAAGTGAAATCGGTAGAAAACCGACAAAAGCCGACAGAAGGAAAATCAGTTGAATCGGTAGAAAACAGTAAAGGGACGATAAAAGATGATTTTATTACTTCGACAGAAAGTGGTCAAAATAACCAAATCACTCCAGTGAAAAACAGACAAAAACCAACAGAGGATGATGTTATCATTCCAGCAGAAAACAGACAAAAACCAACAGAAGATGATTTAATTACTTCAGAAGATAACAAACAAAAACCGATAGATGAAAGAGTGAATGAAAACGGTCAAAAACTTCCAGAAGATAACTTTGGTAATCCTGCCAAAAAAGAACAAAATCCATCAGAAGATAACGTTATTACTTCGGGAAAAAATTTTGAAAAATATAACTTTATAACTTCAGCAGAAAATGGACAGGAATCGACAGAAGATAACTCAACTAAATCGATAGAAAATGGCCAAAAACCAATAGAAGGTCGCCTAGTTACTGTGAAAGAAAATGACCAAAAACCAATAGAAGGTCGCCTAGTTACTGTGGAAGAAAATGACCAAAAGCCAATAGAAGGTCGCCTAGTTACTGTGAACGAAAATGATCAAAAACCAATAGAAGGTCGCCTACATGTAGTTACTGTGGAAGAAAATGACCAAAAACCAATAGATGATCGCCTGGTTACTGGGGAAGAATCAGCAGAAGATAAGGATGTTTTCCCGGAGGAAAACGGATAAAATAAGACAGGAGATAACAGAAAAACGAACCAAACAGAGAAACACAAGAAAGGGGTCTATGAATTAGTTGACGCGCATGCAATAAATGTAAGTAAAATCTTAATAAAGATATCTGTATTTAAGGATTTTATTTAGGCCAATCATTATTCAATTCGTTATATTTAGCTTTTAAATATTAAACTACCGAACATTGAAGTATTTGCCCGGTACTTTGGATAAGACCCTATAAACCAAGCTCCCTAGCTTGTTGCAGTAGTTGCTGGCAACAGAAAAAGCAATCGCTACTCACTGGGCCTGATTGTGAAGTATAGGTCTTAATAAGTAAGGGTTTCACATGTTCATTGACTATAAGATTTAAGGAGAGTAATAAAGATTGATGAAAAAATTTCATATTTTGTCAAAGTGTTAAAGTAGTCAGAAGTTCTCGCAAAAGTTCATAACCGGACTTGCACGTATACATTATTTCTCCTAAAGTCTTCTTGTAAAAATGAATATTCAGTTGTATTCCCTTTAGAAAAAGCTTTTATATAAAAGTCATTTTGCCTTGGGGTTTTCCCTCACTATTTAGTTCACCAGAGCTTTTTTAAATCAAATTTTGTCCGTTTTCTGTCGCCGTCGTTGGAGTTGTCGTTGTTGTCGTCGTAAACTTTTCACATTTTCATCTTTTTCTCAAATACCACTTGGCCAATTTTAACCAAACGTGCCGTAAAATATCATGGGGTAGGATTCAATTTTATTCAAAAAAGGGCCTCTTTCAAGGGAAGATGATTATGAATTAATTAGTGAAAAATTAATGGTACTTTTTAAAAATCTTCTAATAAAACACCACTGGGCCAGAAAAGATAAAATTCATATGGAAGCATCCTCAGGTAGTGTAGAAATCATGACCCCAGGGAGTAGGATAGGGCCACAATGCACGATCAACGTTTTACATAGGAATATATAGGAAATATCTTTTAAAAATCTTCTTCTTAAGATCAGCAAAGTCATGATCGATGACATCAATATGGAAACATCCTCTTGTAGAGTAGATTCAAGTCTGTTCATGGCCCCTTTTTTAGAAAGTCGAAAAAGGGGATACAAACGAGACACAGTAATTAGTAACTTTCCTCATTCTGTGAAGAAGAGTGTTTGACAACTGTATACATACACGTTTTTACGGACAATGTTTTTATTTTTAATCGTTATATAAGTACATGTCTATTATACAACCTTTGATATAAATAGTACAATTCTCTGTAATCCTTGGACTTTCAGTGAGGCGTCCAATTCTCGAAGTTACATAATTAGTGTCTGAAATTTACACAGCTTTTCATGCACTGTTGATATATACATAAGATAGAAATTCGGGCGAATGTAAACAAGTCTAGCAATAATCCAACGACAGCGTTTCGTACGACAAAGAGGTTGGGCTTAATTAAGTCGTTTCATTGTTGTCAACAAAAATTTAAAGTTGATATTGTTATTAATTTCTTAACCAATGACAATATATTCGCCATTTTAGAGACGCTAATTAACTAGCGTCGATAATGCCACGCCTTATTGCAAGTCCAAGGATGGTAGAGAATTGTATTAATTTGCCTCTAAAATCTGGCTACGCTAGAGAAGAATGTAAGAACTTGTTTACTCTTTAGCTAAATATTTTGAAATTTTAATGAGTTAAAACAATATTTCTCATAAAAGAATTTCAGATAGCTAATATTAAATAAAACTTAAAATTAAAAGAAAATTTGCTTTCAGCTAGTATGAACTGTCTATTTTAATATCAGTTCAGTGCACTGAAATACATACCTGAGAAATTACTAATATCATCCTTATTCTTTTTTAAAATTTAGTGATAATGGTAAGTTTTTATTCCAAACAGGCACCAAAAAATGTCAATACTTCCGTAAATAGCTTAACTGAATATCTGATTAAAGGAGCAAAGTCGGAGAAAGAAAAAGGTTCGAGCTTTTTATATATGGATAGCCAACAATATTGAGTAAGTAAGCACACGTCATTGAATGATTTAAGTTCTGTTCATGGTTGAAGTATGCAAAAATAACTTGAAAAAAAAATTTTTTTTCATAAAAGAAGTAAAAATATCTTTATTCATAATATATTCATGATCGTATTGCAACTGAATTTTATTAGATAAGCTAGATGATATGAAATTATGATAAATGCATTCTATATTCTTAGATAAGCAATCATATCTAAATAAGAATATACATCACCAGCGAATAGGATAGAATTTTTCATTATTTTGGAATAATAATTTAAGGTTTTTTTTGTATGTTTAGATATGACACAGATGCATACTTTGGCGGGAATTACGGGGGGACGGACGCTGATTCAGTCTTAAAACTCGGGAAATCAGTGTGTAGTGGTTACACCAACTTGTTCGAAGCCTTCTGCAAGTAAATGCTGTCCTTCTTTTACTCTTTTCTGTAATAGATATATCATAAAATTAGACATGATCAAGCATAGAAAATCCTGCAATTAACTTTTTCTAATAATCTATATAAATACCCCCTTTCTTTTTAAGATATTACAGCAGGTTTAAAATATTAAAAAATCCCGTCATGTATTTTCGTGGTATTTACGTTTTCGTGGTATTTTTTATTTTTAGGAATAATCCCACAATGCGAGATCGGAATGACATCATATTTGCTATTAATAAAGGGGAACCCTGTGCATGTTTTATGACCACATGTTAAACCTTTTTGCCTTTGCCAAAATAAAATATAGTGAGTGAATTACACATAGTTCGCAAATTTGACATTCTGCGTAATATACGTTTATTCGTCGTGATTTGAACTAGAATATCAAACTTACAAACTAATGGCCGGCGATCCTGCATATCATCGTCTGTTAACTATCCATGCAGCTTCCGGTCATGTGACAATAATTTGGAAATTCCCACTTTTGATATTTTTTCTACGGTGATCTAGTTACGTCATTTTTTATATAATTTTCAAAGAAAATATCGGGGGTGTTAAAAAAAATTATATGCTAAAAAAATATTATGCCATTGATAATTAATTGAATTAAACATTTAATTTCTTTAAGTATACACGGAATTTATATTTTAAAACATGAAACATTCAAATAAAGCTTTACAAAATTATTTCTAGGCCACTCTTCAGAAAGAGAATTTCTTTTACATTATTTAGTAATACAGCTTAGGCACGCCTAGATAGATGTGGTCTTAATTAACAACAAATAAATTTCCATGTCGAATAATGTAATCATTTTGTCAATTAACTAGTATTTTTGACACTGTAAAATTTATAAGGATTTTGCCCGACTAGATTTCCATAGTTTACTTGTTTTATAAATACCACGAAAACATATGACGTCAGCAAAAACATCGAAAGAGCAACTATGCAAGAATTCAATGACCTTCTGAACAAATAATAAATGATATGTGAGTTAAAATTATTTTAAAATAAGGAGAATTATTGTTTGTATGTGTGATAAATAACAAACATCTCAATTATTCAGTCTTGAAGCATTTTATTACAAATTAACAGTAATGCCACGAAAACTCATGATTCGAGGGTAAATTAAATACATGTAATATGCAATTTGGACAGGATTTTTCCTTTGCAAAGGGATTGCAATAACTTTCGATTCATGTTTTATTTTAGAAATGCAGGGATACAGGTGCAAGTAATTTCTGGATTCGCAAAAGGATTTAGTTATTCCCCCGAAAAACCTTTTACACCAAACACAAAGACTAATCATGCCTGGAATGCAGTGTTTATTGAAAATAAGTGGCAATTCGTCGAGTGTACATGGGGTGCTGGGCATTTGAACAGTGCAGGGGAATTTCAAAAACAATTCAACAACTCCTATTTTCTAACAAATCCTAGACATTTAATTGTCGATCACTTTCCATTTGAGTACACTGATGAGGAATTTAGCAAGAAATGGCAACTGCTTAAAAATCCCATCTCCCTTGATGAGTTTAACAGGAATATTAAACTTTACAGCAAAACAATCGAGTGGGATATTCATCCAAAGTCGCACAAGTATGGCGTCGTTGAGGTCAAAGGTTCTGTTGAAATTACCATAGAAGACAAAAAAGGGCATCTATTTAATACATCCTTTGTATTCTATGAATACCCGAGTGGGGAAAGAGTAGAGGAATATGGATTCTTGCGAAAGGAATCTGCATATGAAATAAAAATCACCCTTAATCCACCAAAAGTTAAATCTTACAGAGCTGAATTATATGGTAAGATAGACCCGTCTCAGAAAAGCTTAGATCACCTTATGACGTACGCTATCAAGTGTACACAGGCAGCCAATGTGAGTCCTTATCCACGACGTACTGAGCAATGGGGATTAATCAAGGAAGCTTATGAAAATGGGTTTTTAAAGTCAGATCAATTTAAGGTCCCAGTGCTACAGCAAAGCAGTAATGGCCACCTTGAACTTACTTTGAGAACAACTAGGAATGTGCCTTCTATGGTTAAACTCTCCCATGCAAAATATGATTTAGTAAAACAATTTACTCTTATCACAGGTGGAAAAGACTTTCTTAAGATAAACGTCAAATTTCCATCCATCGGATATTATAAATTGATGCTAATGTGTAAAGAAGAAAAAAGTACCGACGACAATTTCCATGAAATGGGAAATTTTTTAGTTGAGTGTAAGAGGCCATCCGAACCTTGTATTCCTTTTCCTGTAGCAAGTTCAAAAGCCCAGAAATATCTCTGTATACTAATTGAGCCATTAAACGGGCAATTACCTGCTAACCAACAGGTCAAATTCAAATTTCAGTCTTCCGTTGTCAAAAAAGCTATAGCAGCCAAAGAGAGCATGAAACAAAATGAAGACGAATGGTCTGCTGTGATCACAACCCCCGGGCCTGGAGGTAGTGTTGAGATAAGTGGAATTGATACTGATGAGAATAGTTACTGGGTACTTTTTACCTTTGAAATTATATAAATTTAAGAAAACTTTCATACTGAGAACAACATTCATTATAGAGTAGATATAGTCAAAGAAAACAGTTTAATTAGAGGATTGGATGAAAAAAAAACTTTTTTAAAATATATATGTTTATGATTATTATATTAGCTTCAAATATTATACTTGATTTCACAAGAATCCTAGTACTCTATAATGACCATATTCAAAAATGTATGTATTCCTGGAGAGATGTTTCTTCATAATTTAAAATATAATTGTTGATTTCGAAAGAATGCTAGTGCTCTAAATCAATATCTATGTAGTCCCGGAGACATGTTTTATCATATTAACTTAAGATATTATCGATGATTTCTTTTAAAGAATGTAATGACAATATCTACCCTATGGAGACATGTTACATCATAACCTTAAATATCATTGTTGATTTTGGAAGAATGCTAGAGTCTTTCTATACCAATATTTATGTAGTTATGGAGACATGTCTCATTACAGCTTAAAATAGGATCGTTAATTTTGAAAGAATGCTGGTGTTCTTTAATGACAATGTCTGTGTAGTTTGGAGACCAGGGGTTCCCAAAGTAAGATGGAATCATTGCGTGTACTTTTTGCATGTGTGCTTTTATTGGCCAACCAATTTTCGTAATCCCCATAACAGGAATTAATTTCAAAACTTCTACATGACAGGGAACACTTGCTGTGGTTGTTATCCTAACAATACTACGACCGTATAATTACTTGAAAATAAATTTCACATTTCTTGAATTTTTAAGGGTTGAAGACGAAAAAAGTTATAAATGAAACATGGAGTTAATGAACAGTATTCAAGATCAAATGTTCATAAAGCAATACAAAAATAGGAACATAGTAAACACGGACCTCCAAAACATCAAAAGTGGGATCAGGTGCCATGAAGAAGTGAGCATCCTCTGCCGACCGGTCACACAAGCCGTGTGCTCTTTGTCATGATTAGGAAATAACAGAAAAATCTGTCGTCAATTTAGTGTATATATAATGGACTAACAGTGTGAATGAAAACATTCAACATTTGACTCAATGATAAATTCTATTTGCTGACAAGGTCGTTGTATCGATCATAAAACATACAAAATGATAAATTAAACGAGATTGGTGATATTTTTGTCTCAACAACTTGTTTGTCATTAATAATTTGTCAATAATACGATCTACATAATAAATAAAGATGTAAGATAAACAGAATGAATTTGCCCTTTCCACTGTATTTCAAACCTTTTCAGAGATATTTGTACATTTCGTGTCCTAAAAGGTCAAAGTTAAAAAAGATTATCTTTAAAAAGATAGATAAACCAAATACTTCTTTCGTTTGTAATCACAAAGAAAGATTAGAACAACAATCAAGAACAATTTAAAAAACAAGAGGCCCACTTCGCTCACCCGAGGAAAAAAAATCAAATTAGTTCAGTATTGAAAAGTAGGGCTTGAAATTTAAACTAGCTGAGAATGTTTCCATTTCAATGCCAATGGCTTTACTGTTCTTGAACAGAAGATTTCTTCCTGTCTATTCCTTTGAAAAAATTCCACCCGCAATGTGGCCCCTCCCTATCCCCTAGAATCATGATGTGGACAAATGTGAATCTACATTACCGAATGATGATTTCGTATAAATATAATATAACATGGCTTCGTTCTATAGAAGAGGATTTTTATGCGCCCGGATCGATAGATCCCGGGCGTATATTGTTTTTGTCCTGTCTGTTTGTCTGTTTATCTGTTTGTCTTTCTGTCGTTGTCAACTTTAACCTTCGCCATAACTTTTGAACAATAAGAGATAGTGACTTCATATTTGGTATACATACATGTACTCCACTAATAGAGTCCTTTCAAATGACATCAAGGTCAATGACCTTGTGACCTTGACTGTGACCTATATGCTAAAAATAGCTTTTTCCACTGTATGTCATAACTTTTGAACCATAGGAGAAAGGGACTTCATATTTGGTATGCATACTCCACCGATAAAGTCCTTTCAAACGACGGCAAGGTCCATGATCTTGTGACCTTGACTGTGACCTATATGCTAAAAATAGCTCTTTACACTTTTTGCCATAACTTTTGAATCATAGGAGATAGGGACTGCATATTTAGTATGCATACTCCACCGATTAAGTTCTTACAATTGACACCATGGTCAATGACCTTGTGACCTTGACTGTGATCAATATGCTAAAAAAATAGATTTTTTGAACTTTGTTGCCGCCGGGTGCATAGTGTTTCACAAACACATTTTGTTCCTATATATTCCTATAAAAAAACTTTCATCGTTTATCGTCGCCCTGCCCTACCCCCCTCCCCCCGGTTATGCTTTGAACAAACTTGATTCTAAATTACCTGAAGATGCTTCCATATAAATATGACCAATCATGTCTATGCTTTTCTACCGATATTATTTTGAAAGATCCCCCCTATGTATTCCTATGTAAAACTTTTTTCTGACAGTGGTCCCGCCCTTCCCCACAGCGGTGATGAATGAAAAAAAACTTGATTCTACACTTCCAGAGGATGGTTCCAGATAAGCTTTCTCTTTCCTGATCCAGTGGTTCTTGAGAAGAAGATTTTAAAGAATTTTCCTAATATATATTCCTATGTTAAAGTTAGATTTTCCGTTGTGGCCCTGTCCTACCCCTGGGGGTCATGAATTGAACAAACTTGATTCTACACTACCTGTGAATGCTACTACAAAAAGTTTGTCTTTCCTGGCCCAGTGGTTCTTGAGAAGAAAGTTTTTGAAAGATTATTACCTTTTCACTAATTATAAGTTATTTCCCCTTGAAAGAGGTTATGGCCCTTCATTTTAACAAACTTGAATCCCTTTGCTCAATAATACTTTTGTGGCAAGTTTGGTTGAAATTGGCCCTTTGGTTTTTGAGAAGTCGAAAATGTAAAAATTTTGTATACAGACAGAAGTACACCGGACAAAATGTGATTAGAAAAGCTCACTTGAGCCCTAGGCTCAGGGGAACTACCAAGAAATAACTAATAGTATATCAAAACAAAAGGCAGAACATAAACACCACATGCAGGCAATATAAAATTACAAATGAATTGACAATTGAAAAGTTGAAGTGCACACATTTACTAGAAAATAAATTTTAGTTTGCCAACATTTCTTTTCTATTGTAAACATATGTGTCAGACTTCCTGGTGTCCTCCTTGGTAAAAATATCTTTGTCAATAAATCTTCTTTCCATAAAGAAATACCGCGTCCTGGAATGAATCGGGTCATTTTTAGTCCATCGTCGGGAGAGGACACCTAAACAAAGTTTTTTTAATATGACATTGTGTATTCTCAATTTACTTATCTTAGAATAGTTGATTTAAAAGGATAAATACGCTTCATTTTATTGTGATACGCGGAGTATTGCATATAATGGAAACCACTGTCGATCTTTAATTTTTGGCTTAAGTATAACTCACTTTTTGATATGTACAAGGAATCAACTGTAGTGCTTTATTTATTTTATTAGGGAAAGGAAGCAATGTATTCTGGATTAAAATACAAAAAGAACGATGATTTGTTAAATTTTCTCTATTTAATTGTAGATTGTGATACCATTTCTCATTTGGTAAAATATAGGTCTAGCTTCGTTCATTTCCTTTATTATGAATATAAAAATTTAAAGATAATCTATCAGGTCGGAATTATTTTTTTCTATTCATTAACCAAGAGATATCTTACATTTGATCCTCGTATTTTAATTCACATCTATTGTTACAACAATATTTATTTTCCCTCGACTTTATTACACTTCATACATATTCTCGGGAAATTTATACATATGGATACATTTCATTAAATTTGTTCTTATAACCCCATAGATTGTGATCTAAATTATTCATTGACATGATCTTCGTCAAATTAGTTTCATTTATTAATATTTATGTATTGATCAACGGATTAAGTTGTTAATGGGATTAAAACAGACGTGTCATTGATCTATTCATATCCGATTTTGACTTCCTGAACTTGTTCTCTTGGTATACTCCACTTCCGTGATCTATCGTGGGTGCCTCAAATTCGTTGGTGCCTCAAAGTAGCACGAAAAGCCCCACTCTATACTACTATTGGCAGCGTTTCTCAAATCTTTAACAAGTTTATTTCACAATGAAATGGAAATTTAAGGAATCGCTGTCTAGTTTGTTATGATTCGCCCATTATGAGAATTATCCCACGTTTCCAACTACTACATGTAGTATTGTTCAAATTGTTTGCACTGGTATATACAACAAACTAGACAACGATTTCTTAAATATTTATGAAAAATTATTCAAACATGTTAATTTACTGTTTGTATTCAGTATATTGTCTATAAATATTTATATATTTGATTTATCTTAGTATGATAAATCTTTAATTGGTGATAAGAAAATTCTCTGTTCTCATATAAGGAGATGCTTGAAGTTTGGGACTAGCACCTGATGAAAGTTCTCTTTCAAAATTACTGTCATTTTAGCCGACATCTTTTGGTATCTTATAATTATAATTATGCTATAGCACAAATCAAAATTTCTAAATTCAATTTTGCTTAACTCCTTCCTGGTCTTTTTCTTTATTAAATTTTGATTTTCTTCCCATATACGCACATACAAATACAAATAATCAGTTATATTAAAAAATGTATAACTTATCTTTTGCTAATTACAGTATTATGTTTAATGCCTAGATTAGTATTCCTGTAGGCTTTTAACTTTGTACAGTACTATTGCTAATTTTAAAACATTATCTAAAATTTTATTTTAATCAGTGTAAACAACAATTATTTACAATATTTAAAGTTTACAATATTTCAAGCTAAATAATTACAATGTAGCAAAACTTCATTATTTCAACCCCCCCCCCCCCCCCC
>PRKT01000082.1:1581832-1584879 GCA_003671525.1 Saccostrea glomerata | reverse complement strand
CCCCCCCCCCCCCCCACACACACACACACTGTGTTCATTTTAAAACTAAATTTTAATAGTGGCCAACTTTTTCAAAGTCAAGTTACTTTCACTTCCAATTTTTTCCCTTCATTTCCTTGCTATCACTATGCTATGGTCAACAGTTGGGGGGACTGTTTGAATTTCTGTTTTAAAAAATCTCTGTATTCTTTTCTTCTTTTGATAGTGTCTGATATTGAATACGACGTCTATGTAACACATGATTCCCTTGTGACAAACACTCATTCTCTGTGATACTGAGAAATCTCACTCAGATAAGAAAGCCAGGAGCGTGGTGTTCGAATGTAAGTGTAATAAAAGGGCTTATTTTTAATCTTTGCTTTTATCTGTTCATGTGAATTCGTGAAAACATTATTAAATTTTTAGCCTACATTGATCAAGTTGGGAGAGCTTATGTCACATGCACCATAGAACACTTTGTTATCGTCAGGGTTATAGGGATACATTCCCATTCCCAAGTTATTATGGGTCTTACTTCGATTTAAACTGAATTATCAAATAATAGAAAGCCAGATTCTGATGCTGGATCCCGATGAGTGAAAGCTTAAACTTTCGAGGAAAGACAAATAAGGATGCTCGCTACAAGACTTCTGATTCTGAATGAAGGATATGGAGATAATGAACAGTATTAAATTCCAAAGTCCAAAAAACAATACAAAACAAGAGCAGAGTAAACAGGGACCTCCGAAACATCAGATCAGGTGCCATAGAGGAGTGAGCATCCCCTGTCAACCGGTCACACCCGCCGTGTGCTAGCTAGCGCTCCTTGTCATGATCAGGAAATAACGGAAAAATCTGTGAATCTGAACTACTGTTTTCGATTGTTAAAACAGATATAAATCTTTGTAGTTTTAAGTATTCACTCCTAAACCTTAACGTTAACTGGATTAAACTGTTATTGACATTACGAATTAATGTCAGGACAAAATCCTTGGACAGGTCCATTCCCAGATAACTACAGTATAAACCATATCTGTTTATACTTGTATCCATATGGATAACTCATTACAAGTCTTACCTTTGATGCTGAATCTGATCCATTTTTTTCAGAAGAGTGCCCTTGTTAGGATGAGCCTTTTTTAAAATAACTATTAGTGATATTGATTTTTGTCTTACTTTTTGATGACATCCGTCTATGCAAGATCCGTAATCTGCTAATTTACCTAAATTGTAGTATTTTATTGTTTATTTGAAAAAGAAAGGTTACGTGATGTTTCAGACTTTTCTTCAAGTTTTTTTTTAGTATTTTGGTGATCATTTTTACAATCCAATCTTTTCCATTTTCTATTTTCCATTTTCTATTTATGCAAACTTTCGTATTTTATGAATGCAGCTTGTAATGTTGGTACATATGGTGAAGAATGTGACAGACTTGTCCCAAGGAATGTCACAGAAGTTGTAACAAGATAACAGGAAAGTGTGACCAATGTCCAGCTGGTTAATTCGGAGACTCCTGCAACCTAACCTGTTCTAAATTCTGTGGACAAACCGGCTGTAACAGAGCGACGGGGCAATGCTACCAATGTGCCACAAATCACTGGGACGTACCAAACTGCACCAGATTCTGTCCTAAAGCTTGTTCTCCCAACTGTCAAAGAGAAACTGGACATTGCCAAGTTTGTCAATCTGGACATCGTTTTAATGAATTTACCTGTGTACAATGTCCAAGTGTGTCTTATGGAGCAAATTGTTCTCAGAAATGCGCTACCAAATTTAACGATGAAGTTTGCGATGCCGAAACAGGTAAATGTTCTGATTGAAAAAAGGGGTTTTAAAATTATGAGCGGTCCCTCAGCCTGCCCGGACAATACTCGTCCCATCAGTACCACTCCCTAGTGGAGGAGCACATATACCAGAACGTCAATACTGAGAGAGAGGTCGAACAGGAAGCGGAAATAGAACCTGTGTCAGAGAACACATGCGCTTCTATTCAAGACTGTAATGATTTCTTCAAAACAGAGATAAAATCAGATATCCAACTCCCAAAACGGTTTATGAGGTTTGCCTCTCTAGACGAGGAGCTATTGAGAAGAAATCGCAATCGTGCCTCTAAACTGTCTACGCCGTACGAAACCATTATTATAAGGGAGGATTCATCGCGTGTATCTTATTACAAAAAATAATTTTCTTTTAATATGCATCATCTTCGATCGGAAGTTCACCTTTCCAGTTTATCGACTCGGACATTATCACCTAAATTTAAAGAGTTCTACAACCTGAAAGTACTATAGTGATCAGATGACATTTAATGTAAAAACCTGCAGATAAATATCTCGGTTTAAGGACATTATTTAAACAAGAGGCCCATGGGCCTTATAGGTCACTTTAGCATCTTGCAACAACTTTCCAATGATTGAGTTAATGGTTCATGTTTTAAACTAGACACCATGGCATTCACAATTTTGAGAAAGGCGCCACTGCTCATCATAACTACTATACACTTAGCAGTTGCTTAGTTTGTTTACTTAATACCCGTAGGCAGGGTAGAGGGGAAAAATGCATTTCAACTAATCAGTAATATTCAGCAATAATCAGTAGTGCCCCATACCGCACATGAACCCCTGACCCTATGTCCACACATGTCACAATTTTGGAAAAGGCACCCTTGCTTATCAAAAATGTTTGATTAAATACCAAGGAGCAGATTTCATACAATTAATTCATTTTCAGTATAAAAGTAGAGCCCCGCCCCTTTCTTTGTGGTACCCTTGACCCAGGGGCCTTGAAATTCACAATTCTGGAAGAAGGGTCCTTGCTCATTATAGCTATAAAGGTAGTTCATCTGTTTAATACCCAGGAGCAGAGAAGATCTTCGAAGATTTAATGTATTTTCACTTTAATCAATAGAGCCCCGCCCTAACACAAGAACAATTGACCCTGCGGTAATAAAATTCACAATTTTGGAAGAGGCATTCTTGCACATAATAACTATGTACATAGTTATTTTATTTAATACCCAGGAGCAGAGAAGAAGATTTTCAAAGAATTGATGCATTTTCACTATATAA
>PRKT01000082.1:1546832-1576832 GCA_003671525.1 Saccostrea glomerata | reverse complement strand
AACTGAAAGGCGGCTTTCGGTGACTTTTCAATGATTATTAGGCAACTGAATGGTACATACATTTCTTTGACCTTTCAGTTGCCTTTCAGTCACATTTCAGGTACCTTTCAGTCACCATTCAGCGGATTCATTTCCGTCATCTTGCGGTGACCTTTCCTTCGACTTTCAGTGACCGTTCTGTCGTCTTTCAGTGACCTTTCCGCCAAATTCAGTGACATTTTAGTCTCAATTTAGCGATTTCTTTTTCACCAACATATACATGTAAGTGTATGATCAGCTATTTTTCATTAACAATATTTTGAAACAATTTATTATCCAATATTTCTTTTTATGCCCCCGTAAACGAGGTTTCGGGGGTATTTGTCGTGTCCGTCCGTCTGTCTCTCTGTCTGTTTGTCCTCAAAAGACTTTAACCTTGCCCATAACTTTTGATTGAGTGTAGCTATGGCATTCATATTTCACATGTGTATTCCTTGTGTCAAGACCTTTCTTTGAGTACCACCAAATTTGATCTTTTGACATTGACCTTGGAGTTTGACCAACTTTTACATGAAAAATTTTAACTTTTACTTTAGCCATATCTTTTGAACAGCAGATATCAGCCATTCAGGACATTTATACTTCACATATGTATTCTTTGTTTAAAGACTTTTCATTGGATACCAATAACCTTAGCCCTTTGACCTTGTAGATTTCCGTACCTGTGAAAAAACTTTAACCTTGGCCATAACTTTTGAACTGTAAGGAATAGGGCTTCATACTCTATAAATGTAATCCTTGTGAGAAGACCCTTCACTGGATATCAAGCAAGTTGACCCTTTGACCTTGATCTTTGAGTTTGACCTACTTTAAAACAGCAAACCTTGACCATGACTTTTAAAAGGCTAGGGCTAGTGCTTTCATACTTTTCATATTTAATCCTTGTGACAAGACCTTTCATTTGATAACAAGAACTTTGACCTTGGAGTTTGACCTACTTTTAAAAAAATTAACCTTGGCCGTAACTTCTGAACGGTTAGGGCTAGGGCTGCCATACTTTACATAAGTATTCTATGTGGCAAGACCTATCATTGGATACCAATTACCTTGACCTTTTGACCTTGTAGATATTTGTACTTATTGAAAAAACGTGGCCTACTTTCAAATTTCACAATTGTTTTCGAGTGAGAATACCCTATTTTCGGTACCGATTAATTGAATTTGCATTTAAGAAAAGTTTAATCTTTGCTACGTTTCAAAAAACACATCTTGTTCTTCTCGTGATAAATTTCAGGTACCTTAAAATGGTAATCGCGGTCAGAGAATCAATTGTCTTTAATCTTTATATTATTACCCAAACTAGGGTTTTAAGACAGGAAATACGATTGTGAAATACAAAATCCCTAGCACATCCTGCTCAAAAGTTATGGACGAGAATAATTTTTGAAAGGTAGGTCAAACTTCAAGGTAAAAGATCTGAGTTGTTGGTTTCTCAAGAAAGTAATACGTATGTGAAGGATGAAAACCTTAACCGTTCATTGGTTATGGCCAAGGTCAAAGTTTTTAAAAAGTAGGCCAATCTCCAAGGTCAAGGGCTCAACGTACTTGGTATCAAATGAAAGGACTTCTCACAAGGATTACATAAGTGAAGTATGAAAGCCCTAGCCCTTACCTTTAAAAAGTTATGGTCAAGGTTAAAGTTTTTCATAAGTACGGAAATCTCCAAGGTCAAAGTTGTTGGTATCCAATGTAAGGTCTTGCCACAAAAAATACATATGTAAAATATGAAAGTCCATGTATTAACCGTTCAAAAGTTGTGACCAAGGTAAAAGTATTTAAAATGTAGGTCAAACTCCAAAGGTCAAAGGGTCAAAGTTCTTGGTATCCAATGAAAGGTCTTCTCACAAGAATTACTTATGTGAAGAATGAAAGTTTTAGTCCTTACCGTTCAAAAGTTATGGTCAAGGGTAAAGTTTTTTCATAAGTACGGAAATCTCCAAGGTCAAGGTCAAAAGGTCATAGTTGTTGGTATCCAATGAAAGGTCTTGCAACAAAGAATACATATGTGAAATATCTACAGTTCAAAAGTTGTGACCAAGGTCAAAGTTTTTAAAAAGTTGGTCAAACTCCAAGGTCAAGGGGTCAACGTTCTTGGTATTCAATGAAAGGTCTTCTCATAAGGATTACATATGTGAAGTATGAAAGCCCTAGCCCTTACCGTTCAAAATTTATGGTCAAGGTTAAAGTTTTTTCATTAGTATGGAAATCTTCAAGGTTAGCGTAAAAAATGTTGGTATCCAATGAAAGGCCTTACCATAAGGAATACATATGTAAAATATGAAGGTCCTAGTTTCTTCCATTCAAAAGATATGGCCAAAGTAAAAGTTTAGAAGTTTGCTCTCTTTTTAACTTGTCATTTAAAATGTGTGGAATCCACCTTGCAGATACTTTCCTGACTCCTAAATGTTGTTTTAAAATCTTTAAAATGCTACCCTATGAAATGTTCAGCTTCTTGGCAATGTGGTTCACGGTCACTCTACCGTCTCTATCGATAATATTTTTCACTCCTGCAACTGATTTCTCGTTGATATTTGATCTTAGTCTTCCTGACTGTTCGATATTTTCAATTGAATCCCTATCAGGTTTGAAATGAATTATCCATCCATAAACGGTTTTGATAGACAAAACAAAGTTAACAACAAATGGCACGAGTTTTTTGAAAATTTCTTTTCTCCTGATATTCATTAGAAAACGATATTTGATGTTCAAAATGTCCTTTCGAGACTTTCCTTTTGTCTTCATGTTAACAGTGTCCACAGGGTAGGTCCGAAAAAGATGCTCTCTTTGAAAACCGCTTCATTAAAAGGTTATGACTACCTGTCAAATGAGAAGTATAAACATTTTAAAAGAAGTTCAATTTCAATGAAATGTAAAATTTAAAAGGAGTACATGTAGTGTCACTATTTAATGAATAGCCCTCGTATATATGTTTAAAAACTTAAAAAGATTTATCTTATTCCAGCACATTTATAGTATGATGTTTATATTTTTTAATTTTTTTATTATCTATCAAGTCAACAGGTAAGGTAAGACGAAATGATTTCTCTCTGAATTATATACATTTGGCTTTATTACTACATATTTATACAAGTAGTTCTTGACACAAATGGTCAATCTGGACTGTTGAAATGATTCTTTTATTGTTCTTTATTCTATTTTTCATTTTTTAAAATGGTGTGAGGGTGTTCGCCCAAAGTATTGTTAGTCAAATATTTACAAGAAAAGTCCATGTTAGAAAAAAGCATTAGAGGTTCATTAGAAAAAGATATAGATTTCATGTTAAATTTGTCAAAAACATACATGTTTAAAGACCAAGTTAAACTTTAAACAAATTTGTAATAACTTATATTTTGTATTTTTTTTTTTATGCTGGTTATCCTAAATACCCGGGTTAATTGGCAATTGTAAATGGGTATTGATGGGAAATAAAAGAGAAAAAAAGTATTGTTAGACATGATTTAGTCATTTTAATAAAAATCCTCTCAAGTACGATCGAGTAGTATTCTACAATTATACATGTGTATATTCAAATCAATAGATATAGCGTAACATTGTAGGAAAGATAAAAAATAAACATTATTAATTAAGGAAGTAAATTTTCAAAAGCTTTTTGAAAAGCTAGCAATCAATTATTTTTTTAATAATATACGATTCGACCTTTGACCTTAAACTGAACAATTATTTACATTATGTATAGAGGTTAACGAACATCTATCACCGTGTTAGATCTAGGTACTCTTATTCCAATAAAAATTAAACATGTAAGAAATGTAAAAATCATAATTATTATTATTGATTTTCATTTCGGTAGAAAGACCATTAAAGATGACAAAAGCCTTTTACTTTGTTTCTATAATAATTTTTTTTTTTTTAAATTTCAAAAAGGCCATTTTTTACCGTTTTAGCTCGACTGGTCAGAGACCAGAAGAGCTTATGCGTTATCAATGTGTTCGTCGTTCGTCCGTCTGTTTGTCTGTCTAGATGTCCGTCTGTCTGTAAACAATTTCTCAAAATGTTACTCCTCCTACAGTTTTGGTCTGATTTTAGTATAACTTGGCACACAATAGACAACCCTAAGATACATATTTTAGAGCATCGGTTTTTGATTTTGATGAACGGTGTTGCCATGGTTACTCAAAATAATAATTTCTGTGAAATTCCTTTAGAACGCTACATCTCCCACAAATTTGGTCTGATTTCAATACCGGTATAACTTGGCACACAAGTAGACTACGCTAAGATACATAATTTAGGGCATCGTTTTTTTTTTTTATTTCTTTGAACGGTATAATTGGGGTTATATAGAGTTTATATTTTCATTCTTTGTGACAAGACTTTTGTCTGGGTTTCAAGATATTTGATTTTGGAGTTTGACCCACTTTTAGAAATGAAATTCTTACTTTAACCTTGCCCATAACTCATAAACAGTTTGAGTTTTCAGGAAAATATAAAGAGAAAGAATGATATTCAAGATCAATGTCAAGTCCAGTTAAACAGTACAGATAAGGAGCAAAGCAAACATGGAACCAAAAACATCAGAGCGGGATCAGGTATCATGGGAAAGTAAGCATCCCTTGCCGACTGGTCACAACTGCCCTATGCCTATTGTCAAAACGAAAAATATACGTGTGTGTTAATAAAAGTCTAAGTATGAAGAACGTCAGCCAGTATTTGACCTTATGAAAGCATACTTCTCACCTGTTGAGAAATTCGAATACAGTGATATGATTATTTCAATCGGAGTACGAGGCATACTGCTTTGGAGTAAAGACAATATAATGATCGGTGAGACGAGAAACTGCATACTTTTAAAAACTGTTGTATTAAGTTATCAATGACAAGAAAATTCAGTATTATCCTTACATAAGTACATGTACTACAGGGTAATCGTAACAATGTCAATATCAGCATACACTAGTACATTCTATAATTAGATCAACTGATGACTGACGTTTTACCAATTAATTGTTAGGTTAAGCCATTTTTACACACTGTTTCTACCCAATTTCCCGTTTACCCGATTATGACATAGAGAACACGACAGATGTAACGGGTCGACAGGAGAAGCTTTCACCTCAGTGACACATAATTCCTCCTCTGATGTTTTAAAAGGTCTCTGATTGCTGTATGCTCTCAATTTGTAATGTTTAAAAAGAATTTGTCTTGAAAACTGTTATCTTCATATCCCATCGAGGCATCGACATATATATACAGTGCATATTGCTCATATTCTGTATCAATTATCAAGGTAACCGATCATCGATTAATTCACTGAAGTATGAGATTTTTTCTACGAATACCAAATTTGTAATGCATCCTAAAGTCAATCAAACGTTATCAATGATAACTTGTTAAATTTTGGCAGACTTTACATCGAATGTTGTTAGTCCTGGTTTCCAAGGACGGCAGCTTGTAACTTCACTCTTTTTTACTGATTCTTTACCATTCATTTTTAATGCATTGTCTCGAATAGCCCTCGTTTTCCAGCTTGACTTTTCCAGTTTCTCACAATGAAACAATTATTCGATGAAACTTGGTCAAATAAAGGCTTATCGGTTACAAATATAATACACAGCAAATTTCAAATGACATTATGTACCTTTATACAAGATAACTTTGCCAGATTGTTAAAGTTTGTTAAAGTGATCATTCAATAACGAACGAAGGAATACTTATATATTATACCTTTAAACTGTTCCTTTGGTCGATACAATAACCTTGTCAGCAAATACCATTAATATTTATCATTGAGTCAAATGCTGACTGACTTTTTTCATACTAATAGTAAGTCCATTATTTTCACACTAAATTGACGATGGATTTTTCTGTTATATCTCGATCATGACAAGGAACACAAGGCGGTGGTAATCAGTCGGAAGGGGGTGCTCACTCCTCCATGGCACCTGATCCCACTTCTGATGTTTTGGAGGTCTGTACTTGCTCTGCTCCTGTTTTGTATTGTTTAATGGATTTTTGAGCTTGAAAACTGTTCATTATCTCCATATATTTCACTTCTAGTGAAAACGTGGTATTTCCAATATTTTTATCGTCATAGGAAACTATTCTTAACCCTATAATTTCGCTTTTTTTAAACCTAAAGCTGTATATGAAAGAACGTTAAATAACGAGTAGATATAATTTTTTTTATCTTCGTTCTACTGAAAAATAAAGGTATAAAGTATCTCACTCATTACTTTTGTTACACGTTTATCGTTTTGATTTAGTCTTTTTATGATGTCACAATGATGTAAACAGAGTATTGGATATAATGTTAATTCACTTTATTTTATAAAGTTAATTTTAGTTATTTGTGAATATAAAGCGTGCTTATGTTTTCAGATGAGTTATCTGATTTCGTAGTTCAGTCAATGCAGTTAGAAAAAGTCGTTTATAAGGCACGGCAACTAAAAAGAGGGCTTTTCTTTGGAAGATAATCCAGATGAATATCCCTTAAAAATTACGCTTTTAATCTTCAACTACGATTATTTACTCTAAATCAAAACTTCAGAAACAAAATAAATATCATTTTCTTTTTTTATATATATATCAAGAGGATTAATCTTTTTAAAAAAAAAAAAAAAAAAAAAAAAAAAAAAAAAAAAAAAAAAAAAAAGATATATCAAATGTTCTTGTTCAAATCCAAGAAAATCGCGTAATACAACGAAGAATAAAGAGTATTTTTTTAAAAAATTGCATACTTACAATCAAAAAAAATTCTTAGGTCTATGACATTTTGTAAAAGGAAATTATTACAAGTGCGGAGGGAAATTTCCTCGTGTATCCCAAAAATAAACACGAAGACCGGTGGTATTTAAGTCCTGATAAGCGTGTTCCACTAAAAATGCAAGCATGTTTGAAGTTTCGTTTACACCGATCTGAAAAACACTGTAATTTTAATCGATATGGCAATAGAATCCCAGAGTAGATGACAACATCATCATATTCTTATATGTACAGTGAATATGACAAAGTAGACAAAAACAGTTTCTTTCTTTTGAAGGCTCATTAAATAAATTGTATATTAGAAAAACTTGGATTTAATACTACAAGTGGTAATCCAACTTATACTCATTATGATAGTTCCCTTTCTAAGGAAGAAAGTCTTCAAAATCATATGTCAGTTTAGAATATTTTAATATTCCAACAACCAAAATAAATTTCAATTACTTTATTTGATTTACCTCCATATGTTTCATACTTAGATATCTTACTTGAAAAAGACGCTAATGGTAATCTAACAACCAAGCTCTATGATAAACGTGATTACTTGAATTATTCAGTTGTCAATGTACAATTTCTAATACGAGGTAAATTATTGAAAATAATGTTTTAAAAAATAAATGTTAAGAATGATGCATTGTAAGTTTTAAAGATTCATTTTGAAGATTATAGCTTCTCTGATATCTATACAATTTCAAATGTATAAAGCCCCCAGAATCTATTCTCGTCAGTATGTGTTCCACTGATCTCAACACTACCTCCAGGTCCAGGGGTCGTGATTACAGCAGACCACTCATCCCCATTTTGTTTCATATCTTCTTTAAAAAAAACTTGAGATGGAGGCTACCTGTAGTTTCAAAAAAGAAAAACAGTAACATTTTGCCTTTGAAATTATTTCTAACAACAAGAACTAATACAAGTAATAGTTATGTTCATGTGCATCAATATATACAAACTGGAAAACTGAAACATTACATTTACATTTTAAACAGTAACAAATAATCGTAACAAATAAATCACAACAAGCACGTTATAACAAAAAAGTCATAAGAAGTAGGCCAATCTCCCTCAAAGGCTTTCATAGTCAACTGCCTTGTTGTTGATTAAATAGGTGTATTTGCAATTTGGCAGGAAAAATTTATTTCTTATTTAAAATTGAACAATATCAATAAGAGGATTTCGACTATTTTATTCAAAATACTGATTTTTTAAGGTCATGCTTTATTTCAGAGGGGCAGGGATACAAGTGCAAGTTATTTCTGGATTTTCAAAAGGCTATGGCTATTCCCCAGATAAACCAATAACACAAAATAGAAGGACTGATCATGCGTGGAATGCAGTTTATATAGAGAATAAGTGGCAATTTGTTGAGTGCACATGGGGTGCGGGGCACCTGAGCAATGCCGGAGAATTCCAGAAAGCATTCAACAATTTCTATTTTTTAACAAACCCCAGACATTTCATTGTCGACCACTTTCCATTTGAGCACAACGATGAGGAATTTAGCAAGAAATGGCAGCTGCTTAAAAATCCCATTTCTCTCGATGAGTTTAATAGAAATATTAAACTTTCGAACACTGCCTTGGAATGGGATATTCAACCAAAGTCCCACAAGCATGGTGTCATAGAGGTCAAAGGATGTGTAGAAATTATCCTAGAAGATGTAAAAGGATATCTGCAGGATACTTCGTTTGAATTCTATGAATACCCCAGTGGTAAAAGGGTAGAGGAATATGGATTTCTACGAAAGGTATCTGCACATGAAGTTAAAATCACACTCAATCCACCAAAAGCCGTAACTTATAGGGTTCAATTGTTCGGTAGTATAGATGCATCTCGGCATAAGTTAGATCATCTGATGACATACACAATCAAGTGTACACAGGCATCTAATGTAAGTCCTTATCCACGACTTACTAAGCAGTGGGGATTTAGCCAGGAAGCTTATGAAATTGGGTTTTTAAAGTCAGATCAATTTAAGGTACCAGTGCTACAGCAAAGCAGAAATGGTCAATTAGAACTTACTCTGAGAACAACTAGGAACATACCCTCCATGGTTCAACTTTCACATGCCAAATATGATTTAGGGAAAAAATATACTTTAGTCACAAGTGGAAAAGACTTTTTGAAGATAAACATTAAATTTCCATCCACAGGGATATGTGTCACTGAGGTGAAAGCTTCTCCTGTCGACCCGTTACATCTGTCGTGTTCTCTATGTCATAATCGGGTAAACGGGAAATTGGGTAGAAACAGTGTGTAAAAATGGCTTAACCTAACAATTAATTGGTAAAACGTCAGTCATCAGTTGATCTAATTATAGAATGTACTAGTGTATGCTGATATTGACATTGTTACGATATATATAAAACTTGGGAAATGGTGACTTTCAACCGAGACCAATGATATCCATGTTTCATTAACTTGATGGTTTAAAGCTTGCTTTGTTTAAAAATTAATCATACCTATAGAATGTTCTCGCGTAAGTTTGGCTTAATGGTAGCTTAGAAGTACTTAATGATGGCTTAATGGTTGATTCCTTAATACATGACATTAGATACAGATTTCAACAAAACATACGTATTGTTTTATTTCAAATTCATTACTAACAAATAAACAACGATCACCAGTATTATGTTAAACATTTCATTTCCTGAAGCCAGAAACTTAATTAAAGTTCATGACAAAAATGATTAAAATGATAAAAATACATGTACTTCAGATCACTTATTTAAAAATCTTCGTTCCAACTGAAAATACACAGGGATGGCTGAGAAAAATCCAAATCACTTACAGACGTGGATGATAATAATGTCAAAATAGATACATTCTATTGTTTTGTAACAGTTCGTCTGTCACAAAAAAATTGGTTTTGATAATACTATGCCCTGATATTGTAAGAAACTCTTTGGAACACGTGATGTTCCATAAAAAGATGTTTTATATTAGGAGAAATCATGGATTTATTTAAGCTGTTTTGCAAGCCACCGGAAAGCGTCTCCATAACCTTGACGATAAAGCATGCTGGTCATAAAGAGCTGGCATTGTCGACTAGAAGTGACACTTTCTTCACACTGAAAAAAAAATCAAACATCATGGTAAAAAATAGTTTATGTACTTTAAAAATTAAAATTTCTTTTCTTCTAACATGATCATATTTTTGTGAGATATCTTTTGAAGAGATATTACCCATTTGACATAGAACAACTCGATTTTGCCCATTTGAAATAGAGTACATGTACAGTACATGGTTTTTCAAAATTTAACTATTTTTAGGATTATTATTATTTTACTGGTAAAGTAACTTAAGTTTATATATGCATTTCTATCAAAAAAAGATTTGATGTTAACATGACTCTGACTTACTGTTGTAATGTATTGTTGTAATTCGAGCACCTGTACTAACTCTTCTGTTCCGTAGCAGTCTTTTTTATCTGTTTTGTTTCCCAATATAGCCACTGGAATCTCTTTTGGAAAATCACTCTCAAATAATCCCTGTTTTACATGTAAATGCGTCAATAAGAGATTATGAATAAAGCGTATTATACCCCTAAAACATAGATACAGGGGTCCATATTATAATTTCCAATCAAACATATCTTTGAAATTCCATCTATCTGTCTATTGCTACCTGACTTTGTGTTTACTTAAACAATAAAATACTTTCTTTGTTTGTTGTTACTGGAATGAACGGAAGCAGCTGTTGCAGAAAAAATACATAACCCGCGTAAGCGGGTTATGTAAATTTTTTCTGCAATAGCTGCGACCGTTCATTCCAGTAACAACAAACAAAGAAAGCATGTTATTGTTTATATTTATATCTGTTTAAATAATCAATTAAAGTAGGATTAAATAGATTAATTATTGTATTAATGATGCGAACGTCTTTATACGTTTCATTGATGGAACAGCCACTGATTAAGAAATCTGTACAGGCGACCTGCCTACTGTAGTTTATGCAGTGATGAACGCAATGGGGTTTCTTAAGAAATAAAGGAGAAAATATTCAGTGGATGTAAATATATACCTTTACTTCTGCTTTCGTTTCCGAAATCCTGACTTTATCTGAAGCATCGACAACAAACACAACTGCGTTAATGGCGGGCATATATTCCTTCCAGAGTCTTCGAGCTGTCAGTATAGTACATGTATACAATATTATGTTACGTTACAAGTGCATATAGTAATCCAATACATTGTATGAGGTTACTTTGCCGGTATACAGTATATATAAGGTTATATATTATGTTACTATATAGTACATACGAGTATATACAATATACGCCTCAGTCAATATTGATATTTTTCTGGTAAATAACAACCATATTCACCGTAGAAAGAGTCAATAATTATTTAGAAGTATGCAATATTGCAGTGACAGAGTTGTATCTAGTGAGCCTTCCCCAATCTCACTTCTTAATGAATTGAATTATGAGAGTTTTCGACTCAAGATATTTTGTAATAAAATATTTGAATATTTAGATGAATTTTGAGTCTACATCAAATTTAGCTAAATTGTATCTATATACGAAATTGTAAAAGTAGTCATCCTCCCAAATCCAATAGACTCGATGTCTCAATACTACAGTTCTGTGTAGTTCTCAATACAAATTTTTCACGACATTAATCAAACATTCAATAACATTGATAACATCTATAAATGGTATGTGCTCATACATTTTGGAAATAAAGTAAAATAAACTGTACCCATCTGGTGGCCGCCTAGATCATAGGCTGTAAACGTGATACCGCCGAGCGACATTTCCTCCGAAACTATTAAAAGAAATAGAAAAAAAATACATATTGAATATTTTTTATTTATATGTGATATTCTGACGTAAAGGGAAAATTATTAATGACTTTACACATTCTGATTAACACAAAATTGTAATGACGAATCCTAGAAAATCAAGTAGATTAAGCCAAAACACTTCATCTGTATGAAAGAGAGCAGGCACATTTCTTTTAGATTTATAAATTAATATATATTTATTTTAAGTTAAAGAAAGATTGCACTATAAACCTTGGATAAACATTAATTCATTAATAAAATAAGGAATTTATAAAGGTAAATCTTTTGAATGATTACGTGTAAATACCTGGACGAGGTGTTGGCGGGTGCTGGATTAGTTTTCCGTGTTTTAGAAGAGACAACAGTGTGGATTTACCAGCGTTATCTAGGCCTATTATCATCAATTTTGCCCGCCTATAAAATCCTGAAGAAACAACAATTAATTAAAGACATCTAAAACAATCTTAAGCATAATTGTGAAAATATTTCAAATATTTTTATGAAAAAGAGGAAATAAAAATATTGTACTTAAAATAACTTTTTTACCTACCGAAATAGTAAAGAATTTCCCAGATCCAATTTATAAACATGATTGTATCGACAAAGTTAAATTTATAAAACTCTCTTCTTGAAATTTGATAGATTTTCTTCGATTGATAGACGTACGGTCATTTTATATAGATTTATTTTTCACATGCAATGTAAACATCATACTGTACGCGTAAATTCAATGATATAAAATCGTCCATGCTGTACGCGGACACGTGTTTTCTCAGTTTTTAATTAGAGTTATCGCTCTTTGGTCGTGAAACTTAGCAGTCTTGGATGGCTGACTTCTACTTGTAAACAAGGTACGTGTACCAATGAAATCAGAGCGCGTTGAAAATATGATTCTAAATTTAAATCATATTATTTCCTAGTTTCTGATATTTGTAATCAAGGTAAGATTTTTTTAAAATCTAATTTTTAGGGTTAAAAATTGATTATTGATTATTTTCAATCGAATTTACTCTGAATTTATTACAGAATATAGTGAAGTTCCAAAATTTGCTACTCATTTTTGTCTGCAGTAAGGGAGCTTTTGCACACTCTTAGCTCTTTTTTTTTATAAGATGACTCAACTCATTTTTTTTTATTAAAAAGAAGACTGAAAAGTCAAAAACATGGTACATGTAATCTTATCCTTGAACTCCGAAAAGTGGAATCACGCATACTCTCAATATCTTGCAAAAATTAGCAGATGTTCTTTTAGTAAAATTTATGGATAAGTGAAATTTTTTTTCAGACATTTAAATGTAAAAAAAAAAAAACAACATTTTTATCCGTCAAATTTTTCAGACATTTAAATGTAAAAAAAAATAATTTATCCGTCTTTATATTTTTTACCTTTATCTTAATCCTTCTTTTTTAATTTTTTTTCTTTACTTTTTCTATTTATCTAGGTACTTAGTATGACTAAAGTCGTCATTACCGACATAGTCCACCGTCCAGGGGCGTTTCTGGGACTGCTAGGTCTTCTCTCCTTGGGACAGGGACTATTTTATCTGATGTTCTCCGGACTGACGCCCGCCCCACATAACCCACTACTGGTGCTGGCTATAAATGCCCTGCTGACCGGCATCACCCTCCTCATTATAGCTAAAATTTGTTTCAAACCTCAAAGTGTCGAAAATCTAGAAAAATTGGCGGGAATGCAGAATGGGAACGCTAACACAACGAAACTGAAAGTTTCCGGAAGAAGCCCTGATTCACTGACGACTACAGGCAGCGAAGAGGACCATTCTTTTGACATTCTTCATTCGGATGAAATAATGAACAAAAAACTGAACTAAATTGTGAATGACATATCCACATTTGTACAAATACAGACATACATGTATATTAGATTTATTGCTTTAATACTTAATTTTTCATCAAACATATACTGACACGCAAAAGAAACGCAACAAGCAGTAATCTACAAATGTTTGAATTTTTTATCTAATGATTTTTAAAAAAGAATACAGTAAGGCTGAACTCACTTTTCAGAACATCAGAGATTTGATAAAATTGTTAAATGTTTATCTTTTAACTTTACAAAGTAACATATGACTTTTAAAACACCCCCCTTCCCAGCCACTCAATTACAACGTGCAAGACTGTCCAAAACAACATTAGCAGCTTAATTTCTACGATACAGTAGGTTGATCAAGATCGAGATCTGGGCGAAGGAATTATTCTTTACCATTTTTAACTGCCTGTTTTTCAGATGATTAGGTCGAATTTTCTCTAACTTAGCGCATTGTAGTAACCCTTGGACTTCCGGTCCAAAGACTATCATTTATGAATATAATACGTAAGATCCCGTTGAGACGTAATGTAGTGTATTTTTGCATCATCAACTCTCCATCACCTTTACTTTGAGATTTTCCAGCTAGAGCAATGGAAATGCGCACTTAAGCCATTTTCAAGAAGCTTTAGCATCGTTACGGGAAACGAAAGGAGATTTTATTTTTTGAAATATTGCTGCATTACTTAAGATGAACAGTACAAACCCTTAAAACTCCATAATATTGCCAACTGTTTTGTGAAACATGCAATTTTCGATTTCTGTAATGTAGACTCAAATTTGACTTCCGGTTATGGTATGGAAATCGTTCAACCGTTAAATTACCGATATTTACCAATTTGAAGATATTCATGATTTTAAGATTTAAAATTTTTTACTTTACATAATTATTTCACCCTAAAGTAGGGTATTGCGTTTCTTTTGCGTGTCAGTATATATCACCGAGCAAAATTAACATTTTTGAAATAAAATAACTTTTTAATATTTTATATTAAATTTGGACGTTTATCTGTGAAATTCTTTATCTGTTTTTAATATGTGCTTATTTGTAGTAAATTGTGTCTTATTTATCTCATTCCCTTTGAAATAGGATTAAGACATTCCAATTGACACTCTGTGACTCTGTCAAAATAACTGTTGCTCGTTAGGTGTTAATGCCTCGGGATTCGTTAATCCTATACCAATAACTTTATTTGTACAATTTCTTTATAACCACTTTCATGACCATTTTATCAAAGAAACACAGCTGTCCATCAATTAACTCAACTAGTGTCAAAAGTCAATTATTGTTTACTCTTAATCTTACAAATATCTATGTCCATTATAATCTCTTCAGTTTGGAGGCCCGACGCTCTACTGGCCACATCCAACTCGATTAAGTCTCGTAATATAATGTTAAAATTCATGTTTGTTAATTACCATCGTCTTTCATAAATTCGGAAACCTGATTTTACCGATTCTTGGACTTTATATTGGAAGACCATAGGGAATACGGCACCTTTACCTTTTATGTTTTATTACGGCCCACAGCGCGCCACTACTTCGTTATACCCGCCAAATTCCTTCTTCCCCGTTTACGCAAAACAACGGATTTAGTCCAGGAATTACTTATACAACTTATGACCAAAATTTAACTGGTTATACATACATGATTTTTTTTATATGTTAACATACCGGTATTCACGTGTATTCACTTCATGATGATTTTTAAAATAGTCTTGTATATTAAAAATATAAAAATTTCTAGACATTTGTCATTACTCAGATTTATCCATAAAAAAGCTATTGTTCTCATTATGCCCCCGTAATCGATAAATCGGGGGGGGGGGGGGGGCATATAGTTTTACCCTGTCCCTCAGTCTGTCTGTCTACCTCTTTGTCTGCAAAAAAAAAAAACTTAACTTTGCCCACAATATTTCATTTGGTTGAGCTATATACGATTTCCTATTTCACATGATGCTTTACACGAGTATTCCTTGTGACAAGACGTCGACCTTCTTTGGATAACAACATAAATATTCATATTTGAGCTCTTGATGGTGTCTTTGTTGAGAATGAAGCTATATTCTTAATGACCGATGTTGTCTCCAGGTCCATTCTTAATGACCGATGTTGTCTCCAGGTCCATTCTTAATGACCGATGTTGTCTCCAGGTCCATTCTTAATGACCGATGTTGTCTCCAGGTCCATTCTTAATGACCGATGTTGTCTCCAGGTCCATTCTTAATGACCGATGTTGTCTCCAGGTCCATTCTTAATGACCGATGTTGTCTCCAGGTCCCACAGCTCTGATATGTTTTGTTAAATATTCAAGTATTTGTCATTAAAACATTGCTGTGACGTCAAGCCTTTGTTCTTGCAGTCTAAAAATTTACCTGTAGCCGTCCGATAATAATAATAATTACCAGTCTGATAATATATTATCAGACGGCAATGATAACAAAAATGGACAATGTTTAAAAAAAAAAAGAAGAGTGAAATTAAGATTAAATATGTCCAGAAACCCCAAATAAATATTGTGAGGAAAAAATTCAGGGAAACCAAACGAAAGGAAATTAAGTTGATCACAATACAAAATAGCAAATCCATGAAAAAATATCCGAGTTTAAACCTTCCACAACATTAATTTTCACTCTTTAAAAGAGTTTTTGATTCAGCGCTTTGAATAATTTAAATCCACTTCTGAAAAAAGATTCTGCATTCTCTTTTTATGTTTGTTCCCCGATGGCCACACTTTCAAAACCTGAGAATTTCCATTATCTAAGCTAAAAATTCAGCTAGGGTAAAAATCCGCATTTTAATTGCCATGGTGATGGTCCCCCCAAAATTCTTTCACCACCGTACCCCTGCCCTGCTAAACAAAACGACTGCCATTGAATGAATGAAATTAATGACACAAGAGTTCACTCAATTTTTTACCGTTCACTTATTTCTTTTATCTACTTATCAGACGGGTAGAAAACAATGGATGCTTGAAATCTCATTGTGTTATTATCGGACTCCTCCAGGTAACTTTTGGACATTTAAATGGCAATGTTTTAAGTAAGATATATGCCTCATACTATTCTATATGTAAAATTATCAGACAGTTTTCGGCCCTAACGGGCCTCAAACAGTCTGATAATTTTACATATAGAACAGTATTCGGCATATATCCATTACATATAAAGCTGGTAAAAGCTAACAAAGTGCATGAAAACATATATTTAGCGTATTAATCAACTCATTCAATTGCCATTGCTGCTCTGAAAATATGTTTTATTAATTCATTTTCAAATTCTATCAGATCAAAAGTGACTGGTGTATTGGACATTTGTTACGCAGCACTATCGTGTAAGGAATTTTAAAATAAAGAAGATGGGCGTATAAGGCGGGCAGAATGCCTATAGCGCGACAGATAAGAAGGGAAAAAATTAATCTCAATTATATCCAAATATTATGTCATATCTCATCTAATATTAAAGTATACTTAATGTAAAATCTCTATAATTTACAAAGATCTCACAAAAACTGAAAATATTTGCCCGTGAAAAAGCATACACAGACTTAAAAGAACAAAAACGATCATTTTTTCATACTTTAACAAAATTTTTCAATGTGAGTGGGTCTTCGCTCCATTTTTTTGAAAGATAATCCTAACAGTTTGCGATAAAATATATATTTTTTTGTTTTCAAAAAAACGGAGGGAAGACCCACTATACCTTAAAAATACACTTTTATGACAAAACATTAGCATCTTTCCGAGAAATACTTCAAGTCCATTAAGTCAAAGGTCATATCACAAACATGATTTAAATGCCACTACAACACATGAGCCATGTAGCATAGTGGTTAGCGCGTTAGTCTCAAAGCAGTCTGATACTTCGGTATTTTATTGCTGGGGTTCGAATCCCACGATTACCATGGAATATTTTTATGAATGAAATTTTTTAAAGAGATTTATTTTTTCTGAGAACATTTTTTTTCTCATAATTTCATAAATTTCAATAATGAGATGTAAATTTAAATACTCAGTTTACATATCAAATGTGATTTCTTAATATCTGATGCTATAGGCATTCTGTCCGCCTTATCCGCCCATCTTCTTTATATTTACTCTGTGTAAGTGTTTCCTTATTAGAAAAAAATACAGGTATATTGTTATCCAAACCATTAGAAACATATTCAAGTGAAAAAATACAATTTAAGAAGAAGAAAGCATAACGCAAAGTACGACTTGATTGCATCACCAAGGATGATATTGATGAAAATGAAACAATAGGGAAAGGTACATTTTATATAAACTCCATACATAATAAAATTGACGTACATGTAAAAATGAATATATAAGTAAAATCTATCAGCTTAAAGTTTCATTTTTTACATAATGTCCTTAAACCGAGATATTTATTTAAAGGTTTTTATATTAAATGTCATTTGATCACTATAGTACTTTCAGGTTGTAGAACTCTTTAAATTTAGGTGATAATGTCCGAGTCGATAAACTGGAGAAGTGAGCTTCCGATCGAAGATGATGCATGCTAAAAGAAAATTACTTTTTGTAATAAGATACACGCGATAAATCCTCTCTTATAATAATGGTTTCATACGGCGTTGACAGCTCAGAGGCACGATTGAGATTTCTTCTCAATAGCTCCTCATCTGCTACTCATTTTTGTCTGCAACAAGGGAGCTTTTGCACACTCTAAGCTTTTTTTTTTTTTTATAAAATGACTCTACTCATTTTTTTTTTCAAAAAGAAGACAGAAAAGTCAATAACATGGTACATGTATTCTTATCCTTGGACTCCGAAAAGTGGAATCACGCATACTCGTCACTATCTTGCAAAAATTAGCAGGTGTGTTTACTCGTTTAAACAATCTTTTCGTAAATTTTATGGATAAGTGAAAATTTTTCAGTCATTTAAATGAAAAAAAAAACAAACATTTTTATCCGTCTATATATTTTTTACCTTTATCTTCTTTTAAAATTTTCTTTCTTTACTTTTTCTATGATCTAGGTACTAAGTATGACCAAAGTCGTCATTACCGACATAGTCCACCGTCCAGGTGCCTTCCTGGGATTTTTGGGGCTTTTCTCCGTGGGACAGGAACTATTTTATCTGATGTTCTCCGGACTGACGCCCGCCCCACATAACCCACTACTGGTGCTGGCTATAAATGCCCTGCTGACCGGCATCACCCTCCTCATTATAGCTAAAATTTGTTTCAAACCTCAAAGTGTCGAAAATCTAGAAAAATTGGCGGGAATGCAGAATGGGAACGCTAACACAACGAAACTGAAAGTTTCCGGAAGAAGCCCTGATTCACTGACGACCATGCACGGATCTAGAGGGTGGGTCGGGGGGGTCAGGACCCCCCCTGGAATTTCGACGGTTAAAAAATGTATATACTAAAGCAAGATAAAAGTCACCTTGGACCCCCCCTGGAAAACGCTGACCCCCCTTGTGAACATGAATATGTGTGAAATGGGTATGAATGGAAAAAATGTCTGGATCCGCGCCTGGACGACTACAGGCAGCGAAGACGACCATTCGTTTGGCTTTCTTCATTCGGATGAAATAATGGACAAAAAACTGAACTAAATTGTGAATGACATATCCACATTTGTACAAATACAGAAATACATGTATATTAGATTTATTGCTGTTATACTTAATTTTTCATCAAACATGCATGATTTTTGTTATATGTGAACATGTATTCACTTCATGGTTATTTTTATAATAGTGTTATATATTTAAAAAATAAAACATTTCTAGACATTTGTCATTAATCAGATTTATTCATAAAAGAGTTTTTGTTTTCTCATTATACCCCCGTAATCGATAAATCGGGGGCACATTGTTTTACCTTGTCTGTCTGTCTGTCTATCTGCCTCTTTGTCTGCAAAACCATAACCTTGCCCACAATATTTCAATTGGTGGATCTATATTTGATTTCCTATTTCACATTATGCTTTTGGTGATGTATTCCTTGTGTTCTTTGGGAAACAATATATTATTAGTTACACAGTCAGTTAGTGACCTAATACGGATTCATGCAGGGTGTGAAATGAAAATCCGTATTGGGCGAGGCGAAGCCGAGTCAATACGGATTTCCATTTCACACCCTGTATGAAACCGTATTAGGTCACTAACTGACTGTGTTACGAATTTATCCCGCTGAAGACCTTTTTCAATAATAAAAAAAAAATATTTGTGCATATTACGAAAATATTAAGTTTTAATCCAATATAAAATATCGTTACGGTAACAAGAAATTTAACTAAACTAACTAAGTAAACCGTTTCTTAACCGCCATTTTTATTTACAATAACAACGCTTCGAACGGAATCGCGTGCCCGATTTTCATATTACGCCTCGACGGCGACGTAATACGGAAAATTTCAGGGCGTCATGTGATTAGCTTTTATCCAATCAGTAATCTACAAATTTGTCTGAAGCGGATAAATTACATCCACTGAATATTTTCTCCTTTATTTCTTAAGAAAACCCATTGCGTTAATCACTGCATTAACTACAGTAGGCATGTCGCCTGTACAGATTTCTTTGATCAGTGGCTGTTCCATCAATGAAACATATAAAGACGTTCGCATCATTAATACAATAATTAATCTTTTTAATCCTACTTTAAATGATTAATTGAACAGATATACATGTAAATATAAACAATAAAATGCTTTCTATGTTTGTTATTACTGGAATTAACGGTTGCAGCTATTGCAGAAAAAATTTACATAACCCGCGTAAGTATGAAGCTACATGTAATTCTCAATATTATAATTATTGACCGATGTTGTCTCCGGGTCCCAAAGCTGCTCTGATATGATTTGTTTAATACTCAAGTATTTGCCAATGTTATGCTGGTATAAAAGCTTACAAAGTGCATAAAAACATTTAGCATATTTAAAACCAACTCTGTCAATTGCCATTACGACTCTGAAAATATGTTTTATTAATTTATTTTTAAATTCTATCAGGTCAAAAGTGACTGGTGTATGTATTTCATTTAATTGGTCATGTATTATGCAGTATTGTCTTGTTAGGAATTTTAAAATAAATTTGTATATTTACTCTGTGTAAGTGTTTCCTTAAATTAGAAAAAAATATATAGTTATCCAAATCGTTAGAAACACGTTCAAGTGGAAAAATATAATTAAAAAAAGGAAAGCATAAAGCAGATTGCGACTTGATGATATCGCCAAGGATGATATTGATGAAAATGAAACTATGGGGAAAGGTACATGTACATGTTATATAAACTCGATCCATAAAAAATTCGACGTACATGTATAAATGAGTATATAATTAAAATCTAGCAGCTTAAAGTTTCATTTTCTAAATAATGTCCTTAAGCCGAGATATTTATCTACATTTTTTTTTATATTAAATTATATTTGATCACAGTACTTTCAGGTTGTAGAACTCTTTAATATAAGGTGATAATGTCTGAGCACTGTTGATAAACTGGAGAAGTAAACTTCCGATGGAAGATGATGTACGCTAAAAGTAAATTACTTTTTGTAATAAGATACACGCGATGAATCCTCCCTTATAATAATGGTTTCATATGGCGTAGACAGCTCAGAGGCACGATTGCGATTTCTTCTCAATAGCTCCTCGTCTAGAGAGGCAAACCTCATAAACCGTTTTGGGAGTTGGATATCTGATTTTATCTCTGTTTTGAAGAATTCATTACAGTCTTGAATAGAAGCGCATGCGTTCTCTATCGCAGGTTCTATTTCCGCTTCCTGTTCAACCTCACCCTCAGTATTGACGTTCTGATATATGTGCTCTTCCACTAGGGAGTGGTACTGATGGGACGAGTTCTGTCCGGGCAGGCTGAGGGACCGCTCATAATTCGCTTCTCTTCTTGTCTTGTTTCTACAATACAGTTTATTTCTAGCATATACATCCACAGATACTATTAACCTATTACTTATTCATAAGAAATGATAAGGGCATGTTTCAATTTACGAAACAAAAGAAAATCTCAAGGAAATTATATTATAATATGTTTTACGGTGTGACCGTTGGGGCGAGCGCAGCTATACCATCGAAAACACTTGAAAAATTGATCAGCCGCTTCAAACATCAAGCCGCGCGAGACATCTCGACTACCTGTGACGTCACACGACGTCATGAAGCTCGTCGGAGCTTACGGAGACAGCTGAGCGTCTGTTTGAAACTATAGACCTAGTGCAATTTGGGTCGAAAAAAATTGCAGAGTTATTTTTTGTTTCTTTGGAAGATTTCTACATACTGAAAGCCGTTTATGCTTTACGTTAGTATTTATTTATTTATTTATTTGCGCAAAGGATATTGGGTAGTAAAGGAATTCTGGGAATGTTTCACAGAAAAATTTGCCTGACGTATGTAGAGATTTCATTCCGAATTTCCTCTGTTCTTACACGTTAGTCTATTGAGCTCGCTGCGCTCGCTATTAAGATAAATAACAATAGCAATACTCTCAAAACTTCTATTAAAAATTCGCCAGATGAATTGAATGATAGAAGTATGATACAAATGTATCATGCTTTATTTAGCGACAAATATGTCAAACATTGCAGTTAATTATTTGATGTGGCCATGGTGCAGAAAAAGATGAGTTTACCTTTCCTTTTGAAAACGGCAAATTACGACGAGGAAAACAATGGAAAATGCTATTAATAATGCTGTACCTCCTAATATCATGATGTTATTTACCATGGCTGAAAACGAAACAACAAAGCAAATAAAACCAAGGAGGCCTAAACAGAATAATTCATTTACGATCAGCTAATTAGAACGGGGTAGATCTTTAAAATAATTTTGAGATTCATAATATTTATTCATGACACTACTACGAATGAAATTAAAATAAAAAGGTTTCTTACAATGAGAGGAAATCGGCGTGTTCTTCCCGGATACGTCATCACAGCTTCCGTTGTTCATGAAACACCCTGTTTTACATTCTGCTTGACATACCCCCGTACAGTCGCTCCCATACCTTCCCGTGATGCACTGCAAGCACTCGCCACTGGTTTTGTTACAAAGTTCGCAATTTATTGGTTGGCACAATGATTCGCAATAGTCACCATAATAACCTTTCTCGCAGGTAATGCATTCTCCGTTCATGTGACACGATTTGTTCCTACATGATGAAAAACAACTTTGTGTGCAATGGGTGCCGAATTTTCCATTATAACATTGTTCACAAGTACCGTTTACAGGATCACAATCACGTGATCTACAGTAGTTGCATTCTTCTTGGCACTGCTCACCATAATGACCTTTCAGACATTGATCACACTGTGGCCCATAATGACCCTTTTCACATTTCAAGCACTCGCCTGTTGTAGCAGAGCAAAGAGAATTCAAACAGATACTTGAACACTCATTCTGACAAAATTTTCCATAAAATCCCTCTTTGCAATCAGAACATTTACCTGTTTCGACATCGCAAACATCATCTTTACATTTGGTAGCGCATTTCTTAGAACAATTTGCTCCATAAGACCCACTTGGACATTGAAGACACGTCGTGCCATTAAAACGATGTCCAGATTGACAAACTTGGCAATGGCCAGTTTCTCTTTGACAGTTTGGAGAACAAGCTTTAGGACAGGTTTTGGTACAGTTCGGTCCCCAGAGATTTGTGGCACACTGAAAGCACTGCCCGGTAGTTCTGTTACAGCCGGTTTGTCCACAGAATTTAGAACAGGTTAAGTTGCAGGAATCTCCGAATCGACCAGCTGGACATTGGTCACACTTTCCTGTTATCTTGTTACAACTTCTGTGACATTCCTTGGGACAAAGTATGTCACATTCTTCACCATATGTACCAACATTACAAGCTGCATTCATATAATACGAAAGTTTTCATAAATGTGATAAATTCATTCAAAAAGGTCTGAAGTGTGTGTCTTTAATAGTATCATTTGGAAAATATTGGATTGTAAAAATGATCACCGAAATAGTACAAAAAAGACTTAAAGCAAAGTCTGAAACAACCATTCTTTTACAAATAAACATACTACAATTTAGGTAATTAGCAGATTACGGATCTTGTCTAGACGGATGTCATCAAAAAGTAAGACAAAAATCAATATCAATGTCATCTAATTTTGAATGTTCGGTAATGTCAATGACAGCTTAATACAGTTAACGTTAAGGTTTGGGAACAGAGTGAATACTTAAAACTACAAAGATTTAAATCTGTAGTTCAGATTCACAGATTTTTCTGTTATTTCCTGATCAAGACAAGGGGCACACGGCGGGTGTGACTGGTCGGTAGGGGATGCTCACTCCTCCATGGCACCTTATTCCACCTCTGATGTTTCGGAGGTCCGTGTTTGCTCTGCTCTCGTTATGTATTGTTTTGAGGACTTTGAGATTTAATACTGTTCGTTATCTCCATATCCTTCATTCAGAATCAGAAGTCTGGTAGCGAGCGTCCTTAAATATTTTTCCTCGAAAAGTTTAACCTTTCACTCATCGGGAAATGTAGGCAAGATCCAGCATCAGAATCTGACTTTTTATTATTTAATAATTCAGTTTAATTAAATCGAAGTCAAACCAATAATAACTTGGGAATGGACCGGTTTCCCAAACTTATCCCTATAACCCTGACGATAACAAAGAGATAACAAAGAGATCTATGGTGTGACATAAGTTCTCCCAACTTGATCAATGTTGGCTAAAATCTTAATAATGTTTTCACGAATTCACATGAACAGATGAAAGCAAAGATTAAAACATTTAAAACCTTTATTACACTTACTTGCTGAACTAACTTCGTAGATAGTCAAGGGTACATGAGGCGGTGCCTGGATCTCTATAGTGCTGCCTACCATGACATGGGAACATTGGAACACCACGCTTCTCTCTCGCTGATCAGAGTAAGATTTCTCAGTATCACATAGAGAATGAGTGTTTGCCACAAGGGAATCATGTGTTACATAGACGTTGTATTCAATATCAGACACTAACAAAAAAGAATACAAGGATTTTTAGAAAAATTCCAAACAGAATATTTTTATATTTTAATTTTCATTTTTGTTGAAATGGAAGAAAGCTACAATTTAATATAAAGTAAACCTCGGATATAAAGAAGTCTTTAGAACCTATGAATTACTTTGCCACATCCGTAAATCGTTACACCTGTATAAAGAATTAGTTAAATTTATATATTTACATTTGCAAATATCTTTCTAAGATGAACCTATTGAAGAGAAAATACGTTCAATTCTGTGTGAATTTCATTTGGGGGTCAGAGGTCATAGCGCGACCGGATCACAGAGCGATGTGATATTTTGACCAAACAACTTCTAGGTTATTGTGCGTCACTACAATGCAAGCAATGCGTTGGACCGTTCGTGTAATAAATACAATTTAACTCGAAATGTATTCGTTTCAAATGTAAATATAAGTAATAAACAACAATGTAAAAAAGTTCACTGGGAAATGAACTTTTAGTTGGTACGTGATCAAATCTACTGAGAAGCCCTTCGGGCTTCAGAGGATTTGATCACGTGACCAACTAAAAGTTCATTTCCCAGAGAACTTTTTAACATTGTTGTTTAAGTATTTCTTAAATAGATGGGGATAAAAAAATCTCTTTATCCATTAATTAGCAATATCCGTGTTCGTATCAAACGGCTTTTACTGTAATAATTTTACCCCAGTCCATAGTGATGTTAATTCTTGTAATGCTGTGGTCTCTGTCTAACTTGACCCTCCACCAGATCGTACCTTCCGTCTCCTGTACTCTAGAGTAGGTCTGGAGGTTTCCGTCCACCGCCTTACTGGAATCAAACTTCGACGAGTAAGTATTCTCTTGCCATGTCCGTTTATGATACACTATATTTTCTAAAATTGATAATACTTTGATTTTTATAAGAAGCCTGTGCATATCTTGCATGTCTACATAATTATCTCGCATGTTAACATGGGTACATGTATCTTGCATGTTTACATAATCTACTTGCATGTTCACATAAATAAGTTGCATGTCTACATAATTAACTCGCAAGTTAACATATTAAGTCAATATTGCATCTTGCATCTATGATGTCAGATACGGGCTTACGTACAGGATTTTACCCATATTAAAATTAGATTCTCTTAAAAAGATTTGTAACTTGCATATCAACACAATTATTTTGCATGTAAACATAAATTTCTTGGATGTTGACATGATTTTCTTGCATGTAAGAGGCAGAAATATGCCACCATACAAAACAGTAACGAGTAGTATTTATCCTACTTTATTTTCATTTGTCTAAAAATTATCGTCAACTTCCCTTATTTATACAGCAATATATCTTCATCACCCGCATACGGAGTTTGTATATCTCAGTTGATTCGGTACGCAAGAGTATGCTCTACGTATTTCTAAAACGAGGTAAATAATTGACAAACAAGTTGACAAAACAAGAATATCAACAGTCTGATTTAAAGTCATCATTTCGTAAATTCTATGGTCGATACAATGACCTTGTCAGCAAATACAATTTATCATTGAGACAAATGCTGACGTTATTTACCGATCATGACAAGGAGCACACAGCGGGTGTGACCGGTCAGCATGGGATGCTCACTCCTCCATGGTACCTGATCCCACCTCTGATTTTACGGAGGTCCGTGTTTTCTCGGCTCCTATTTTGTATTGTTTGATTGACTTTGATATTGAATACTGTTCGTTATCTCCATACCGGTATCCTTCTTTCATCATACTGAAATGTCGATTCTTCTTTTGATTTAGTCACGTTGTATGGATGTCATCTGTATTTAAGCCAAAATTTATACAAAAGACATGGAAGTCAAGTGTGATTTATTGTACTAATTCATGACTGTGTAAATGTCCTAGTCTATAATTATGATGACAAGTCGAAACTTTTTAAATTAAACGTTTTGAATATTTTTTTTCAAGTTTGGTGCCCAGGATTCTCTGCAGCAGGTATATATTATAAATTCTTAATACATTGACTACTAATAATTGAAACAAGGTATAATATCATATTTATCTTTTGTAATTAAGATACACTCATATGACTTTGAAAAAGGAGATTGAATGAACTTTTCTGTTTGTATATCATATATTATGCACCTTTTTGGCAATGTAGTTGTTTGGATCCACTCCACCCTGAATCACAAGTCTGGCATCCATGGCGACAGTTACTGTGACAATGACACATGCAGACGTGAGTGGAGTTTGGAAGATATTTACACTGACCTAATTTAAAAATACAAAGTTTAAAAAAAATTAAAACTTCGTAATTCATATTACATACTAAGTACATGTACTCTGAATTTTAATTGTCCTGTGGACCAAATTTTCATTGATTGCTTAAATTTAGAAGGTCCATGGAGGTATGATTCTGTGTTTAGTCTAAAAATACTTATACCACGAAAATTATCCTACCATGTTATCTAATAATTCCACAATTATATACAACCAGAAATAATGAATAATTTCTTAACGCATTTGTAGTTTTTCGTTGTATTTATATTATTTCTCATTTCCATGTTAATAATTACCTTCTACTTTAGGGCTATGAATCACAATAATCCCACATATCAGGAAGAACATTAACTCCAAAGACATTTCAAAATCATCAAAGGATCTAGTTCATCTTTCAGTGTTTATCATTTCAGCAATAAATACACCTGTTTTCAAAACGAACAATTGAGTTTGCATTCAAATTTCTTCCTCAAATTTTGGCCGGAAATGTTGATTATAGATAGCCCAAAAATACATAATTAACAGGAAATCGGAAATGTGTTCAAAGGTTTACAAAACAATACTATAAATAATCGTCTCAGCAATCATTGAATTGTCATTTACCGTTAAATCAAATGCTGATGGTCTTGGGCGTTTTTCATATAAATTGATGGGACATTAATAACGCACTGAATTATCTACAGATTTTATTGTTTGCCAGATAATGACAAGGAGCACACGGAAGGTGTGACCGGTCGGTAGGGGATGCTCACTCCACCTGATCCCATATCATAGAGTTAAATGCCGTGTTTGCTCTGTTCCTAATTTATAATTTTTCATTGAACCTTTGAGTATGATAGCTATTCAATATCTTCATACTTAGTATTTCACTGTAATAGGCACACAATTCTTTAAAAATTGATTAACTATTTTTAAAAAAAGGGCCTTTATGATTTATTTGGTTCGATTTTTTTTTTTAGAATCATAGTAAAAGGTTTTTGTCATCATTTGGTCTTTCTACCGAAATGAAAATCAATATAATATGATTTTACTTATCTTACATGTTTATTTTGTATTTCATTTTCTTGTTATCAAGTACAATGTAGGAATGCAAAGTACCTAGATCTGACACAGTTATGGCTGTACATTAACCTCTCTACATAATGTAAATAATTGTTCTGTTAAAGGTCAAAGGTGGAATCGTATATTATTGAAAAAAAAATTATCGCTTATTTTTCAAAATGCTTTTGAAAATTAACTTCCTTAATTAGTAATGTTTATTAAATATTTTATTTTTCCTGAAATGTTACGTTATGTCTATTGAATTGAATAGATGATTGTAGAATATCACTTGATCGTACTTGTTTATTAAAACAGATGAACACCCTAACACTATTTTGTTAAAACACTTAAGCATGAAAAACCAAAATAAAAAACAATTAAAAAAATCATTTCAACAGTCCAGATTGACTCTTTATGTCGAGAACTACATGTATAATTAATAGTAATATAGCGAAAGGTATCTAATTTAAAGAGACATCATTCCTTAGTTGCCTTACTTGTTAGACTTGATAAAATAATAAAACAACAACAACAACAACAACAAAATCATACTTTACATGTATGTGTTTGGATAATCATTTTAAACATATTTATTTTCTGGAATATATACTAGTACATGTGTACTGTTTACTTTGACAGTGGCATTTTTTCCTCATTTTCTTTTTAAATTTCATTCAGTTTTACCTTTTCTTTTTGAAGACTGCATGATTATAATAACCTCCAGAAAATGCATTTTACGATGAATCCTTGAAAATTATATAATAACAAATAAGGAAATTATACAATTTATTTTAAAAAATCACGGGACGGAGAAGAAAGGAAAAAGTTACATTGATGAAAGTGTCCCTTGGGATGACAATTCAGAAACTTTTCTCAGAGTGCTGAGAAATATTGATACATCTAAATAGGAATCCTTCTCCAAACAATGCAGGTACGTTCAATTCGTATTGTAAAGGCCAGTATACACGGTAAGATTTGTATTATAAGATTTGTATTATTATACAAAATCGTACTGTGTATACACTCTTAATTAATACAGTGTATCATACGATTTTTCGAATCTTGTAAAACTGTATCAAGAATAGGGCAATGTTCTATTTCTTAATACAAGTCTTTTAAAACTTAGCTTTCACTTTCAACTCATCATTAGGGATCATCCTATTTATATCTTTACAAAAAAGCACATATTAAATACGCGTAATAATGATTACCGACTTTACAGGTAAAGGCATCTAAAAACTCGTGGTTTTATGGGAAGGGGTAGAGGACTTGTGGAATATACATATATCGAGAAGAAGCTACCACAACTTTTTTAGTTTTATTACAGTGTATACATTTAGTACGATGATAGACACTGTTATTAGAACCTCATCTTCCATGCATTTTTTATTTTGACAGGGAGAGAAATATGGCGGGGGAAAACTCGTGGGAATGCGTAGTTTATTTACAATCTTATAAGATATGTATTAGCGTGAGTACAAGAAAGTATTATAATACAAAAGTATTAATCTCACGGTGTATACTGCCTTAAGGAATCGCGTTGTAAATTTGTTTATCGGTCTGTCTTTGTTGTACCATTGTGATTCAAACAGTTTTTTTTTTATATACTTTTAAAGAACCCTTGAATAATAAGAAATATTATACACGTATAAATATTTGAGTCATATCACTTTGTTTCTCTTAGTGTATGTATCTTTGAATATGTTATGATACTCTTATTTTGTAGTTATAACCAGTAGGATGGCGTTTACTCAGATGGAAAAAAAAACCCTTCTGATAAGATCGAAAAACCACCTATTGCTCATTACACACCTATGATTTTGTGTTAAATTTCAATTTCAAGTAGCTAGGTTAATAACCTCCTTTTCATGCTAGTGGTTCCTGAATATTTCTCGGTAAATATTTCAATTTTCACGGCATGGCCATTTTCTTTACTCACAAAATATTACAAGCAACAAAAACTCTTTTAATAATGAAACATAATAGGAATGGGAAAAAAGTTGCTTTATATAAAAAAAACACTCGGGATTTCGTTAATTTTATGTTTAGCTCTCGTAAAGACATTTTGCCTCATATCAAGAACAGACCTAAATAGCTTCAATAACATTTTTGTAAGATCATAACACAGTCGATTTATCCCCTGCTCAATTACTTGCGTATCCAGATCTGATCTTGAAGAGCTACATGGCGGATCTAGAGGGGGGTCGGGGTCAGGACCCCCCTGGAATTTACCAGGTTAGAAAATGTATAGACTAAAACAAGAAAAAAAGTTACCATGGATCCCCTTGGAAAACGCAGACCCCCCCCCCTGGTAAACGCGAATATGTGTGAAATGGGTATGAAAAGTGAAAGAT
>PRKT01000082.1:1499686-1546693 GCA_003671525.1 Saccostrea glomerata | reverse complement strand
CCCCCCCCCCCTGGAAAAAAAATTCTGGATCCGCGCCTGAGCTACATGCATGCATGTATACTACACGTTTCTATGTTTAAAATCTCTTTGCTGCTTTTGACATTTATCACTTTGAAAACAGTGGTTGTTAACGTTTCTTTAAAAAAAGTCACTCATCTCTGGACGCAATGATTAGAGTCAGAACTTTAGAACAGAGAGGGGGTATTATTTCTAGATCTCAACAGTTTTTGCAGTACCAAACGATTTGTTTGTTTTTGACTTACTTGACTTGACCTATTCCTGTTTGCTTCTTGGGGAGCATAGGGCTGCAACTTTCATATGAATCTGTTTTGGGTAAAATGTGTCCTATTTAACCTCATTTTATCTTTTTTCTGGTCAAAACATATGGGATTTTGTTTGGTTCTTTTCCATAGGATGTTGTTTGATATGGTACTAGGCCATCTGATGTTAGCATAGGACAGATGCATTTATTTGTGAAAGATTGTAGTTCGTTGTTTATTGTTTTTGTTACTATCCAGGTCTCGGAACTATATAAGAGAATTGCTTTTAAAACATATGTTTTAATGATTTTGTTGTTGATGAAGAGTTAATTAGAATTCCAGATTTGTTGGAGGGTATTTTAAAAAAGCATGTCTTGCCTTTTTAATTCGGCTTTTGACGTCGTCATCTGTAACACTGTCCTTGTTTATGATACTCCCAAGATAAGTTAGGGTTGTTTTTTTACTGGTCACGGCAGACTAGTGGTAGAGCGTTCGTTTCGTGATCGGGAGGCCCGGGTTCGATTCTCGTTCGCGGCGCCGCGTCAAACATAAGAAGTAAATATAGGTAGTGACTGTTTCTTCGCCTAGCGCTCGACATTAGAAGCGAAAGTCACGGGTCTTTCGGATATGACTTTAAAAACGTAGGAGTTGGCAGGATAAAGAACCCTCAGTGCTCAATGGGTCTGAGTGCCGAGTATAGGTCAAAATTTGAAGCCCTTCAGCGGTATACCGTAACGTCTCTATGAGAGAGAAAAATTCTCGAATGGGACGTTAAACAATATTCAAACAATCAATCAATCAGTGTGTGATGTTTTCCTCATATAAGTGGATTGCTATATCTTGTTTTTTGTTGATTCTCATCACATGTGTCTTTTAAGTATTTATTTTAAGGCCACGCTTTTGCGCATCGTGGTAGTTTCTCTTGAGCATTTTGTTGCTTGTGCGAGAGCAGGTCAATGTCATCTGCTAAATCCAGGTCCTCTAGCTGTTTGGTGAAGGTCTACTGGATTTCGGTCTTACTGCCCTTTGTTTATTCCTGCATGATCCAGTCGATGACTATCAGAATTATGGTTTGTGTGAGGATGCAACGCTGCCTTACTTCTTTGTCCACATTAAAAGGATCTGTGAGCTTCCCATTATGAATGATGTGACATATTGCATCATTGATTCCTGATGACACTTATGAACTTCGGTGGTATTCGATGATGCTGCATTAATCTCGAAATGGCTGTCTTATCCACACTGTCAAGGTTTTCTCAATAAAGATTGAGTAAAGAGGAGACTGCCATTCAGTAGACTGTTCAGTGATAATACGAAGTGTGGCAATGTGATCTGTGCATGAATTGTCTTGGCGGAACCCTGCTTGCTCTAGTCTTAGATTCTTTCCAAAGCTCCTCTCATTCTTTCCAACATTACTCTTGTTACGATCTTACTGGTGATGGATAAAAGCATGATGTCTCTCCAATGTGTTTTACCACATGTAAATTCAAAAATTCAGAAAGGGTAAAATTTAATTTCTTACATCACTTCTAAATTTAAGAAAAATACAGGACCAGATTTGTATCGAAGCCGCACCTTGTTCTGTAATAAAATTATATATAATTTAAATGTATACCTTAAAAAAAAAAATAGTGTGTGACTCTTTTCGGTTAACTGCATGTCTGCTTCTATGGTCCAATTTCTTTGAAGAGAAAGAAATTTCATATAAATCTGTGTATTACCTGTGACAAGACTTTTTTTTAGATAAACTCTATTTTTTGAAATGGTGGCCTTGACCTTGAATTTGACCTACTTTTCAAAACCTTTAACCGTCAACTTCCCTTGCTTATGCAGCAATATACCTTTATCACCTGCATACAAGGTTTACATCTCTCAGTTACTAAGTAATTCTATACACAAGAGCATGCTCTAAGAATGCACAATTTCTGAAAAGAGGTTAATTATTGATAAGCTGTAACAAGGATATAAGCAGTCTCGTTTAAAGTCATCATTTCCTAAGTTCTATGGTCGATACAATGACCTTATCAGCGAAAACAATATGGATTTATGAATAAATCAAATGCTGAATGAAATTTTTCATACTAATTGTAACACTGTGAACAATTATTTAGTTGCTGAATTGCTGACGGATATATCCGCTTTTTCCGATCATGACAATTATCACATGGCGGATGTGACCGGTCGGCGAGGATGCTCATTTCTCAATGGCACCTGATCCCACCTCTTATGATTCGGAGGTCCTTGTTTACTCTGCTACAATTTTATATTGTTAAATGCAGTTTTGTGCCTGAATACTGTTCATTTTCTTCATATATTACATGCTCTACAGAAATCCTTGGCTAGCGAAGATGGCTCTAGCTGGGTTTCAGTACTACCTAGGTATATCTCACAGTTGCATGCAGTATGCATATAATCTTAGAATACCTGCGATATTTATTCGGATTTCCAAATGAAAAATGAATTATACCTGTGTTAGAAGGTCAATGAAACGTTGGAAATGTCTTTATATCTTTCAAAAATTACGTACGCCGCAAGAATGAATTGTATATTGTGAACAAACACCGGTGGAAATTTGGTAATGAAACCGCTTCAATTATCACGTTCTTTCAATTACTCAGCGTCGAAAATGACACTTATCATTCATACAGACTGTCTGAAGATACGTTCTTTGTATCGAATCTACCCGAAATAACAGGGTTGATTAAACGGAAGTGGGCAACTCGTACATAAAATTTAAAGGTTTGATTGATTTTATGTTGTTTAACTTCCCTCTAAGTTTAAAGAATTTTTCACTCATTTGGAGACGCCACCATTTGGAGATCTACACAATTTGTCCTATACTCGGCACTTAGGGCCATTGTGCAGTGAGGAATCAGTTTCGTGCCAGACCTACTGCGACACGTAGGTACCTCGGTTTTTAAGGTCCCATCCGAAGTACTGGTCTCCACATCACATGTCTTTCATGTAAAGAACATTAACCAAGGTTTTTTTTTTGGTCCTGTGGTTCTGAAACTTTAAAACTGCTCAATTCTATTTGAATAGACATTAATATTCATCTGGACCCGTGGTGGGTTAATATTTCTTTGAAAAAAGACTATTTTTATAAGGCTTCCTGAATCTAGGACTCTTATGTTTTAAAATTCATTTCGAATTCAACTTAGTTTAAAAATGCCTTAATACTCCGTATTTTTTTTTTTTTGCACAAAAATTCTGAAGAGCTTTATTGGCTACTTTTTTGCATGATGATAAGTAACAAAACTGTTATAAAATTAAGATTATTTTATATATATTTGCCATATAGTACTTGTCTTGTATGCACCACTAATATGTCTCATACACTGTATTTATATAGATGCACAATTAAACTTTATGCATATTACTGGCATGGTATTTTTTTCAAAGAACACATGGACCTTAAAAGATACTTTTTATACCTAATGATATAAAATATTTCATTATATTATATTTATGGATATAATATGCATTTTTTTTTAGATGAAAACGCTTGGAGTCTTATTTGCGATTCAATATTTAACAGTGATGGTCGAAGGTATGTTTTCATTTAATGATTGTTAGTAAATGATAAACCAAAAGTTTAGATAGTGCGTATTGTCTGAAGTTTTCCAGTTTTTTTTTATTTTGATATTTTACATGCCAGAAAACCTTTAGAAATACTTGATGAGTTGTGTAGATTGTCTCATTGAAGACCCTGTGTCAACCCCCTTTATCGTACAAGTTCATTTCTTTCGTTTTCGAATACCAATTAAAAGTCCACATCGGTCCAGTAGTTCTTGAAACTAAATGTGTTAAAGATTTGTATATATTTCAATTTCAGACTTTGATTTCTTATGGCCTGTCCCTGTTCCTAGAGACCATGTTTTGAATGTACACCTCTTAAGGAAGCATTCTCCTGAATTTAAATAATTTCTGGACAAATGATATTTAAGAAGAATTTTCTATGTATTTTAATGTTAAACAATCGTGGCCCTAGCCTACCCCCAAGGAACCATGAGTTGAATAATTAAGAATCTATACTACATGTACCCCAGGAAGCTTCGTCATAGGTTTCAACTTTTCTAACCCAATTGTTCTTGAAATGAAGATTTTTAAGGATTTTCAAAAATATTTCAATATAAAAATTTGATTCTACCCTAGGGATCCATGATTTGAACAATTAAAAATCCACAATGTCTTGAGTAGAATCCTTCTTTTTAAGTTTAATTTTTTTTGCCTAATGGTTCTTTAGATGATTTGCTTTTTATTTCAACAATTTAGACTTCTCTTTAACAAAGGATGCCTTGTATTACTTTAGTTAATATTGGCCTAGGGGTTCTTCAAAAAAAAAAAAAGTTAAAATGTTTATAGACGGACAGTCAGACAAACAGACGACGGATATCTGAGGACCAGAAATGCTTACTTGTGCTTTCAACTCAGCTAAGGTAAAATGAAAATGACAAAACAGATTGAACTGTGATCTTTATACTTTCAATAAATTTCTCCTATAATGCAATGATATATTAAAGCAAAAAAACTTTATGATTTTTACGTAAACTGTTATACTAAAAGTACCAAAATTCGGCAAAAGCATAATGTTTCTATTTCATTGATACTTGTTCAATTATAGAAACCATAATTATTAGTTAATCTGATGTTACTTTTTTTAATATATCAAGGTCAGTGCTTGAGTAATGGTACCTGTGTCTGTCACTGTGTAGACTGTAACAAACCGTGTACAGAATGTTCACCTGGATGGAGTGGCTCTACAATTAACAAATGTCAAAAAGGTGAAGTATTATTTGAAGTAGTTCTACTTGTAATGGTGTCAGTAAAAGATGTTCTGGGATCCCAAAGGCATTTTCTACTACCCCGGCCCCGTTCATTCACTACAAATAAAAATATTAAATTAAGTAACATGTTTTACAGACTAAACAATTTTGTCTTGAATTATTTTTTTCGAAATAAAAATAGAGACCTTATAGCAAAATGGACTAAAACAAATCAGATTTAAATTAGAATACTTATTTTTCAGTTAACACTTTGTTTCAAATGCACGACGAAAACGAAAGGAATTCTCAGACCCTGGATGGTAATCTAAACACTTCTGTTGATGTTTCTCACGTTAATCCATTTGTGAGAGTACAATTAAAGTCGTCGACAGAAATTGATAGAATAGACATCACCTTCCGACTTAGTGAGTACCTAAACAAACGTTTTATGAATACCAGTTATTCATTTGTCAGTATCATATTGTACCATTTTGTAGGGCGTGGTGCAGTGTACACATTGTATGTGAAAGAAAAGGAGCATTACCGTGCCCCTGATGCTATTTGCGATACATGGATACATAACGAAATTGATACAAAGAGAACAATTACAATGAACTGCTGGAAACCTCTAAAAGGAAGATTTCTAGAAATAGTATCTCTAAAAAACACAGAACTTAAAGTGTTTGAATTTCAGCGTTTTGGTATGTCGATATCAAACAGTACTCTGTTACCAGCTATTCCCCTTTCAAACATTTTAATAATCTTTTTTTATTCAGCTGTTAATATATTCAAATCGATCCTATGTTTTACGACATTTTACGTATTAAGACATATTTATTATAAATTTTATGAATTAAATCGCGCCGATTGCTTTCACTCTTTTATTACCCGAATATATTTTTCAATTAAAATTGATGCACATCTTAATTTAAACTTACACTAGAAATAAAACTTATATTTAATTAGTTCTTTGGATTTGTAATAATCACAAACACAAGGATAATTTATTTATCGTATTTATATCTTCATCTTTCTAAAAACCTATAAAAGCTAGGAATATAATACATAATATTCATGAAAGTGGCATTGCATTTGTTATCGCGTTGATTAATTGATATTCAACTTTTTTCGTAATTTAGAATGCAAGAATGGTACTTATGGGGAAAATTGCAGCAACATTTGTCAAACTGGCTGTGACAAAGAGTGTGACAAAGTTTCTGGCAATTGTGTTTGTCGCAGGGGTTTCTATGGAACGTCTTGTATGAATAGTTGTCCCCAGTCCTGTAATGAAAAAGGATGCAATCCGCAAACAGGCGATTGTTTTGACTGCAAGAATGGCTTCTTTGGTAATCGATGTGAAATGAATTGCTCGTTGGGTTGTTATGAACGTTGTAATAAGACGACCGGATACTGTCAATGTAAAACCGGTTACTTCACAGAAATATGTTCCCTGTCTTGTCCAGCTAGCTGTTTAAACAATAAATGCGACCAAAAGACAGGAGAATGTCTGTTGTGCAGTAATGGTTATTATGGAAGTACTTGTAATAAGACCTGTCTTGGAAAATGTCAAAGCGGTTGCGACAAATTGACTGGGCTGTGTGTTAACTGCTCAGATAACATGTATGGTCATTTCTGCAATCTTACATGTCCACAAAACTGTGCTGGGAATACATGTAAAAGGTTGAATGGAAACTGTAAGCACTGCAAGGGAGGATACAGTGGTTCTAAATGCAATAAAACTTGTCCAGCTAATTGCCTTCGGTGTACTGAAGAAGGATACAGTTGCAGAACTTGTAAAGATGGATATTTTGGTGTAACCTGTGCTCAAAAATGCCCCTCTACATGTGGAGGAAATGCATCTTGCGATACTCACACAGGTAGCTGTCAAACATGTCCTTCCGGATTTTATGGCACAAATTGTGATCTCATTTGTAGTAAATATTGTGATTCACATGGAGAATGCGATCAAGATACTGGAGAGTGTGAAAGTTGTGTTTCAGGTAGATATGGACGAAAATGCTTACACGGATGCAGCCCAAACTGTCTTAATGCCACCTGTTTCAGCAATCAGACGTGTGTTCATGGATGTAAAGATGGATGGTTTGGTGAGCAGTGCAAGCAGGACTGCAGTGCTGTTACAGGAAGCTGTGCACACTGTGGTTTTATCGAAGGAAATGATGAAGTAAAATGTCTGAGATGTGAGGATTCTTGGTTTCTAAAAGAAGCAGAATGTTTTGAGTGTCCAGAAAACTGTTCATCGTGTTTATCAAATAATTTGTGCACACAATGTAAAAATAATCTATTCCATGGTACAATGTGTGAAAAGCGATGTTACGATTCCTGCATACGTAATGAATGTGATGTGAAGGGGGCATGTTTGTATGGATGTTCTAACGGTAAATATGGTACTGAATGTGAGCAGGAATGTCCCAAGGCTTGTGGCTACAATGCTTATATTTGTTTGGAGGGTAATGAAACAAGTTGTCAGTTATGTTTTTCATGCGACTGCAGCAAAAACTATACTTCAGTCTTCAGAGGTAAGAATTTTACAATCTTTGATAAACACTACATGATTATTTTAATAGATGACGGAATTTAAATACAAGTGTTTCATTGTTCTTTCCTTTCAAAATTTAAACATTCTTGAAAACTTAAGAAGAAAATTACCCAAAGCATTTTTGATAGGATGAAAAATTTCTGCATAATATCATGACAGACATGCTAGCATTTCACACGGAAATACTCGTATAATAACAAACTTGTTTTATCTAAAAATGTTTGAATTTACGAATTTCGGGACGCGTTTAATTAATTGGTAAAATTCATTGCATTGTCACAATATAAACGTTATCCTTACTATTTAAAAATAGAACAAAAAATAATAAAAAATATTAAAATTATCATCAAGAAAATTCAATTTGGAAATGTGTGAGAGCAAAAGCCAGCTACAATGTAGATAGTATTTTCAATTCGTGTTCAGATATATGTGAAGAGTTTAAAAATTGAAAAACATCCGGGAAACGTAAAATGTTTAAAATGTTAAAGCTCTGGGAATTACTTTTCAACGAGTAAAATTAAACGTTGAAATAGGTATCTATCAAAATTGTAATGTAGCAATTAAAATTAACAACAGAATCTTTGGCGTGTACGTATCATACAGTTGGTTTTTAAATTCATTGACGGATAAAGAAAGTGTTTTGTGGGTTGGAACCTTCCTTTGATTACTTTTGAAGAGAGATGCATAGAGAGAGTATTTCTTATGTTGTGTTTATTTATATTTTGTCTAGAATTTGAAAAAAGTAATTAAAAACTGTCCGTTCTGTATACTAGATAAGAGTTTTGTGTTTATTTTTCGCCGGGTACTTTTACACGTTGAAAGCATCGCGATATTCCGGCGAACTTGAGCAAAACCACTTTTGGACCATCTTCTGAATTTACTTATTTGAAGAAATATGAATCAAAAGTCTCGAAAGATAGTAAGTATAAGAGAATATTATTCTTATTTTATGAGGATATTTTGATTTAAGAAGAGAAATGTTTAATATGTCACTTTAGTCTACGGGCGAAAGGAGTTTTCTTTGTTTCAGATACAAACAACGTTATTCAATGGACATGGCATTATGAATTACAATAATCATTCCTCTGCTGGCATATCCCTAACATAAAAATACTGTAGTAAACTATAGTTATTTATAGTACCAAAGTCAAATTTTGGAAGTTTGAATCACTTTTGTGAAAACCTTGATTTATTATGGTATAAACTTTGAAACTTTGATTTACTAGTATTGTGAAAACTTTGATTCACCATGGCGAAAACTTTGGAACTTTGATTTACTAAGGTGAAATTTTGGAACTTTGATTTACTATGGTGAAATTTTGGAACTTTGATTTACTTTGGTGAAAACTTCGGAACTTTGATTTACTTTTGAGAAAACTTTGGAACTTTGATTTACTATAGTAAAATATAAATTTACTATAGTATTTTTGCCAGTGATTCCATGATGCACTCAGCAATCAAATAAAAAAAATCAAAAAACAAATAAACAATTTTAAGATCTGAAATCGTTATCGTTCTTGAAATAAATAAAATAATAAAGATATTCGTTTTTTCTCAATGTTTTAACTCCCAAGCGTATAGCGTTTTCCTTATCGTTCTGTGCAAAAATATAAAGAGAAAATTAAATAATAAAGATATTCGTTTTTTCTCAATGTTTTAACTCCCAAGCGTGTAGCGTTTTCCTATCGTTCTGTGCAAAAATATAAAGAGAATAAGAATATGTCAGATTTCTTCAATGTTTCAATTTATAGTTTATTACACATTTAAAATAGTTACATTGACCAAATTAATTCTTCAAAGATAAAAATCAGTAACTCTAATCATTTGGAATAATTTTTTTTCCGGAGAAAAATTAATATTTATTCATTTTGCGCAAAATTTCACATAAACTGAGTATACTAAATGAATTCATATTGCTTGTGTAGTAGAGCTTGTACAATGCGATGTCAGTCATAGAAAAAAAAGTTGCGTCTATTGCCATTTGAATGCAATAGATGCGTGTGTGTTCATAATGAGAGAAAAATAGAAGAGAATGCACTTATATGAAAATACTACTTTTGTTTGTTTGATTGTTTTTGTTTTGGTCAACATATTTGGATGGTTCATACTGTTAAAACTCGTTGCTACTGACTTGAAGTGCCCTAGGTGTGTTTCTATGCTCGTATATTATGGCACCGACCTTTACCCCATTTGAAACATTGCTGGATTCGCACCTATACTCGAGCCCTAGATAGATATGCTATGACGAAGCAATACTGAGTGATGCTCCGCGACCGCAACAGATTCTATAAAAAAGATGTCGCGCTTTCGTAGGAATCTCAGGTAAGTTTTACAACTTCAATAATTACTCTTAAGGGTGATACTAGTAAACTTTTCGTGAACGTTTTCTACAATGTCATGCATACTTCATGTGAAACGTAGTAATAATAGCAAAAATGTCAGCTATGATGTATATTCATTCATTTTAATTTTTTTAACAAATTATTGAGAAAAAATATTGACGTGAAACATATTAAATGTAGTAATTTTCTTTTTTGAGTTTTGGGGTTTGCCTCATAAAGAATAATATCGCTACATTTTAAAGATTTACATGAGCTTTCCTAACGAAAAGTGTCCAGCGTCCGTCTTTCGTCCTGTAAACTTTTTACATTTATGACTTTCACGGAAGAGCTACTGGGTCAGTTTTATACAAACTTGCCACCAAGCATCCTTGAGTGATAGGAATGTAATTATGTTCATAGCAAGGTATGTGAGTAATCGATTGATTGATTGATTGTATATTGTTTAACGTCCCTCTCGAGAATTTTTCACTCATATGGAGACGTCACCGTATGCCGGTGAAGGGCTTCAAATTTTGACCTTTTCTCGGCGCTCAGGGCCATTGAGCAGTGAGGGATCTTTATCGTGCCAACGCCTGCCGCTGACACGGGGCCTCGGTTTTTAAGGTCTCATCCGAAGGACACGCAGCTTTCACTTCAAAGTTCCGAGCGCATGGCGAAAAAAACAGTTGCTACCCACTTTAACGACTATGTCAGTCGCGGCCGAGATACGAACTCACGACCTCCCGATCACGGAGCGAGCGCTCTACCGACTGAGCTACCGTGAACGGTGTGTGAGTAATCGAAGTTGAATATTGAATCACCAATTAAGAAGTTAAAGTATTCCATTCTAATTGCAAAAATACAATGAAATTGAATGAAAATAACAGAATTGCAGGTGTTGAATACTCAATTTATTTAGACAAATAACATTCATCACTATTAGCATGTAACTCATTAAGGGTTTGTGTGTGTCCTAATGTATGTTCTTGAATTTTGGTAAAAGTCAGTGATGTATAATCCTTTTTGTTCGTGTGTAGTTGACTTATACGAGAAGCACTGACTATTACAGTTGACGATTTTCTTGACATTAACTTTCATCATGTATGGAGGTACGGAAAGAACACCTTTCTAGTGGTCATAGGTAGTGCCTCTAATGTTGTTAAGGGCACTAACATGTGAAGACCGGGAGTTGGGGGTGGGATGGTTGTCATTTCTTTAAGGACAACTGATTTACGCTTTAAAATAACCAATTTTTTAAAATTGAATTAAATGTTAAGCTAAATATTTATATCGTAATAGAGTTTCTTTACATTGTTCTACTGTAAAAAGAAGCTGTCAACTGTCAGCGCTACTCGTAAAAGTCCAGCATGAACGGATGGGTATAAAAATGCAGATTGCTTAAAGATACATATAACCTTTCTCCCTCTTGCATTTTTTGTTAAAAATACGAAAATTCAAACATTTGAACAAAAAAATGTACATGTACCGAAAATAGAAAGCTCACATCCCCTGACTAGGATCATACGATGTGGTAAACAAATTGTTATATATTTTTAGCTCACCTGAGCCGAAGGCTCGAGTGAGCTTTTCTGATCACATTTTGTCCGTAGTCCGTCCGTCCGTCTGTCTGTCTAGCTGTCCGTCTGTCAATCTGTAAACTTTTAACATTTTCGACTTCTTCTAAAGAACCACTGGGCCAATTTTGACCAAACTTGGTACAAAGCATCCTTGGGTAAAGGGGAATTTAAATTGTTAAAATAAAGGGCCAAGTCCCCTCACAAGGGGAGATAATCAAGAAAAGACAAAAATAGGGCGGAGTCATTAAAAAATCGTCTTCTCAAGAACAACTGGGCCAGAAAAGATGAAACTTATGTGGAAGCATCCTGGGGTAGTGTAGATTTTAAATTATTCAAATCATGACCCCCGGGGGAAGGGCGGGGCCACAATGGGGAATCAAAATTTTACAAAGGAATATATAGGAAAAATCTTTCAAAATTTTCTTCTCAAGAACCACAAGGCCAGAAAAGCTAAAACTTATGTGGAAGCACTCTGGGGTAGTGTAGATTCTAAATTGTTCAAATCATGACCCCCAGGGGATTAAGGGTGGGGTCACAATGGGGAATCAAATTTATACATAGGAATATATAGGAAATTTTTTTGAAAATCTTCTCAAGAACCACTGGGCCAGAAAAGCTGAAACTTATGTGGAAGCATCCTGGGGGTAGATTCTAAATTGTTCAAATTATGACCTCCAGGGGAAGGGAGGGGCCACAATGGGGAATCAAAGTTTTACATAGAAATATATAGGAAAAACCTTTGAAATTTTCTATCTCAAAAACCACTGGGTCAGAAAAGCTAAAACTTATGTTGAAGCACTCTGGGGTAGTGTAGATTCTAAATTGTTCAAATCATGACCCCCGGGGGAAGGTAAAAATACGAAAATTCAAACATTTGAACAAAAAAAATGTACCAAAAATAGAAAGCTCACATCCCCTGACTAGGATTATACGATGTGATAAACAGATTGTTATATATTTTTGTATTTTGATTGTTTACTTTTGTTTGTTTGATTGGGTTTTTTTGGTCAACTTTATTGGATGTTTCTATGGAAGTGCCTGAGGTCTCTTTCCTTGCACGAATATTATAGTACCGACCTTTACTGTATTCAAAAAATTGCTGGGCTTTAAAAAAAAGAATTTAAAATTAAGCTTATTTTAAAACATCTTTAAAGTTTATGCTCAAAGATTACACTATACTCTATAACGAAGCAATAATGAGTGATGAGTTCATTTAAAATTTTTGAGGCAAATAAATTCTTGACAAAAAAATATTGATGTGAAACATAATAAATGTAATAAAAATATTTTGTAGTTTTGTTAGAAAAAAAACTTTATTTTTTAGACTCACGTGAGCTTTCCTGTAGAAGTTTACAGTGTCCGTCTTTCGTCTTGTAAACTTTTCACATTTTTGACTTCCACGCACTTCCACGCATGAACTATTGGATCAGCAACATACAAAGCCACCAAGCATCCTTGATTGAAGGTAATCTCATTTTGTTTATAGCAAGTGTAACACACTCTTTCAAGAGTAGATTACAAAATAAATCTTAGAAATTCGGTAGCATCTTTGAAAAATTTTCTTCTCAAGAAGAACTGGGGAAGAGAAGATAGAACTTCTGTGAATGACAGCCACATTACATACTCGTTCAGATCATAGCCTCCGAGGTAGGGAATTATCCTCAGGTGGTATAGTAATAGTGAAGGAAGGATATGGAGATAGCAAATAGTATTCAATCTCAAAGTCCATAAAACAATACAGAATAAGAGCAGAGCAAACACGGACCTCCGAAACATCAGAGGTGGGATCAGGTGCCATGGAGGAGTGAGCATCCCCTGCCGACCGGTCACATCTGCCGTGTGCACCTTGTCATGATCAGGAAATTACGGAAAAATCCGTCGTCAATTCGGTGTATTAATAATGCACTTACAATTAGTATGACAACACGTCAGTCAGCGTTTGACTCAACGATAAATTGTATTTGCTGACAAGGTCATTGTATCGACCATAGAACTTACGAAATGATGACTTTAAACGAGACGGCTGATATGTTGGTACCAAATAATATGCATTTGAAGTGTTAATTTAAAAGTATTTTCAAATATTCCTATGAAAAACAACTGTTTTCATTTTTTAGCATGTCGTAAGTACATTTTCCAGTTTTAAAGCATTTCTTGGTCGCATATCCTTGAAGAAATTAACATTTACAACTATTTAAGACATTCTTCCTTTATTTATCCTGGTTTATATATTGTCGGTGAAACAGGCCTGATTTTCGTAACGTGTGATTGATTTGAAAGTAAATGATCGTATTTAAAAGAATATCTATAGATAGTATCGTAATTAAAAGTAGAAGCTACAATAGGTTGAAAATATATACCTTTGAAAGGCGAAAATGTACGGCTTTAAAATTTTGGGGGGTTCAAAATCGAATATTGAGTTTCAGAAAGGGACTTCCGTAACCTCATTTTCAACCAAATTAATGATATTTGGCAAACTTATTCGTTAAGTTTTTTAAGAATACAGTTATCCAATGCTCTTTATGTTAATCGTTTTAAAAAATGATGATAACATGGTAAGTAGAGAGGGAAAATGACTAAAAACGCTGCTCGGCGTAACGTGTCACATCCGTAACAGTATTTTAAAACACAAAATATCGGACTCGGCTTTCCATTATTGACATAGAATAAAAGATTGTTCAACGAAGTAGAACACGAGTTAGTAGGTGACGAAACTTTAAAATTACTGAACATAATCGATTAAATGTATGAAGCAAAACGTATATTTGAGAAAAATCTCACAAAGGTGAGTTAAAATTTGAACAAACGAATGGATATGTGTTGAATTGTCTGATTTAGTTTATACTTATTTGGAAGAAGTATATCTTCTGTAGACAAGCCATTTCACCTAAGTCAATGAATTATTTGATATTATTTTTAGAAATTTTCTGTAGCGTTATGTATGTCACGGTGGAAAATTAGATTTAATACCTATTTATTATTTTAAGCGCTTAAAAGGTTTTTTTCTAATTTTTATTATTCATGCTTATGTTTTTAAATCTAAAAAGTGATAATTATTAATGCGTAATATGCTTTAGATGTTTTATTCCATTGATATATTCGAGCACCAAACTTATTGATTTACAAAATATATGATCAGATATTTGTGTATCGGACATATTTGAAAAAAAAAAAAACCATATGAACAAAATCTATCTGGCCCCTTGAAATATTGTATTGATATGCACATATCCCAATTTTATTGTATATTGATTGAATTAATTGTTTTATACTCTCTGGTAGGAAATTTATTCTTAATTATATTGGTTACGGATGCCAGGTTTTATAATACCTGACACCTATCACCAATCTTTCTTAGATTAAATGACTTCTCTTAAATAAATTTTAAAAATATTCAATTTAGCTTATATCAGTGTAATATAATTATATACATTATTTACTGAATGTTATTGACAAATGCGAAAGGCAGAAAAAAATGGAGAGAAAAAGGAGCGAACATATGAGAGTGAATTTCTCTGATCTTTTGGTAATACCCTCCCCCCTTTCATGTAGGAAAAATATCCAATTTTTTTCACCTAGAAAAGGAAGTTGACATAGTTCAGAAAACTGTATACAAACCATAAATTTCAAGACTACTTTAGATATCTTCAGAGTAATTATTTGCAAGAGGAGACTGTTTGACTTCCGTAACAGAGTTTTGAGCCATATATAAGTTTCCATTTTCAAAATATATGTATATTTTTTTATCTTTTAAACTAACAAAATTATAGGTGGTAGATTCATCATAGCATAGGATTTTTTGTTTAATCATTTCACTATTTCTATCAATCAAACAAGACTCTCAATTTTAATTTTTTTTTCATATTTGCTGTTTACTCACAAAATCAAAATTTGCGTTTATTTTCTAGTTCGAAATACATTAAGTAATGATAAATCAATTATTTCTATGATGAATAACCTTTATTTTATTTTTTCCCGCTATTATTCAGTTTAAATATCTATTCAAGCATAAAGTCCTACATGCTGACATCCGTAACTTGTATGGTCGGTATGAAGATCCCTCAACTTATATTTGTGAAATATTTTTCCCTAAAATCTCTGCCTAAGTGAACATGGATTTGGTGTTATATTCAAAATACCTAAATATAAGAAATTCAAATTCTTGTCTTTTTTGGTGTAAAAAGAGAGATTCCGGTAAGACAAGGATATTCTTTTTAAATATATGTTTTGAAGTTTAATTTTTGGAGATTTTGGAGATTTTGACACAACTAAAATTGTTCTTCAGTAAAATAACAAATAAAGTGCATGCTCTGTGATGTTTATTTTAAGTGTATCGACCTATGATTAGAGGTATATATTTACTTCTGACTTCTGTAATATGATTTTAAGTACTGTCTTCAAAATCATTTTTTTTTCGGAAATGGGAAAACATCCGTGAGTAAAATTTCATATTAATATCGGAGAATGGTTGTAGTAAAATATTCTAACAATTTGAAGATAGAAATCAAAAGTTTATTTTTTCTATTGGCTATCCTGTTAAGGGGGATGTCCGGCCACCTTTAGTGCAGTAAGATCAAAATGTAAACATTTCTTCAAATGGCTAAAATACATAATATATTTGATCAAATTTTTAGTCGTTATGATAAAGATACAATAAATATGCATAACTGAATGTATGTTGTGCATATATAATCTATAATTTTGCATAAAAATGCTTTTGATATGCTCCTTAGAACTTCGCAAGTACAGAATTCAGCAGAGCCTTATAAAAAATCAAAAAAAAAAATATGCAAAGTGTGTATTAATGTTCTCTCTACAACCATTTGATGAGAAAATGTCTAAATTTTGCATTTTTAAATGATAATTCCAAATTCAAAACATGGTACTTTTGTCTTCAAAATGAGTGTAAAAAACCATGAAAGTAGTTCATGGATACCAGCACGTGGTTATTTTTAGCACAGAATTTTGTTTTCCAGACCTCTTCTTAATATGGAGGCACATAATAATCTTAAAAAGTAAAAGAGAATTACAGTCGCAAATTACATGTATATGAACTCCTTTAATTAAAAGAGGAAATGTGTCATAGCGTGGCTAAAAGTAATTAGTATTATTATCGAACAGTTGTCAAATAGTGTACGTATCGATAAAAAAATTCTTTAACTTTGACTCTAGGTAAGGAAAAATGAGCACCATCAAATTTAAAATTAAGAGCTTTTAAGTCTGCCACAGATAACTTATTTTATTTATCAAAATCTTAATTATCACCAATAAAACACAAAGAAAATTGGACACATAAAATCGATATGAATGATCTTATTTTAGTACCTACTAGTATACTGTGTCAAATAAACATCTACAATTTTCATCACATCGAAGCACCATTTGAAAAGGAATGAAATCATTCAGCGTGGGCTAGGAGATTAACTGAATTTTTTTTCTATTTGCCCATATTGTCAAAATTACAACTTTACAGAGGAAAGAAAAAAATTTACATAATTAAATGTTTAAGACCAGCTTTAAAATGACGTTTGGTGGTCCTCTCAACTCAGGGAAAAATTATTAGGTCCGTATTTATAGGAGAGGAAAAAATCATCAAAATTTAAACATATTTGTTGACGTACGAAAAAGAAAAAAATATATCCTGTAATGGAATGTAAAAAAAAAAAGAGTCGGGTCATTTCTAGGCAGTAGGTCGGGAGAGAGGGCAACCAAATATTTTTTTTTATATAAAAAGTTCTCTTAACAATATAAAGAAGATAAACATAGCATATATGCAATGGACCTTTCTTTGCAAAAATTGAAGTCGCTTCTAAATTTCAAAGAAACAACTCATTATATTTTACCAAACTTCGTATGCTAGTGAGAGCTAAACAACTTTGTCAACATAATGAGACATGATGTGTTTTTATGTCTAAACATTACTCCATACAATGTGTGGGTCCTTGCAAACAATCTAGCTATTTATGTGAGGTGTCTGAAGGAAATTCTATAATTGACTTTTTTCCCTATCTAACTGCTTAACAACATTGACAAGTGTATCAAGTTTTCGAATGTAATACATGTAATTACAATTTGTTTTTCAGGCACGGCATATTGTTTAACATTTTCAAATGAAAAGTTATGCATCCTCCTAACAGAGCCCCTTTTGAAAATAACTCCTATCGCTAAAGAAAAAAGACCGGTCGTAAACACATATGTTTAGGACATTTTTATCTTTTTTCTTGAGTTTTAAAGAAACCAACAAATTATCAAGACTTGTTCCATGAAAAATTAAATATAATCATGGTAATAAACACATCTATCCACAGCAGATTATGAACATGCCAACCACGTGCTCAGTGGAATAATATGAACGATGAAACTCGAGCATTAAACAGAACAGTTTTTCCCGATTTGCTGGAATGGGGTTAAAATTGCATTTTTTCATTAATCAGACGGTGCGATGCAACAAATAAAAGTAGTAAGTTAATTATATAACCTAAGGATTACTATTTAGTTATTTCTTGTTTTGATGTTATTATGGTCGCATTTATTCTAAAATCAATGTTATTTGAACTCTGCGTGACAGAGGAATGGCGGACGTAATAAACACATGGCCTCAGGAAGACCCCCATATGAAAAATCAAATTTACAAGAATTATGGATAATGACAAGAAAAAAGCGAAACAAATGGTTGTAGTCATATTATCAATGAACCGAACTGACATCATTTTCACATGAGTTTCATCTTTCCTGGTCCAGTGGTTCTTGAGTTTTTTTTTTTATTTCTATATTTTCGTATTAAAACTTTGATCGGCTTTTGTGACCCCACCCTACCCCCGGGGGACATGATTTGAACAAACTTGAATCTACGCTATCTGAGGATGCTTCCACGCGCGTTTCATCTTTCCTGGCCCAGTGGTTCTTGAGAGGATTTTTTGAAAATTTTCCCATATATTCCTATGTAAAACTTTGATCGGCTATTGTGGACCCACCCTACCCCCGGGGATTTGAACAAACTTGAATCTACACTGCCTGAGGTTGCTTCCACATGAGTTTCATCTTTCTTGGCGGCCATTGGTTCTTGAGAAGATTTTTAAAAAAAAAATTCCTATATATTCCTGTGTAAAACATTGATCGGCTATTGTGGTCCCACCCTACCCCGGGGGACATGCTATGAACAAACTTGAATCAACACTGCCTGAGGATGCTTCCACATGAGTTTTATCTTTCCTGACCATGTGGTTCTTGAGAAGATTTTTTAAAATGCCATTAATTTTTCACTATTTCATAATTAAATCCCCTTGGAAGAGGGCGTTGCCCTTCATTTGAACAATATTTAGTCCCTTTTACCCAAGGATTCTTTGTGGTAAGTTTGGTTGAAATTCGCCCAGTAGTTCTTGAGAAGAAGATGAAAATGTGAAAAGTTTACGCCGACGACAACAACGACGACAGACAAAGGACAAATTTTGATCAGAAAAACTCAGATGATCCTTCTACGAAAGCCCAGAAGGCTCATCGAGATTCGAGTTTCAAAGTACGAGATTCGAAATTCGAGTTTCGAGATTCAAGATCCAAACTAACCAATCAGAAGCGAGTTTCAAAGTACGAGATTCGAAATTCGAGATTCGAAATTCAAGATCCAAACTAGCCAATCAAAAGCGGGTTCAACATTTGATTACTCCCCTTTATTATGTTTTTACTATGAAGAAATCGTTTAAAATAATTATAACAAATGGGTCATTTAATTATATTACAATGCAAGAAAGAGTGTTATATATATTAGAAGGAAATTTTAATAATTATTGGATTTTTGATCAGAAAAATATACTTCAATCTATATTATAGCTTCTTAAATATTAAAAAAATTACTTATATCATGAGTATATATATTTATTTGTATTGTCTTCTAAACTTAATTTTTATGTATTTTCCCGCATAGGAAAACCAAATGTACTTGTGGACAGGGCCCCCCCCCCTCTCGATATTCAACCCCAGGGCTTATTGGACTTTTTTCACAACATATATCTAATACACTTATTCATCGTGTGTTCAATGCCAAAAAAAATAGTAAAAACCCAGAATAATCGCTCAACACAAAAAATACCCCACTATACATTATAAGTTTGTTTACGTTGTACGCCCGCTGCTATTTCTAGGTTTAAAACCATGCATTTATTTTAACTTAAAATGTTGATTAAAATTAACTGTCTCTACATATATTTCTGTCTTAGTCCATGCTATCGGATTGACTCTGCATCTCGTAATAATCCCATATTTTCTCCTTAAATGACACCTCTCTTGTATAGTGGGGAGGGGTAATGTATAATGGTTTTTTTTTTGGTTAAACGATTATTCTGGGGGTTTTACGCCCGTGATGTTTTCGTATTGTACACATTAATAAGTGTAATAAATATAATTTGTTAAAAAAATTGTCCAGTAAGCCCTGGTATTGAATATGGGGGGGGGGAGGGGTCCTGTCCACAAGTACCTGTGGTTTTCCTATGCGCGGAAATACAAAAAAAAAATAAGTGTAGAAGATAATACAAAAATATATATACTCCTGATATATGTAATCTATTTAATATTTAAGAAGCTATAATATAAATTGAAGTATATCTTGCTGCAAAAATCCAATAATTATTTAAATTTCCTTCTAATATATATAAAACACTCTTTTTTGCATTGTAATTTAATCAAATGACCCATTGGTTATAATTATTTTAAACGATTTCTTGATAGTAAAAACATAATAAAGGGGAGTAATCAAATGTTGAATCCGCTTTTGATTGGTTAGTTTGGATCTTGAATCTCGAAACTCGTATTTCGAATCTCGAATTTCGAATCTCGTATTTTGAATCTCGAATCTCGAATGAGCCTTCTGGGCTTTCGTATCCTTCGGCTCAGATGAGCTAATAATTTTGAAGTTCTGAAACCTGTAATTTTCTGAATCCTAATACTTTAAGGAATTGAATAAAAAAAATGGGTGGACGTATAATTGGACAGAAAAAAAATGCCGCAAATTTAAGTTCCATAAACTGTTAATTTTTCTCCATCATATAAACCCCCGATATCTAAACTGTGTATTTATGGTACGGATGTGAATTTAAAATGCTCTTTTCGGGGTAAACTAAATAAATATCGAAGGCATGGTGCCTGAAGATTTGCTGAATATCAATAGATAATCAGGGTCACGCATTTTTCATCGTCTGAATACATAGTCAGCGCATATTTGTCAACAATGACACCGATCGATAGCCCCGCCTCTTATTAATATTGTCAAATTCCGGAAGACGACACTAATGTTTCGTTGTTTCAATTTTGATTCATGGCAACAAGGCATTGCTTTTGCACATATGTTCTAGCTAAAATAACCATGTATACGTCGTTTTTTCTAGTGGTTGTAATATATATTGGATTCACTTTATTTTCAACTTGTTAGAGTAGTCTCAAAAAGATCCAAAATAGAGCGTTAAGTCCACCCATTCTTTAGAGAGGTCAAGCAAAACTGAGAACTCTAAACTTATCCTTTAACTCGATACAATGAAGCGCATTGAAGTGGTAAAATTTTCCGTTTGGATGAAACTTTCTGAGTCATATTTTCAACGTCAATTATACAGTGAAGGGCATTGAAGTTGTAAAATTTTTCGTTTGAATGAAACGTTCTGAGTCATGTTTTGAACGTCAATTATAACATAATGACACGCCCATATTTTAGAAACGAGAAAGAAATATTCGTCGTAATGTTTTAGGACACCACTCTTCGCGACAAACAACACGAGTTACACTGAAATCGAGCTTTAAAAAAATAGAAGAAAGAATTAGAGACTCCCCGCTTCTGTAAAACTCAAATTGCGACGAATATGAACATATTTTTGAACTTATCATGTCTATTGAAGTTACCACAACACATGTTTCGGTCGAACACGCGTTTACTCTGTGTTTATTTAGACCGTCAATTTGATTGGCTATTATGTTTATTGAAAACCTGTTCTACAGGTATTCGAATAAACAAATTGGTTGTTTTAGCCATTTCTAAAGAAATGGGCGTGTCATAAGATGACAATAAATGTTCTAAAGATAGCTCAAAACGTTCCATTCGAACGGAAAATTTTACCACTTCAATGCGCTTCATTGTAACATAATGACACGCCCATTTCTTTCGAACGATAAAGAAATATTTGTCGTAATGTTTATAACGCACCACTAAGCAACATGAGTTACAACAAAATTGAGATTTTTAAAGTTATAAGAAAGAGAGTTAGAGAGTATCGCTTCTGTAAAACACGTTTTGCAACGAATTTGTCCATAATTATGATTTTATCATGTTTATTGGCGTTACCATGACATATATCGCTCGAACACGTGCTTGCTCTGTGTTTATGTAGACCGTCAATTTGATTGGCTATTTTATTTTTAGAATACCTGTTCCACGGATATTCCAGTGAACCATATGCATTTGACCGATTTTTCCTTTCTAAAGAAATGGGCGTGTCATTGCATGACAATCATAGTTCTAAAGATAGCTCAAAACGTTCCAGTCAAACGGAAAATTTTACCACTTCAATGCGCTTCATTGTATCTGCTTTAAAAATGTGGAAACTTCCTTACTGAATAATCACAATTCGCTCAAAATCTTGAATTTCCTACAACCCAAATATAATCTAAGTAATCAATTTCCTTTCCTGTACGTATTACGGACTGCTGTTACTTTTAAAGAAATTTTCTGATACAGACTAAATAACACTTGAACTTTGGCTTAAAAATGTCATGCCAAAGGAATAGTTTTGTCCTTTAAAAAAAAAAAACCGCCAAACTGTAAGCATAATCGAATAGGTAGAAGAAAATGCGGATTGTTTGTTAATAATCCTTTTTTTATTATTATTTCAAGCAAAAAAAATTAATAAGTACGATTTATTATCAACTTTTTTTTTCTGAGTCATAGATATCAATTTTTAAAAAATTCATTAAAAAACTTAAATTGTCATTCTTTTTCTTATGTTTCTGATTGCGTTTTACCACTACAATACTGAAATTCTTATTACTTGAAATTTTAATATATTTGATCATTGTTTATTATCTATTCAAGATATACTACTGTAGTCGGGTACGCTTCACACAAATTGTTCCGACAAAAATTACTTCTATCATGATAAGTAGATACAACATTACTGTTTATGATAAGAATAATGCTGTGTATGTCCTACAAATATGTTACAGAAACCGAAATTAACGTATAAATGTTTTTAGAAAATCACTTTTCCCCCGAACTGGAAATAAAAAAAGTTTAATATATCTACGCTCGCTCCCTCCTCAGTCTTTTCTTAACATGTTTGATAACATAGAATTTCAATAGGTCATTCTCCGATTTTCACCGATGAATTGATTATACTAAAATCAACAATTGTTTTAAGTTCATGTTTATTGTTCGTTAATTATCATATAATTTCCTCCTAGAGAAAAAAAATCATTGTGTGTGTGTGTGTTTTGTTAAATAACAGAATTTTCAATCCCTGGGCAGATTTCTGCACGTGTGTGGATTGTGTAAATTGTAGAGAGCGTAGTTATAAAATGTGTAGCAAAACCCGAACCGGGCCGGAGATTTCTAAACTGAAAATCCCGTTCATGATGAAGCTCAGTATATTAATATATATAGAATTTGATTTATATAAGTAAGTTACGTAAAAATTCATTAGAAAACAATCGATGTGAAACAGAATGCATCAAGTTAACGAGATTCGTTCCTAAGCTTTTCAGCAAAATTTTGTCTAGGCCTCCTTTTAATAAAATTTCTACTGTTCTAGTTCTTATTATAAATTTGTATTCTATAAGGCTAATTAAATATTATCAATTAAGACCTTATGTGATTAAATTCCACACAAAAAAATTTATTGACAAACTGTATTTTGTGGAGGAGAGTTTTTTAAGAAGAAAAATATCTGTTTTCCTCTTTCAAAGTTTTCAGCATTCCTCTTTTTACATCCAGGCTGCACACGGAGTAATTATTTGCAATGAAATGTTCCTAGCTGATCTAAATTCTATACCTAATTCACCTTCATGATTTCTATCACAATATTTGGCAAACATCTCATGAAAGTGCTTAAAATAAAATTACTCAATTAAGCTTAAAATTAGCACTATTTCAGTATTATTTCAGTGTCCCTATAAATCAAACAAACAATATGGATGTTACTTTGCTTGTTTAATATGGCGCTTCTAGCCGCGGTGATCAATTTACTGGGGCTACCACAGGGCTGCCCCACAATCAACAATCAATACAACAAATGTGACGACCCAAATCGGGCGGATCATGCAATGGGTAGGTCACAAGTGCATGAACGTCACCAATGCAATAATCCATCAAATTCAATCAATCAATTATTAATCAATCAGTCAATCAATCAATTCAAATATCAATCAAGTCAATAAACAATGGAATGAGCGTAAGAATATGTGTTGCACTCGATCAATTGCGTTGAGGTGCGACGGAATACGCAAACACTAGGAAATCCAACCACGACAAGGCTGAAGGGGACGGTATCCCAAACAGCCAGTCATCACGGTATAGGTAAAACAGAGACTTCATCACCGCGACATTGGTTGATGCGGAATCCCAAACAGGTAGTCATCACGGTATAGGTAGAATAGAGACCTCATCACTGCGACATTGGTTGATGCAAAATCCCGAACAGGTAGTCATCAAGGTATAGGTAAAACAGAGACCTCATCACCGCGACATCGGTTGATGCGGAATCCCAAACAGGTAGTCATCACGGTATAGGTAGAATAGAGACCTCATCATCGCGACATTGGTTGATGCGAACGCTGTACCCAACAGGCAGTCTTTGACGAATACGAAATCATAAAGAATTCACTAATGCAACACAAGTTGATGAAGACGCTGGACCAAACAGGGCACCATTGAGGAATATTGGAGCACACGATTATCACTGCAACATGGGATGTTGTGGACACAGGCCAAGCAGGAAGTCTTCAGCTACAATGATATAACAAGAACAGCAGTATTTGTTCTAAAACAAGAGGAGGGTGGGTGGGGAAAATTAAAACATTGCAACAATTCAACTTCACAAAATTTTCCATGACCTTACCGTTTTATCGATTTATCAAGAAAGGAAGAGGAGGAAACAACTAAGAATTAGACTAGTATATGTAAATGGACCTAAATTTTCCGGATTGATAGGTTGGGACTAAATTATAATTATATATATATAATTATATATCTGTAAGGGTTTAAGATACCCGGCATGGAAGGACATAGGGTTACTGAAATAAACTCACCTATCCGAGACCAGGCTCGAATAACTGGTAATATCTTAAATTAACAACACAGGCCCTCACTTTTATGCCATTTTCTGAATAAACTGTATACATGTATAAGATAAGTTGAACCACTTGGCTTTAATTCAGATAAATGTCATTAATTTCAAATGATTTTATTTCCTTATGTTTGACAAATCTGTGACAGATGTTAAAGTATCAGTACTTCTTTTCAAAGGATAAGCATTTAATGTTCAAGAATCAGCACGAAATGATTCAATGTCATCACGACATAATTGGGATCACACAAGGAAGTTGCGGTGTTCCATATGGAACGCCATAGCTATTATATGTCAGATGATTTTATTATATGCCGTGGATTTTTCATAACATACTGTGGTTCTTTTATTAGATGCTTTGTCTTCATAATTATATGGTGTGGTTTTATTATTTGATACCATGGGTTCATAATTATATGTGGCGGGCCTTTTACATGTATTATATGCTGTAGATTCATAATTATATGCTGTGGGTACCTATTATATGTATTATATGCTGTAGATTCATAATTATATGCTGTGGTTTTTGTTTTTAAATTTTTGCTGCGCTTATTATATGCTGCTTGTTCATACCGGTAGTTAGTGCTTCGGTAACGAATCAGGGAACCTATTCTAGAGATTCCATATTTATTGTAAACGCGATTTTATCAATGAATATATCTTATATTTTTATACTTAGTATTCGCAATGCTAGATTTACAATCCGATATGAATATGCATTATGTGTCTGCTGTAAATATATATAATTATTTAAGAATACACACTAACTTTTTAGAAATCTCAGACATTAAAAACTGGGAGAATAATTTTGCCCATATAAAAATACTGAAGAAAGCATAGCTATTATATGCGTATGCCCCCTCGATATTTTTATGTAGTTGGTAGTGCCCTTCCATGTATATATGTACACCTCCTGTAATTGCTTCTTACGGGCCTGATTAAAATGTACCCGGTATATTGAATATAAATTTCAACGTGTCAACAAAATCCTTTGTCAAGACAGATTAAGGAATCATAGATTCATTATTTTCAATGCAATAAAGGAAAAATTCATCAGATTTTTGACATCCTTCAGAATTGTCATAAACACCTAAAATTCAAATGTGAAATATCAAACTATTTGCATTTTCTGGATGTAACGGTTATAAAGGCAACGAATTGAGTCATCATCAAAAACGTGATATCAAATATCACATCAAACTAATTCGTTTATTGAGAACAATAAATCTGCCGCCATTTCGATTTCTGGACATTTGAAATAATACATGTAACCACTGCATATAAGTATACACGCAGTATGTAAACCACAGTATACAATTATGAACCAACAGCATACACATGTGTAATTTGAACCTACAACATATAATAATAGACCCAAAGCAAATAATTATGAACCCGTTGCATATGATAAAAAAAACACCCACAGCATATAATTATGAACCTTTAACATATTATTGTGAACCTACAGTATATTATAATAGAAATAGAGCCAAAGCATATAATAATAGACCCATAGCTTATAAACCCACAACATTTAATAACAGACCCACAACATACAGTTACATGTACATGTATCCGCCCACAGCATAAAACTATGAATCCGGAGCATATAATTATGAAACCACAGTACATATATATAATAATAGACCCACAGCATATAATTAAACAATTAATATAAGGCAGAAATGATGTTTCATACTTCCATACAAGTGTACACATGATGCACGTGTATTAGAAATATGAAGGAAGACAGTGTGAAACGCAAGTTTCTAACTCAATAGGGATTTTTACCAAGGATTATAGTCGTGTTTTTTTTTCAGTGATTCTTTTTTCAGTTAAAAAATGGATATAACTCGATTGTTTACTGCTTATATATGAGAAAATGAGTGTATAACAGAGTAACATTTGTTTCACAGATGGAAGCTGTTGGATATTTTCTGATATTTTCATGTTTCCTGATCATGATAAAAGGTTTTTTGTTTTAATTTTCTTATGTAAAAATTATATACCCGAGTAGATCTTTTGTTTTATACTAACTAGAATTGCTTATATATATTTTTTAAATCCAAACGGTGAAGTACATGTACTGTGTGTACTAGCTGTTAAATGGAAAGGGTGAAAATAGCAAACAGTGACTGAAGTAAAAGAAATTTTAAACAAGAGGCCCACGGGCCTTATAGGTAACCTGAGTATTGTGTAACAACTTTCAAACAATTAAATTTGGTTCGTGTTTAAACCGGAGGCCATGAAATTCACAATTTACAATTTTGAAAGAGGCACCATTGCTTATCATAATTATTAACTTAGCATGCTTACTCTATTTATTTAAAACCCAGAGGTAGATCAGAGTAACAAAGAGAAAATGCACTTCCACTTTATAACCAGTTGTGCACCTCACCCCAAAGGAACCACTGACCCAGGGCCATATATTTCAAAATTTTGCAAATGTTATCATAAAATGGTTGATTAATACCAAAGAGCAGATTTCAAAGCATTAATTTATTTTCAGACTATGTAACCACCCCCATCCCCCCTTTACCCTGGGGGCATAAAAAACCACTTTGCTAGATGCACCTTTCTTCATCATAAATATATATATACTTGGATCATTGGCTTAAAACCCAGAAGCAAAGAAAAATATTTACAAAGAATAAATGTATTTTTACTATATAATCAATAGAGCCCACCCTAACACCAGAACCCCTGACCCTGGGGCCATAAAATTCACAATTTTGGAAGAGGCACTCTTGCTCATCATAACTATGTGCTTAGTTAGTGTATTTAATACCCAAGAGCAGAGAAGAAGATTTTCAAATAAATAATGTATTTTCACTATATAATCTATAGAGCCCCGCCCTAGCACTAGAACCCCTGACCCCGGGGCTATGAATTTCACAATTTTGGTAGAGGACTCAATGCTCATTACATTCATGCCAACAGTTTGCCTGCTTGATGTCCAGGAGTAAAGAAGAAAATTTTTATTAAGAGGCCCATGGGCCTTATAGTTCACCTGAGCATTATGCAACAACTTTCCAGCGATTTAATTTGATTTATGTTTTAAGCAAGATGCTATGGCATTCACAATTTTGAAAGAGGCACCATTTGATCATCATAACAATACACTTAGCAGTTGCTTAGTTTGTTTACTTAATACCCATAGGCAGGGTGGGGGAACAAAAAATGCATTTCAAGTAATCAGTAATATTCAGCAATAATCAGTAATGCCCCTACCACACATGAACCCCTGACCCTTAGGCCTAGATCCACACATTGCACAATTTTTGAAAAGGCACCCTTGCTTTTCAAAAAATATTTGATTAATACCAAGGAGCAGATCTCAAACAATTCATCCAGTTTCAGTATATAAGTACACACACCCCCTATGGTAACCTGACCCTGGGGCATTGAAGTTCACAATTCTGGAAGATTAGAGTCCTTGCTCATCATAACTACATAGGTAGTTCATCTGCTTAATACCCAAGAGCAGAGAAGAAAATTTTCAAAGATTTAATGTATTTTCACTATATAATCAATAAAGCCCCACCCTATCACTAGAACCCCTGACCCTAGGGCCATAAAATCAAAATTTTGGAAGAGGTATTCTTGCTCATCATAACTATGTACTTAGTTTATTTAATTCCTACGAGCAGAAAATTTTTTTCAAAGAATTCATGTATTTCAATTATATAATCAATAGAGCCCCACCCTAACACTAGAACCCCTTACCCTGGGGCCATAAATTTCACATTTTTGGTAGAGGCACTCTTGCACATCATAACTATGCACTTAGTTAGTTTATTTAACACTCAGGAGCAGAGAAGAAGATTTTCAAAGAATTCATGAATTTTCACTATATAATCTATAGAGCCCCGCCCTAATACTAGAACCCCTGACCCTGGGGCCATAAAATTCACAATTTTGGTAGAGGCACTCTTGCTCATCATAACTATGCACTTAGTTAGTTTATTTAATACTCAGGAGCAGAGAAGAAGATTTTCAAAGAATTCATGAATTTTCACTATATAATCTATAGAGCCCCGCCCTAACAATTGAACCCCTGACCCTGGGGCCATAAACTTCACAATTTTGGTAGAGGCTCTCTTGCTCATCATAACCATGTACTTAGTTAGTTTATTTAATACCCAGGAGCAGAGAAGATTTTCAAAGAAATAATGCATTTTCACTATATACTTATTTAGCCCCACCCTAGCACTAGAACCCCTGACCCTGGGGCCATAAATTTCACAATTTTGGCAGAGGACTCAATGCTGGTTACAATCATGCAAACAGTTTAACTGCTTGATGTCCAGGAGTAAAGAAAAAGATTTTTAAAGATTGCATTAATTTTAGTTGTTTTTGCCCCACCCCCCAGGCTCCAGGGGGGCAGGGACCAAAAAATTCAAAATTTGTGTTCCCCTTCACCCATAAATGCTTTGTGCCAAATTTGGTTGAAATTGGTTCAGTGGTTGCAGAGAAGAAGCTGAAAATGTTCAAATGTTAACGGACGACGCACGACGCACAACGCACGACGCACGACGACGGACGAAAACAGATAGCAATAGATCACCTGAGTTTACTCAGATGACCTAAAAATTTCATCAATTTTAGTCTTTTTGGCCCCACCCCTCAGGCCCCAGGGGGGCGGGGACCATGAAATTCACAATTTTTGTTCCCCTTCATCCATAGATGCTGTATACCAAATTTGGTTGAAATTGGTTCAGTGGTTTCAGAGAAGAAGCTGAAAATGTTCAAATGTTAACACACGACGCACGACGGACGACGACGGACGAAAACGGATAGCAATAGGTCACCTGAGTTACTCAGGTGACCTAAAAATAAAACAATGTTTAATCTGTGAGAGAGACAGAGGTTTGTTAAAGAATAAGCAGTTAAATGGAGTTTTATTATATTTAGTAAAAACTAATTAACATGTATATTCATGATGGATTCGTTCCCTGAAATATAACATGCAGGCCAAATGAGTAACTTATTTATCCTCTTTATGGTACTTTTGTAACTCGTATGTACTTGAATTTGTGCAGGAATAAGAATATGGCGTAATAAAAGTCTATTTTCATTTTGTAACACAGTATTGAACAGTTTAAGTCTCAGATAAGAATTTCATTGAAAACGAAAAAAAGTTTCATTCCTTTGACGTCGAAAAGTAATCCTACGATAAATGAACTTTTTAAAAAAAACTTTGGGCTTGTCTTAGACAAAAATGTCATATTATTTTTAAATTTGTTTTATAAACATTAATCAGAAGACATAATAGAAGTAAATGGATAATACACAATTATAACTAAATTACTGTTGATATCTGTTTAATTATTTTGACAGAATAAAGTATTTTGGATTCAATTAGACTTTTACTTCCTAATATTAAGGACAATGCTGGAGTAATGGTACCTGTGAGTGTCACTGTGTAGACTGTAACACACCGTGTACAAAATGTTCGCCTGGATGGAGTGGTTCTACTGTAAACAAATGCCAAAGAGGTGAAGTATTATTTGTATATGAATACAGAAGATTATGCAATTAATATTAGAGATCCATTGTGCGATTAGTATTCCATAAATAATTTAATAGAATTGTTATTTTTCAGCTAACACTTTATTTAAAATGCACGACGAAAACGAAAGGAATTCTCAGACCCTGGATGGTAATCTTAACACTTCTGTTGATGTTTCTCACGTTAATCCATTTGTGAGAGTACAATTAAAGTCGTCGACAGAAATTGATAGAATAGACATCACCCTCCGACTTAGTGAGTACCTAAACAAACGTTTCATGGATACCAGTTATTCATTTGTCAGTATCATATTGTACCATTTTGTAGGGCGTGGTGCAGTGTACACATTGTATGTGAAAGAAAAGGAGCATTACCGTGCCCCTGATGCTATTTGCCGTACATGGATACATAATGAAACTGATACAAAGAGAACAATTACAATGAACTGCTGGAAACCTCTAAAAGGAAGATTTCTAGAAATAGTATCTCCAAACAACACAGAACTTAAAGTGTTTGAATTTCAGCGTTTCGGTATGTCGATATCAAACAGTACTCTGTTACCACTGTGGAATAATTCAAATACAGTTATTCTCCTTTCAAACATTTTAATAATTCATTTTTTTTAGCTGTTAATATATTCAAATCGATCCTATGTTTTACGACATTTTACGTATTAAGACATATTTATTATACGTTTTATGAATTAAATCGCGCCCATTGCTTTCACTCTTTTATTACACGAATATATTTTTCAATTAAAATTGATGCACATCTTAATTTAAAACAGTATAAAATGGATTCTGTAATATTTCATCCTCATCTGCATTTTGGCGTGTTTTAGAATTTGACCTACAATATCAGAAGTTTAGTTAATATAGCCGTACTATACTACTATAGGTTGAATACCTATATTAAAATAAGAGGATGTAAAATGTGAAGATAGCAAACAAAAAAAGTTCCCAAATAATCAGTATGTAGGTCGAGCAATTTTTCATTTGCTTTTTGTTTTCGTCCGTCGTCGCGTGGTGTGCGTTGTGTGATTACATTTAAACATTTCCAGCAAGCTTCTTCTCTGCAACCGCTCCACCAATTTCATCCTATTTTGACATATGGCAAAATAGCATCTATGGGTAAAGAGGATCAAAACATTGGAATTCCATGGTCCCTGTCCCCTGCCCCTCCCCTCTGGGGCCTGAGGAGTGGGGAAACACTAAAATTAATGCAATCTTTAAAAATCTTCTGTTTTACTCTCCGACATTAATTAAACAAACTGTTCAGATGAATGTAATAAGGATTACATCCTCTACCAAAATGGTGAAACTCATAGCCCCTGAGTCAGGGGTTCTAGTGCTAGTTCGGGACTATATAAATAACATAGTGAAACTGCATTATTTGTTCGAAAAGTCTCTGCTCCTGGGTATTAGCAAACAGATAATGTATAGTTATGACGAGGAAGGGTGATTTTTCCAAATTGTGAATTTCTTGGCCCTATGGCCAGGTGTTCGGGCGTAAGGGTGGGTCTGTATTAGTTATATAATAAAAATTCATTCATTATTTAAACATCTTCTCTACCCCTGGTCATTAAAATACTTTGGGAATGCATAATGGAAAGACGGCCAGTATGAATCATACTCTAAAAAAGTAGTGAAACGTTATCGTCTTATTCATAGCATATTATATGATCTTATAATTGCAAACACATAGACAGTTGTATGTAGTTATGGGAAACCAGTGTTTCCTCTGAGATTGTGATATTTCCCATGAATGCCTTCCATTTAAGTGAGCCTACCTGCTATGGGGAATTCAAAGATTTAGAACCAAACTGAGTTTGTCTATCAATCCTATGGTCATGTATAGAATAAAAATAAAGAACTTCACTTTAAGTATGAGACTGGTGTCTAACTTACACTAGAAATAAAACTAATATTTAATTAGTTCTTTGCTCGGTCTTTTATTCTTTGTATTTGTAATAATCACAAACACAAGGATAATTTATTTATCGTATTTATATCTTCATCTTTCTAAAAACCTATAAAAGATAGGAATATAATACATAATATTCATGAAAGTGGCATTGCATTTGTTATCGCGTTGATAAATTGATATTCAACTTTTTCGTAATTTAGAGTGCAAGAATGGTACTTATGGGGAAAATTGCAGCAACATTTGTCCAACTGGCTGTGACAAAGAGTGTGACAAAGTTTCTGGCAGTTGTGTTTGTCGCAGGGGTTTCTATGGAACGTCTTGTATGAATAGTTGTCCCCAGTCCTGTAATGAAAAAGGATGCAATCCGCAAACAGGCGATTGTTTTGAATGCAAGAATGGCTTCTTTGGTAATCGATGTGAAATGGATTGCTCATTGGGTTGTTATGAACGTTGTAATAAGACGACCGGATATTGTCAATGTAAAACCGGTTACTTCACAGAAATATGTTCCCTGTCTTGTCCAGCTAGCTGTATAAACAATAAATGCGACCAAAAGACAGGAGAATGTCTGTTGTGCAGTAATGATTATTATGGAAGTACTTGTAATAAGACCTGTCTTGGAAAATGTCAAAGCGGTTGCGACAAATTGACTGGGCTGTGTGTTAACTGCTCAGATAACATGTATGGTCATTTCTGCAATCTTACATGTCCACAAAACTGTGCTGGGAATACATGTAAAAGGTTGAATGGAAACTGTAAGCACTGCAAGGGAGGATACAGTGGTTCTAAATGCAATGAAACTTGTCCAGCTAATTGCCTTCGGTGTACTCAAGAAGGATACAGTTGCGGAACTTGTAAAGATGGATATTTTGGTGTAACCTGTGCTCAAAAATGTCCCTCTACATGTGGAGGAAATGCTTCTTGCGATACTCACACAGGTAGCTGTAAAAAATGTCCTTCCGGATTTTATGGCACAAATTGTGATCTCATTTGTAGTAAATATTGTGATTCACATGGAAAATGCGATCAAGATACTGGAGAGTGTGAAAGTTGTGTTTCAGGTAGATATGGACGAAAATGCTTAAACGAGTGCAGCCCAAACTGTCTTAATGCCACCTGTTTCAGCAATCAGACGTGTGTTCATGGATGTAAAGATGGATGGTTTGGTGAGCAGTGCAAGCAGGACTGCAGTGCTGTTACGGGAAGCTGTGCACACTGTGGTTTTATCGAAGGAAATGATGAAGTAAAATGTCTGAGATGTGAGGATTCTTGGTTCCTAAAAGAAGCAGAATGTTTTGAGTGTCCAGAAAACTGTTCATCGTGTTTATCAAATAACTTGTGCACACAATGTAAAAATAATCTATTTTATGGTACAATGTGTGATAAGCGATGTCACGATGCCTGCAACCGTAAAGAATGTGATGTGAATGGAACATGTTTGTATGAATGTTCTAACGGTAAATATGGTAATAAATGTGATCAAAATTGTCCTGAGGGTTGCAGAGTGTGCAACAGTGCGTCTGAATGCTCGGAGTGTAATGATGGTTATTATGGTAAAATTTGTCAACAGTCTTGTCAAATTAATTGTAAAGTTTGTCGTGATAATGTGAGCTGTGATGCTTGCAAAATTGGTTGGACTTATCAGAATAAAACGTGTAAGACTAGCAAATTAGGATGTTCAGATGTTTCTCTTACCTGTGCTTTCTGTGATTTTGGATTCTATGGAAGTCAGTGTGAGGAGAAATGTGAACACTGTATCAATGCAACATGTAATGACGTAGGAAACTGTGACATAGCCTGTAAACCTAATACCAACGCTAAACAGTGTGAAGCTTTTAAGAAATCTGGTAAGATTTTCTCATTTCAAACCATATCTGAGAGGTCACCATTAATATTTTATGTAATTTCATTAATTGTGTTCTAGTATCACATGGCGTCTCCATATGAGTAAAATATTCTCGAGAGGGACGTTAAACAACGATCAATCAATCTGGTTTCACAATCAATCTAATCGGTTTATGTTTAACAATTCATTTAGTTCGAAAATTTGTTTCTCAAAGTTTTTTTTCTCTCTGACAGATTTTACAATAGTAAGATTTGTAAAGGAAGATTTACACTTTAGATTTTTTGCGAAATAGGGAAAATTTTCAAATCATGAGTATATTTCAGGAAATTTAAATAAATTCCTAGAACTATGCATATTCTAGTCTTGAATTTTTCTCACTCCTGTTAATATTTTCACTAGAAAACAAGAAAGTGGCACGCTAAGTTCATTTGAAGGCACCATGTAAATGTATCCTTCTTTATAACAATTGTGATGTTTTCGGAATCCAGTATAGATATTGTACCCTGAACACAAATAGGTTGTCGGTAACCTTGAATATAAATATATTATATAAAAATGAGTTACATGTGAGAATATGAAGAATTTCATCATAAGGAATGTAACTTTAACTTTACATTTGATAATTGAATCGGATTCATTATCTTCACTTTTTAAAAAGATGTTATTGTATGCAGGTTCCTACTTGCAAAGCAGGTAATATCACATTCTTTATTAGTTGGTGAGGGGTATTACAGCTGCATGCAGTTTAGAGGAGCTTACATTGAATTATATTTACATAATATTATTAGACTTTATGGGACAAAGGAGTTGATATATTCATGTTTTGTATGAAGCTTACGATAATATTTAAATAATTTTTACCAATTTTCGTATGTATATGTATTAATCACGTTTGCTTTTTTTTTTCAAATACAACTGACATAAAATAGAACATGAAATGAACTCAAAGAGTTTTTTGATTTGTTTAAAATGTTTCATTGTACACATAACACAGTAAAAAAAAGTTTGCAAAAATAATTATTACAAATGTTAAATTAATTTTTTTTTCAGATGGCACCGATCCGCCACCAGAATTCTTGAATATTGCAATTGTACTACTTCCTGTCACTATTATGACAGTTGTAATAGTCTTTATACATCTAAAAATCAAAAGGTAATATATTTTACATACTTCTTTTCATAAATTAATATTCTCTCAAGGTTAAGATTAGTAACAGCTAAAAATGAATTTACAGGAAGGTCAGAAGGGTCAAACCACAAGAAAATCAACTGACTGTACACGTGAGAAATGGTAATGCTAGGTATTAAATATCTGATATTTCTGTACATATCAACTTTATGCATTTCTTTTTATAACAGTTCTAATTTTAGCATTATAATTTTAAGGTTTTATCGCTGAAACCAATGAATTATCATTGTATAATATTCGTGGATCCCAGGCCCTTCTTACAGAACTCGATCCAGAGGAAGATATTGAGGAAATATCTGTTCCAGTGATTGAAAACCACAACTACCTTAATGTGAAAATTTCGCGTATTTTCGTTAACAGACTCTGGGAATTTACTCTAAAGAATAAAGCCAACGATTACCTTAAGGAAGAATTCAGGGTATAAAGAATTTTTTTCAGATGAATTCCATATATACATATATAAAATTTAGTGTGAAGTTTTAATTCATTCAATAAAACTTGTTTCCATTTTCTGCAGGACCTTCCTGAAGGGCTGTTGCTGGAGTGTGGAGTAGCAAAGAAAAAAGGAAACAAAAAGCTAAACAGATACAAGCATATTTACCCTTGTAAGTCAAAAAATTTAAAGATTATCATATTTTATCTTTTTGTACTGAATATTATCATCTTTAAGTCTTGAATTGTTGACTAGTGAACACCGCAATGAAATTCACCTGTATAGATATTCGGAAGAGCGATTCTTCCACCAATAAAACTTTTTTTCTCTCTCTCTCTTCTAAAATAAATTCTACCTTATTTCATTCAGTTAATTTTTTTTTTAGAAATAAATATAAAGTGCACTGTAGAATTCCTTGTTTAGTCATGAATATGAGAATTAACACACGTAGCATCTCCAAATTACGTGGGTTAAGTATTATTTTCTGCAGAAGTTTCAGCCTTAATTCCCATACTTACAACATAATTGTATTGTTTACATAAAAAAAAAGTAAAAGAAAGCCTGGTTTGTCTTCTTCTGTATAAAGTTATTTTAACAGATGACACAACTAGAGTCGTTCTTAATGTCGAAAACGGAAGCAAGACTGGAGACTATATCAATGCCTCTTATGTGAACGTAAGTGTTTTAAGATTTCATGCTTCCTTTCATTTACAAATCACAAAAGTTAATGTATTTGAGATTAAAGAGTGTTTATTTTTATTATAAGTAATCGTTACTAAACCCACATATATAGAAATCTTAAAACTTTTTAATAGAATACATGTAGTAAAAACATGTAACTGAATTAAAAGGATGCAAAATTGACTTCCTGGCTGATGTAGGGATAAGTAAGTTCTCCTTGACATACATTTCGTATGAATTTGCGCTAATTTGAATATAAAATACATCAAACTTTAAGACATTTACATAACTGAATCTTTATTAGGTCACAAAGTTCACTATCGCACCACTGAGAATCTGCGTTAGTGTTGATGAACCGACAGTGATACGATGAAACGACTGCGCGATGCTACGCTAGTCATTACATGATAATACTTGGCACCACAATTGGATGAAAATGCCGCGAAAACATCCTAGACATAAACATCGTTCGATATCACCGTACATGTACCATTGTAGCATCGTTATCGTATCATGGCCCTATCGCCTCATTGTGCCGTGTCGCCTTATCGCCTCATTGAGTCATATCATCATTGTCATTGCATTATTGTTACAATTTCTTCATTGTCATGACATTTTTGCCTCTTTGCACAATGGACCCAAATCTCAAAAGTTTGGTGAACTTCATGATCCTATCCGATTTCCATAGAATTGACATTATTTTAATTTCATGTATTTTTTTTAATTTCAGGGAATTGAAAAACCGAGAGAATATATAGCAGCTCAAGGCAAGATACATGATAAAGTATAATATTAATATATCATTTAATATTCATTGTTTATTTGAACAAAGCTGATCATTATTATATTGAGTTTCTTATTATGCAATAATTTTATTTCTAAAGGTCCATTTACTGACGATACGATAAATGATTTTTGGCGAATGATTTGGCAATCAAACGCAAATACAATCATTATTTTAACAAACTTAGAAGAAAACGATATTGTAAGTATCTTTGAATTTCAAGTAACTGTGGCAATATTCACAGAAGCATTCATTGACTAGCGTTAATATAATTTATAAAATCAGGTGAAGTGCAAAAAGTACTGGCCAAAATCTGAAATCACTTATGGAGATTTTCACATAAAGATGGAAACAGAAGAGTCCTTAACGCTGTTCACAGTCCGTAGTTTCAACGTAAATAAGGTTTGTATGTATTATAAAACAAAATTTTACATTAAAAATGCTTAAATTTTGAAAGTTTTTAAAGTTTATATTTTGATTTTAAGTAAAACAAACTACACGTAGGATAAAAAAATAGCCTTTTATTTGAAACAACATATAAATGATATGAGACTCAATCATATTTTAAGAGTTATAAACTGGTGGGTTCTCCAAACTTTAAAAAACAACGAAAATTAAACCCCACCGAAATAAGTGATTTCTCACTATACTCAGCCAAAGGAAAAAAAATACCCCATTTATCATATGTCGAACAGTATTTCTTAATAAATGTCATTGTACTTCTTGTGCTTATGATCGTAATCAATTTTTTTATGATTTAATTTTTGAAATTATTCTCTCAAAAAATTTATGAATCAAACTCTAACTTTTGTGTTACTTTTGTTGCCATCGTATATTAACTTAATGCTTCAAGCATAAAACTTTTCACAGGAAGGCGAAGAAAGAACAATAGAGCAATTTCATTTTACTGCCTGGCCAGATAAAGGTGTCCCCAAAGACGTGAATTCAATCTTAGAATTCAGGAACCGAGTTATTCGTAAGACAGATATAACGGGACCCCTTGTAGTACACTGCAGGTAGGTATAGTATGTCAACCTCAAATCAAACATTATACAGAGATGTGGTAAGTCATATATTACCTTTAACACTGCAAGTAGAAAAATGTTGCAAGATGATAGAGGAGAAGTAAATCAGTCTTATTTTATGAAAAAGACGTTAATGATAACCTAACAACCAAGCTATATGATAAACGTGACGACTTTAACTTTTCTATCGTCAACTTCCCTTACTTATTCAGCAATACACCTTAATCGCCTGCATATGGAGTGTATATATCTCAGTTGATTCGATACGCAAGAGCATTCTCTACGTATGAACAATTTCTTAAACGAGGTACATTATTGACAGGCAAGTTGATGAAACAAGACTATCAAAAGTTTCGCTTTGGTCGATACAATGACTTTGTCAGCAAATAAAATTTATCATTGAGTCAAATACTGACTGACGTTTTTCAAACCAGATGTTAGTCCACTATTTGTACACTGAATTGACGACAGATTTTTCCGTTGTTTCCTGATCATGACAGGGAGCACACGGCAGGTGTGACCGGTCAGCAGGGGATGCTCACTCCTCCAAGTCACCTGATCACACCTCTGATGTTTCGGAGGTCCGTGTTTGCTCTGCTCTTGTTTTGTATAGTTTTATGGACTTTGAGATTGAATACTGTTCGTTATCTCCATATCCTTCTTTTATCATCACACTGCTGGTTAAGAATTGATACGTCAATCTAGTCTTTGCAGGTAAAAATTGTAGTTACACATGTATTAAGTTACCATTGGCTTAACTATTACCTACAAGTAGAGGTCGAAATTTATCATCTTCATCACTAACAAATGGTAGGTAGAAGAGAGTAAGTCAGCCTGTTTTCACCGTAGGTAGATGCAGTACATTGTAAATCAACTTCTTCCTCTTTTTTACACTGCAGATTGAGGTACATGTAAAGTAAGTCTCAGAACATTGTATTCAGATTAACTCAATAAGGAGAAAATACCGTTATATAACTATGAAATGAAATCATTTTAATGTGAAAAATGATATAAAGTTATGAAAGTTATTTGTGATAATATAGCGCAACTTGATTAATACATGAAAATCTTCAGGTTAAACATTGCAATGTTCCAAACTTTAAGAGACGGATTTTAAATAAACTACTTGTCCTTAAAATCTAACAACATATGCTTTGGATGATTAACAACATAACCAAGCTGAAACACAAGTGTTTTCCTGTTTACAAGGACTTTTTTTTAACTGTTTAGGAGGTCTATTCACATACCACATTGTATCAAGCAAAAACATCTCTAGTTTTAGTTACTCTGAATTTCCCAATGCGTCATGAACATATGATGTTGACGATAAAAAAAATGTTCGTTCTCGAGAATAGCACAGCATAGCACAGCATAGCACAGCTGACAAATAAGACATATATAGAAATAATTATCCTTGAAAATCGAATGAATTTTAATTTGACATTTTTGGAATTTTGAAGTTTTGAGGAAATATGATACACTATTATGATAATTCTATTCAAAGTGATGACTTTTTGAAGGAATATAATTCATGTAGATCAAAGTCAAATAATTATTTGTCCACTTACAATTGATTTCGATCAAATATCATATGATTATGTTCTGTTGATAGAAATACAATGATAAATTATATGAGTAAAATTCTGAGATAAAAAAAATGTCGTTTGTATAAACAAATACAATTATTTGCTTTGGGGACATTTGTAAGAGGCCCATGGGACCATATTACTCACTTGGACTAGGAAAGGGCAAAATTCAGTATTTTATTGAAAAGTTTAATCAGCGGTTTAACTATACCGTTGGACTTGCATGGGGTGAAATTGAATAGACTTGAATCTACTTTAACTTAGGATGTCTCCATTTTTCTTCAAGTAAGCATTGCTTTTCCCTTTACATTCGATCTTCTAATTTTTCCCTCTCTATCCCTGGGTTATTATTTATACTAAGTTGAATCTACCTGGGATTGTTTTTTTTTATTTATATGATTAATTGTTGCTTTGCTTTACAGAAAAATAATTTTAAACTATATTATTATAAAAACTGTATAAGCAATAATAGTTTTGAAAGGGAGATATTAAATTTTTATTATTTGAAAAAAAATAATTCATATGTTTATCAATAACTATGACTTTTATCACCCTTCGAAACCCGGGTATCGTGATTTGGACAAATTTGAATCAATGGTACATGGGGTTGGCTTTATATATTTATTGTTCAAAAGAAAAGAATTTTAAAGGTTTTCCTTTTTATTTCTATGTAAAACTTCCAAATGATATACCACTGTGGTACCATCCTACCACTGGTCTACATAATTGAAATTCATTGGCTATAGATTCGAACTGAAGTTAAAAATAAAAAAGTGAACGCAGATGGACAAACAGGCAGAGGGCCTGATTTCCTTTCATTTTTTTTTCAAATTGAAAGGGTAAAAAAGACAATTTCCCTTAAAGAATAATATTTACTTAATATGTCACAAGCAGGAACAGTTATAATTTAAAAAAAAAAATGTTGTATTTCCAGTATCATAAATGCTTGTATTATCTTCCACAAACTGTAAGATTATTTACTATACCATTTCTTATTTTCATGATTTATAATATAGAATAGAATCAAATTAATATCCAAATTGGGGCCTCACGAGGCATGACATATACCAATTATGATTACATATAAATATACATATTAAATATCATTAGTACAAAACATATATAACTAATTAGTTTGTTGTACAGTTTTTATAGTAATATAATGGTATGATGGCTACAGTGTAACTTATTTAAAAAAAACATCAAGTTTAGCTTGTATAATATGTTTTTCCTCACTGATTTTCCAACTTTGGAATTTATTTTCTCGATTATATGATATATATGGTTATACCAGTACCAGGTTAAATTGTGTAGCTAGTAAATTCATTCTTTATAATTCAATTTTTCATTAATAGGTGTAGACAAATTTAATTTTTTTATGGACTTTTTATCTTAAATACTGTTCTTTATCTCCATATGTTTCATTCCATCACGTAAAGCGGAATAATGCCTCCTTAACAAATGTCATTCTGATGAAGGCTTCATGTGTTATTCGAAATAAACTTAATCTTGTATCCAATTAAATGCCATGTTCGACAAAATTGAATTATTTAATTATTCAATAATTTAAATTATGGTAACATCGATGATAAAAAAACCCACGTTTTTTGACAAATCGAAAATAATATAACAAAGATTGATTGATTGATTGTATACTGTTTAACGTCCCTCTCCAGAATATTTCACTGATATGGAGACGTCACCATTGCCGGTGAAGGGCTGCAAATCGGCACTTACGGCCTTTGAGCAGGGAGGGATCTTTATCGTGCCACACCTGCTGTGACACGGGGCCTCGGTTTATACGGTCTCATCCGAAGGACCGCCCCATTTAGTCGCCTTTTTCGACAAGGAAGGGGGTACTGAGGACCTATTTTAACCCGGATCCCCACGGGGGTCATGCACAAAGAAGAAATAATCCTAAGATTAAGTATCTAGGTAAATATTGCCATAAAAAAGACAAGGTCAACTTTCTAGGCAATTTGGATGTTACAAGATAACACCAGCTCTGATGAGCTTTTAAATAGCAAAAACACGTTATGTTTAAAACCTTCTGCTTAAAAAGGCAAAACTTATTTTTTCAGGAAAAGATAAACACACACAGAAATATTAACTTTTAAAGGATTTCCAAAGAATCTACACATGTAATCATCGCTTCTGTCAATAAAAGATAGTATCCAAAAGTGACCATCTAAAATCTTTTATATGTAGAATTAAAACATAATGTGTCTGCAGTAGTCTTGAAAAAAAATCATAAAACTAAATTTAAGAAATAGTATAGGTATAATAAGATACAGTGTCAAGTATAAATATAAGAGAGATGTTTAACACATTACTTAGATTGCCTTCTTTCTTACCTGTCATGTTTTAAGCATCAATGACTAAAATGCAGTAAGTTGTATGTCTTCTACCAGCAACTTACACACACTAAAATCAGACAATCCAAATAGGAGAAATACGTTCATTTAATTTTCTACAGTATTTAAAGAATAGGTACTTTTAATTACAATTAGACTCAAAAGAAACTGAAATAATTAGGTCGATGTTTGTATGACATAGACCAAAATGGCTAATGTGTCTCTTTTTTAAGCAATGTATAAAATGTGAGAATTGAATGTTTTAAAAGTAGTTTATCTTTACATATACATGTAATTTGATATTATATAATTTGTAAATTGCTAAATTAAAAATCATGTTTTCATTCATATATTGAATGTTTTTGTCAAAGTGTAACGTGTCTTTGTTGTCAGTGCGGGGATTGGTCGGACTGGTAGCTTTATAGCTATAGACTACCTGATAAAACAGGGACAGCGGGACGGTAGTGTGGATGTGGTCAGCTGTGTGTCCAGGATCAGGCATCAGAGAGCACATGCAATACAAACAGTGGTTCGAAGATTTTACTCTTATATTTATATTATACCCCTCTTTATTACATACTAGTCTTAGTAATAAATGCAGGATTTTTGCATATGCGATATGCCTGACGTCACAATAACCGTATCAGCCCTGCAGGGCTGATACGGATCAATATCCCACTCCTAGTAAATTAAATTATAGAACAGTACTTGTGATCGTACAAAATTTTTTGGTGGGTTCATATTCTCTTAATTTTAACTTTGAAAATAAGGATAATCTTATTTACAAATAATAGATTATTTTCAAATTACGGATCGAGTGCATTGAAATAGAAGTAGAAACAAACCCAAACCGTATGAGACTCTAGACCATGTACATGTATGTAAGAAGTCCATGCATGATTATTTAATTATTTCTTCTCAACTAAATGTTTGCTGTATTTTATCATTAATTATGTAATAAACATAATAACACATACCCTTTTCCACATTACATCCTGTATCAACCCTCGACCAATATCAGCCCTCGGGTCTTCGGCACTCTTGCTGATATTGGTGTCTCGGGCTGATACAGGATGTGATCTGGAAAAGGGTACCCTCGAATCATGAGTTTTCGTGGCATTACGGTTGATTTGTAATAAAGTGCTTCAAGACTCAATAATTGAGATGTTTGCTATTAATGACATATACAAACAATAATTCTCCTTATTTCAAAATGATTTTAACTCACATATCATTTGTTATTTGTTCAGAAGGTCATTGAATTCTTGCATAGTTGCTCTTTCGATTTTTTTGATGACGTCATATGTTTTCGTGGTATTTATAAAACAAGTAAACAATGGATACCAGTCGGGCAAAATCCTTATAAATTTTACAGTGTCAAAAATACTAGTTAATTGACAAAGTGATTACATCATTTGACATGGAAATTTATTTGTTGTTAATTAAGACCACATCTATCTAAGCGTGCCTAAGCTGTATTGCTAAATAATGTAAAAAAAAATTCTCTTTCTCAAGAGTGGCCTAGAAGTAATTCTATAAAGCTTTATTTGAATGTTTCATGTTATAAAATTTAAATTCTGTGTATATTTAAAGAAATTAAATGTTTAATTCAATTAATTATCAATGGCACAATATTTTTTTATCATATTACTTTTTTACACCCCCGATATTTTCTTTTAAAATTATATAAAAAATGCCGTTACTAGATCACCGTAGAAAAATATCAAAAGTGGGAAATTCCCAATTATTGTCACATGACCGGAAGCTGTATGGATAATTAACAGACGATGATATGCAGGATCGCAGGCTCTTAGTTTGTAAGTTTGATATTCCAGTTCAAAACACGATGAATAAGCCTATATTACGCAAACTGTCAAATTTGCGAACTATGCATAACTCACTCGCTATATTTTATTTTGGCAAAGGCAAAATGGTTAACATTTGGTCATAAAACATGCACAGGGTTCCCCTTTATTAATAGCAAATATTCCGATCTCGCATTGTGGGATTATTCCTAAAAATAAAAAATACCACGAAAACGTATATACCACGAAAACACATGACGGGACGGTATGTATCATTTTCTATTCATTCAACGTTTATCATAAATAAATATATGTTTGGCATTGATTGTATTTCATTTTAGTCAAACTGCATGAAGTGCATGAAAAAGACTATTCAAAGACTTTCCACAAACTCCTAAGAATGGAATGTTATAACATCATGGTATGTGCTTGCTATATTCTTTTTCTTATTTCAAGTGTGATTTTGTTTCGCAGATCATTGCAACTCGACGTGTTTTTTTTAAGTATTTGCACTCAATGCTATTTTTAGGAACAGTATATTTATTTATATGACGTCATCACAAAAGAACTTACTGGACGTCAGAGTGCTCTACTCAAAGACGAATTTAGAAACTACTTCAGTCAACTTAAGTCGGTCAATCCAGGAACTGGAAAACAACACATTGAAGAGGAATTCCAGGTAATCCTTCATATACCAGCAATTGTTACCTTCTTGTGGTTACCATTATCAAAGACAATATGTAATGTCCCCTCATTTCAAAGTTTTCAAATGTTTAACATTTCTAAAATATTTTAAAAAAAACTATTTTAAATGATCCAGGCTTAACGTCATGGTATACCATTAAAAATTTTATAAATAAACTACTATTTAAGACAAATTCGAATTATCTATAATCCATAAATCTTAAAAAAATAAGAAAGCAAATTTCATAAATCAAATGCTGATTTTAATTGAGATCGTAGAAAACCCTGTGACATCCACTTGTATGTGAGTAACCTACCTCTTTAAAGTACATATACGATAATACTCGGAGCATGCTCTTGAGCATCTATAAGTTGGTAGAGCTAAGCACCATATGCATGTGGTAGTGAAATTATACTGCCAATATAAGGAAAGTCGGCGCGATAGAAATTGAAGTAATCTCGATTGTCATACAATTTAATTCTTATGTCGCACTATTCATCTGTAATCAGTTAAACAGTTAATTATGAAACAGAAGTGGCTGACTGTTCACTAAAATTAGTGAAAGTAACTATAATTGTTGATTGAACACAATTAATTTCAAATTAAAATTCTAACATTTTAAAATTCTAATATTTTATTTCTCTTATGTTTAAGAACATGTAATAAGTAGAACTGTCCAAACGGGACAAAAATACCCCGCTGGGTTTTTCAGAAGTGCTAAATCATGAATATTTTATGGATCTAAGAGAAGAGATAAATGCTAAAACAATTTGAGTGAAAATGCAATTGCTCATTATATTTTTTATAAATGAAATGAAGGCACAGCCTAATAATAAAAAATAGACTAAATATATGGATCAGACACGTATTATGAACTTTTTCTGTCAGTAACCTTGAACTTCCTCAAATGACTTTGGGTCAAGGTCATAACATACCCTTAGGTCAGGAGAAATCTTTGTGTGAAATTAGAACCTACCAAGTTTATGCATCAGAAAGATATGGACCAGACACGAATTATGAAATTTTTCGTCCAATGATTTTGAACTTGCCCAAATGACCTTGGGTCAAGGTCATAACACACCCCTAGGTCAGGAGGAATCTCTGTGTAAAATTAGAACTTACCAAGTTTATCCATAAGAAAGATATGGACCAGACACAAATTATGAAATTTTTTCTCCAATGACCTTGACCCCCCATGACTTTGAGTCAAGGTCATGACACACCCTTAGGTCATGTGCACTCTTTGTGGGAAATAAGAACCTACCAAGTTTATCCATCAGAAACGACCGGACACCAATTATGAATTTTTTCTTCCATTGACCTTGAACTTCCTCAAATGACCTTTGGTCAAGGTTATGACACACCCTTAGGTCATGGAGTAGTAGATTCTAATGTTCCTCCGTAAGAAAGATATAGTTGGACACGTTTGCACAGACAGACAGACAAGGTGATTCCTATATACCCCCAAACTTCGTTTACGGGGGGTATAAAAATGTTTATTTAAATACTACATGTAGTTCTAATGAAAAGCAACACATTAAATTTTATACTTCACAACGAATTTTTTTTCTTATATTTAATTATCAACTGTTGTAATTTAAAAGTTGTTTAATTTTTTCAGTTGATCGAAAAACTTACCCCTACTTTTGATGAGAAACGGTACGAAAGTGCGAAAGCAGTGAACAACCTATCAAAGAATAGGCATAATAATGTTTTACCAGGTATGTCGTTTATTCAAAAACGGGTATCCGTATACACTAGACAAAATTGCTAACGCACCACTTGTTGATTCTTATTTTTGAATTGAACATTTGCCGGTGTAAAGACGAATAATGACCCCCATCAAATAATGACCGGGGGGTCATTTTTCAACGACAAAAATTGACCCCCACCCGTAGAAAAAAATCATTTTTTGTAGAAAAAGAGTCCTAGGGGGTCATTATTTTATATGTTAGTCATATAAAATAATGACCCCCATTGAAAAATGACCCCCTTTAAAGTGATACAAAATATACACTCTTTGATATCTTTTTTACAGCGAAACTAATTTTTACATTTTCTTTAACCAGAAAAATACAAAAAGTCGTATGAAATAATTAAGGGATTCACGTAGTCTTTCAATGCTAAAATTGTGTTTGAAAAGAGATTCTTTAATTGTCAAGTAAATAAAATTTCTTTTTAATATTCCTCCTTATAATGTTTGCTTAAAGAATGATATTCCACTTGTTTTTAGAAATCAAAACATGCAAAAATCAGGTTTAAATACTCATTAATAGGAAAAATTAAATTTTTCGTCAATTCAACTTTTAGTTTTTTTTTAAGTTTGGCAAATCCTATTTGACAATGAAAGAGGAAGAAATTTTATCCCCCCCCCCCCAAAAAAA
>PRKT01000082.1:1413453-1489856 GCA_003671525.1 Saccostrea glomerata | reverse complement strand
TAGTTTGTTCAAATGATGAACGCCTGGAAGGGAAGGGGTAAATTCAAGCCTGATGTGCTCAGGTGAGCGCTGTGGCCCCTGGGCCTCTTGTTTTTTTATTGCCGCCGTGATTTTCGTGTAAGTATTTTTGTCTGCTTTTTTCCAATTGATTTGTAAACTTTAAAAGTTTTGTAGGCCCCTATAATTCAAAAACAGCCAATAAACTTGAAGATTCTTTTTACAGTATTCTTCTACTATTTTTTTCTATCTTTTTTAGGCACAACTGGAATACATCTACAATTTTGTAGAAAACTACTTAAAAACTATCGGAGAGAATCGTATTAATGTCTAAAGACAGCACTTTTTTTTTTTTTTTTTTTTTTTTTTTTACCCCCATCTTTTTGTCTGTTATTGTATTTTGTTAAGTAGAATCATTTCTTTTTGTATATTATTCCCTATGTCTTCTTAAAAAATCACAAGGGAAACTTTGTGAATAGTTATTGAAAAAGATTCAACCACCTTATTTTATAAAGAAAGAGAAACAGCCATCATATTGTTTAAAAATATAAAACGAAAGATATGAAATTTATGGGATTTTTATTTAAATGTTAATCAATTTATGGATTAAAAAACATGGAGTCAACATGGATTGAGATGACTTTCAGGGTGGATTCAATCTATGATTGCATAATATCTGTTTGTTATTTTGTTTTACCCACCTTTTTTATATAGCAGGCAGCAGTTTAGATCATTTTTTAATGTTTTTGTTACTCTTTTGACGTTATAAGGATGAACTTGAAATACAGGACTTAAATATTGTATTTTGTGAAAGATTACAGGGTTTGATTTCATATTCTAGTCTGGTTGACCCCCTTTTCCTTAAGTACATCATGTAACTACGTCAATATGGTGCTGGGGTCAGATTGTTTATTTTGACTTAGATGTGTAATACTCTTTATTTGAGTCCCCTTTGTTTTTGCTTGTTTGTAACAAAAAATAAGAGGCCCACGGGCCTTATAGGTCACCTGAGTATTGTGTAACAACTTTCAAACAATTAAATTTGGTTCGTCTTTTAAAGCATAGGCCATGAAATTCACAATTTTGAAAGAGACACTATTGCTTATCATAACTATTAACTTAGCATGCTTACTCTATGTACTTAATACCTAGAGGTAGATCATGTGATAATAATTCATTGAGATATATAAATGAAAAGTTGAATTTAATGGTATAAAAACTTCAAAGCAAAGTTTAATAGTTATTATAATAACATTTGATCGAAAGTCTATATCACATTATTTTCCTTCATTTTCCTTTTGATAAACACTAGAATGTACATGTCTCAGTAGTTTGAAGCTAAGGGATAGGAAAATTAATTTTCTATTTGATATAATCATTTTTGTCTTTTATATTTGGAGTTTTATATAAGAATACTAATGTTGAGCGTTGTTGTTTATATTTTTTAAATGACCTTAAAAATACAAAATAAAATAAAAAAATAAGAATAATGATTTTCATATTTGAATTTAAAGTCCCAAAATATCTAAATATTCATATTTGTTCGTACATTGTACGATTGTATTCAGTACCTGAAAATATATTCGATATGATCGACGATGTTTACATATACAGCAAAGTTAGTAAAGTCGTACCACTAATTAACATGTCTCACAAAACATTATTGTTTTACAAAATCTAATTTTGCAATAAAAATAGTCTTAACCAATAAATTATCATAAGTAAATATGATTATGTTTTTAGATGTATTATTGGTGAAGATCACAAAAAGTGATCAAATTCATCAATCTTAAGTATTCTACGAAAAAGAAAATTCTTTTAAGAATGCATAAATACGGGTCCCTGGAAATTCCAGAGGTGGGATCAGGTGACGAGGAGGAGTAATCATCTTCTATCGACCGGTCACGTCCACCGTAAACCCCATGTTTTGATCAGGTAGACGGGACTTCCCACAGCCAAATTCAAAATAAAAAGGCACACGAGAGAAATCGGCCAAAATACAACCGAAATGTTGATTATGGTCATTGAAATGACCATAGAATTTACCAAGAGCTGACATAACACGAGGTTGTTGAAATATCTGTATCGTAAGGTTCTTTTGTCACGGTTTCAAAACTGATCCTACTTAGAGCATGCTTTTGTGTATCGAATAAGTTGGGAGAGGTGAGGTACACACCATATGCATGTGATAGTTGGATATTACTTCATAAATAAGAAAAATTTAAAATTTAAAAAATGTTGAAATCATGGTGTTTGTCACACAAATAAAATTTTATTTGGTCCTTATTATCGTCAATAATGGTGTCTTTAATTTAAGTTCATTCGGACATCACGAATTGATATATGAATGAAAGTAACAATTGTTAATTGACTATTCATTGTCGATGTGTAAATATCGAACTGAAGACAACAGCAAGTGTTTTCTTCTTCTCATGCATGAGTTTCTGTATAAGTCCAGTCTATACTTCGTAGAATATAAAAACAGATCAACTAAAAAAGCTTACAAACATTGATCAAGCTCAAAAATCATTTTGAAACAAAGTAGATGTAGAGCAAATAAAGTCCTAAAAAGCATCAGAGGTGGACTAGATGGCAATGAGGAGTAAGCAAACCTTTCGACCGGCAACACTTCTGGTCGTGATACGTAGATGATTTCGTATGCAAAGAAATGACTTACACATTGAAGATAAAAGTCAAACTTAAATCGACCCAAAACATCATTGTATTTACTTTGGATTTTGAGAATTGTTGACTTTAAACGATTAAAGAATTGATACCCCTGTATCATCTACTCATTTTTCAGTAGCTTTTTGTAATGGTTCAAACATGTTCTAGTACATCGAATTGCCCGAGAAACATAAACTCCATATGCATTCGATACGAATGTATGTTAATACTGATTCATGAATAGGAGTTGGCGAGAGAAAAGTCTTATTATCGTCTTTATTAACAACATCAATATTAATTTTGTTGTTGGTTTGCTATTAATAATGCATGGATTCACATTTTAAGAATAGATTTAGACGCATCATAATTTCAGATCATATTTTTTCTGAAGCAACAGAACATTTATTGGTTTTGGTATAAATCAGTTGGTCAATAAATGAACTGTAGGTTGCTGCAACATATGTTATCTTTGCCATTTAGAGTAAATTAATCTAATTTCTTAATTTAATAATTAAAGCAGAAAAATGCCGTAGAGTACGTAATTTTAATACCTTTTGTAAGTTTACGATTCTGCCTTGTGCAATTAGTGCTCGACAATAAATTTATTCAAATTTCCATAACAGCAGAAATTACCTAATATAAGATATTTTTTCATTGAAATTTAAAATAAAATTTTAAACATCTCAGTAAAATATCAGTGCATCATGATATAAACTGTTGCTTAAACATAATTGGTGTTCCTTGGTTCTCCTGCCGAATGACTTGTTTTTTGTTAAAAGCAGGCAAAAACAAATACCATGTAGAAGAAATATCCACTGTCTCTCAATCTCTTTAAGGGAAAGTCAGATTATTGCTGATTTCAGTGTTAAGCAAGTTTTGTTTGCAGTAAATGCTACACATTCCTTGGTGGATTATGCTACATTCCATGTATAAACCAGTCAAGAAATCTTTTTGTAAGAAATATTCTTCTTTAGTACATTTGTGCGATACTGTGACCGCTACCTCATAGATAAAAAAAAGGTTATCTGTTGCTAACATCTTTGGACAGCTTTCTGTTATTGACAATTTAAAGGGACAGAAAAGATAATTTCATTCGGTTTTATACCGGGAGATATGAAAATATTATATTTTAGAAAATAGGCGATTAGTTGAAGCATTTAGTTGAGGTTAAATAATTTTGGGAATTCTTGGCAAAAGACTGAAGTGCCTGAACGGTTTAATTTCAATAGTAGAATGCTACAATAAGTAAAAGCCTCGCGTTGTGTAAAGTATCATTCAGCAATGTTGACGTTGAGATACTTTTTCTCGTCATTTACCACACAACAAAAGGGGTGTTTCAAGCTAAATATCGATTTTACTCATGTTACGAATATTTCGTATTGCTTTCTATTACAAGAGTTCTAATTTAATAAAATATATTTAAATAGTCAATCTGAAGATGACCGTGAACAAAAGCATTATGACAGAGTTTGAATAATGAAAACTCACAGGTGTGTTAATATATTTTTAATTTGACTTTGCTTTGTTAATGGTCGACAATGAGAATTAGAAAAAGAAATACTTTTCCCACGAATTTGACAACAGTTACTTTTTCATTCGCTACTTACTTCGTGTTACTTTGAAATGTTCACATTGTACAGTGTATTTCATTTTCAAAAAAAGCTATAAAAATTGTTAAGAAATTTTTTATAAGAATTTTTTTTTCTTTCTTTACAAAATTATTTTCTCCAGTAAACATATTATGAATATATATGTCACATTAATTCTACAACAAATGTTTTAAATTGTCGACGACGCAATTTTAATAGACAATTTTGATGTATCTCTAAACACTAATAGATTGAATGTTGTAAGGAAAGAAATCAAGTGATAATGTAATTTTATCGAAAACAGATTCATGCTTGACAGTTCGTGAATGAAAAATTCACTAAGACCATTTTTGTATCAGAAGATGAGAAAATTTATTCCAGTCAAATGTATAAAGTAGAAAATGTAATGCTCAGAAAGTGATGTTTATAACACAAGGAACTATTTTCTATTTGTTGCGATCTGACATTGCCAGGGAGAAACACATGAATTGAAAGCGATTAAGAGAACGATTGGTCTATAATTACTATTAACAAATGCTGCTGTTCTGTCAGAATGTCAGCATCACATGGGGGATTTCTGCATGGGTGCTTCCTGTACCGAACCTTATTGAAATCTGTCAACGAAAAGGAAACCCAAAATAAATGTAGAATCCATTCTTCTTTACAGAGCACGGAAATAAGGCCCCATCTCCAGGAAGGCTTCCATTTCCAAATTTTGATTTTGATAAAGGATGCAAAAGAGAAAGCTATTTATTTATTTTACTGGATGGAAATTGACGTTGCTCTTCAGTGTTAACGGTCATTTATTAAAAAGCTCTGACCACTTTGATTATTGTCCACTTCTTGTGCATGATAAAGGACATACAATCAACTGGAATCAAGGTCCATCGCTGTCCCTTCTCTAAAAGAACTTCCTATCGTTAACGAGTTCTCTTGTTTTCCGAAATTATCAAAATATACTATATACGCCTGATTTGTACTAACTAACTTACCATATCATGAAAATGTTCAAATAAATGTATTTAGAATTTGCTTTGAAAGCTAATCATCAAGGTGAGAAAATAACCAAGAAGATAAAATGTTCCTAAAGGAATATAAAGTCATAAAGTCTATATATACATCACAAATCATAACCGATTATGTGTTATTTTTTGTTTGCTTATTTTTGACAAAATAGAAAATAAACTATTATATAGACGAGATTTATAATGATTAAAATATATGTTTAACTTATTTTTTCCTAAGACTTCTGCATCCTTTCAAATGAGAAATATTTTTCTTTCACGAAGTTAAGAAGTTATATATTCTTGCAATAATGAGTAAGTTTTAATCCATTACTTTACAACAAAAAACATTGTTATTCGATTATCGTGGGTGCCTCCATATAATGTTTTTTGTTTTAAAATGAAAATATTGGATGGAGATTCAAAAATGTCGAGTATGGTGAGGTTTTATAATGCATGTATCTTTTATAATACGAACCTAATTTTAAACCCTTTTTAAAAATTTTAGATAGATGTTTGTTGTAGAAACATTCAAAATTAATACGCTAGAAATAAATAATTCAATTCGTAAATAATAATAATTTATGTTTTCATAACTTATTTAAAAATCGATATATTTTTCTAATATCTGAGAAAAACACCCTACAAACATAGCTCTTTAAGACTTCTTTATAAAGTTTAAATAATCTCTGTACGCCACATCACCTAACTAAACTGTTTTTACTCCGAGCCAATGTACACTTGATTTGCATTTTTAAGTGTATTAATTGGACCTTGATGGATGAGTGTTCAGAAATCTTGAAACATTATCTCTTTAAACACTTATTTAGGTATTACATTTTAAAGATCTTATTAAATATGCAGTCAAATGAAATAAGACTGAAGTTTAAAAATAATAATAAACAAACATTTATCAAAATGTTCTAAAAGGAAATTATTCATCAACCAAGGTTTACCTGACAAGTGGCCATAACAATATCGTTTTTGCAAACATTGTAAGGTTTTTTAATTTACCAAGCTCTTAAAAGTCAAATCTTTTGACTTGAAATCGACAAAATTTCAATGTCTCTAAGACACATTTGATAAACATGCTTCTGCATACCGTGTACATTGGTAAAAAGATTGAAAGAAAAAGGATCGTATTAATGACCTTTTAATTCTGGATGGAAACTTGATCTTTATGTTATCTATAATGTTCTATAACCTTGTACAAATTACATTAAAATAACATTAATTTTATAACATACCTGACATCAGTAGACCGATCAAGATACATGTTTTAGCTTTGAAAATCATCTGCAATTCATGGAAACTGTACGGAAGATATGCACCTTTTTTTTCTTAAAACTTGAATTATTTTCTTAGTAAATCATAACATCATAAAAAAGCGATTTTTCCCCCCTGTAGCTATACTTTTGTCCGTTTGTTTGCTTGTCTGATATGGATCACGATGACCCAATCTTAGATTTTTTTTATTGAAAGCGCAATATAGTTGAAAGAGAGTGGAACATCTTTACCATGCCATATCTAAATCTTTTTATAGGATTTATTGAGTTGTATAAAGAGGCTCCATATTTTCAAATTATTCAATCCAAAGCCATTTAAAAGATTGTTTTTATGAGGTTCGTAATATCTAATGGCACACAATCATTTCTTACAATGAATAATCTATATTTTTTCAGATCATACTTTCCATTTCCACTGTAGTAACTGTTGGTTTGGAGAATTTTGAAACAAAATGATTCGGTCACTCAGTCTGGTAAAAATTGACAATTTGTCCCTTTCTCTTCTTATATACTCATTCGTTCTACTTTTACTGACACAAATTATTAAATTCTTCATTTGGGAGAGTATCTCCTTTTTAACTATAGAGAATTAATTTATGGTGATACCTTGAACACAAAAATCTACTTCTCTAGTTTCCTCTTCTCCTATTGTTGGTAATGGTGGGATTCTGTGGAAAGAGAAACACTTGCAGATGTTATCAAAACTTGACAGAAATGAAAATGACTCGCCTGTCTTGTACATTGTTATATTCGTTTAAATGATTTATTTTTAATGGGTAGATGATCCTCTTTGCCTTGAGTTTTTTGCATCATAGAAACCAAATACTGTCTATAAAGAGAGAACAAGACACACATTTGCAAAATTAATCCATGTGTTTAAATCACAGTTTTATTAGCCCTATATGCATAAGTATTGCACAGGTATGATACTTATACGTAATTCCCTAAGGGAATCCCTTTAAGAAGAGTAGGAGTAAAGGAAATTTTTGTGTAACTTGAATTTCTTCATTGATTTAACCAGATTCAGGTGTTACCTTAGTGACGTCATTTCATTCACTTGAAAAATCTGTCTCGGCGCCCTTGGTCCTTTGAAAACAGTAAACTGTTTTGTTTATCAATATTTATGCCGGGAATAATGGTTTATATATGTTGCAAAATTGCTAACATCTTTGGACAGCTTTCTGTTATTGACAATTTAAAGGGACAGAAAAGATAATTTCATTCGGTTTTATACCGGGAGATATGAAAATATTATATTTTAGAAAATAGGCGATTAGTTGAAGCATTTAGTTGAGGTTAAATAATTTTGGGACTATGGTTGTTCATAGAAATTAATATTAATGATTTTCATAATGATTTATTAATGGCTTTGCTAAATACTTGTATTTATTTTGATTTTATTCCAGATTTGGGGTTGAGATAAAAACTTTGCTTCAATTCTTTTAAAAAGAAATGTTAAAACATTTTCGTAAGATATTTCCATATTTTATCAGTTGGAATTAGTTTATGAAAAGAAAAAAACTCCAGGAGTTAATATGCTGAATACCACTAAAACTAATTTGCATAAAGGATTGAAATAAATAAATATATTTTTCGATTTCAATAACAAGAATTATTTAAAGTAACCATAGTTTGCATTTGGAGTGAAGGAGATAGGCCTAAAATGAATGCTATCAACTGGAATTTAGATTTTAAAAAATATCATGATTAAAATTATAAAAACATAAAAATTATAAAATTAAGGTTGTTATTATTGTAAGGATACTTCATATTTGTATCTTACCCCACATTGATTAACAAAATGTCACTTTTGTACTATACTTTAAATTCAGATCTGATAATACACCCTTTTTCTTCACCCTTTAACATTTGAAAAGCCCACAGTGGCAATCGATGCCTTGTTTAAGAAAGTTTAAATTCTGAATTAAATTTCAACGTCGTGTGTGAACAAAAATTGTCATTCACAGTCCCTTCAATCATTTAATGAAGAAAATACAAGAGTCGGAATACGGAGAACATTTAACCAATCATAAAGCCACATTGAGTAAATAGTGATTTTGTTAAACAGATAACACACGCTAATCGTTTCTAATGGGCGGGTACTTTCCGGTACATAATCATAACTTTTACAAATAAGACTGGGAGCAGACGACAATTTTCAGAAGACTCGTGTCAGCGAGGGATCATTTACAGTAGTTCAAGTCAGAAACATTTTAAAAGGGGAAGATCTGCAGCATAAACAACATCCAAATAAGGTGCTTTTTAGACATTGAACAGAAAATACAGAACTAAAAAGGAGCCTAATACTACATCTACAAAATGAGTTCAGATGAGGAGAAGGGTGATTCCCATAGCTTTATGAGAGCGTCCGACAGGTACCCCCGAACACCGAAATGTGCCAGATGTAGGAACCACGGAGTGGTGTCTGCACTGAAAGGCCACAAGAGGTACTGTCGCTGGAGAGACTGTGTATGTGCAAAATGTACGCTCATAGCTGAAAGGCAGAGGGTGATGGCAGCTCAAGTCGCATTAAGAAGACAACAAGCCCAGGAGGAAAATGAGGCCAGAGAATTGGGGATGCTGTATGGGCCCAGCGGACTGCTCCATCTTAATCCTGAGACTATGAATATGTTTCCAGACGCCAAGAAAATTGTCGAAAAAAATAAAGACGAAGATGAGCCAGGTAATATTTTAAACATATTTTATCATAACGTCCAAGAGTACCATTTATAGTTATTTGTTTTATTTCCACGAATTTAAAGTACTGAGTATTAGAATTTAGAAATTGTTAAAAAATATTGTTCAAACATAATTTTTTTCAACTTTTACAAAAATAAAAATAAACAATCATTAAATATTATTTTTGAAATTACTCAAATGGTGAAATCTAGTTTTAAAAGTATAGAAAAATTAAAAAGAAGACATGTCAAACCTTTATTCAATTTTTATTTTCACAACCTGTTATTTTATATCGATGTATATTTTTCTTAGAATTAATATATTTTACATGCTATGAAAATTTACTACCTTGAATAAATTATAACAATTTTAATTTATCAGAAATATATTTTACATTGAATTTTACAATGAAAAATAAACACATGTAATAAATATATTTTTACTGGAAAATTATAATTCTTATGTAATGAATTACAGTATACATTAAATTTGATATTTCTGAATATTTATATATTTTCCCGTTTGTATTTATAGCTGCTAAAAGACAAAAACTGGATTCCTTGAGAACCGAATCCCCTGTCTCCCGCTGTTCTTCTGAAGATGTCAATGAACGGACACACTCTCCCGTAGAATCAACTGGGTCCCCGGCCCCATCACCCAAAATCCCAGACTCCCCCACACCCAACGAGGACAAATCAGAATCGTTTTCAAAGTCTCCCTACGAAGAAGGACTTCTTCCTGGTGGTTCCAAGAAAAACCCAATAGACATGCTTCAAAGAATTTTCCCACACATGAAACGAAGTGTTCTACAGTTGATTCTACAAGGATGCAACGGTGACGTAGTACAAACAATAGAACAGGTATTAAGTAATCATGGAACTGACCAATCAGCAACGTCTTCTTCCTCGTCTTCTAGTTCATTCTTGCCTCATCCAGGCTTAGTTTCCACCATGACAAATTCATCCTTTAGATCTGCATTTTCTCCTATCTCTACCCTTGCCAATGCACATACGTTAAATTCGATGAGGTATGCTTGGGGTGGAATGGGAGGAAGAGGACTTCTTGCGATGCCCTACCCTCCTGTCCTACCTGGGTTAACACTGGGTGCTGCCTATTCCAATTATAGTGGTTTAAATTCCTCCTCTAATGGATCCAAGCCTTTTCATTATGCCATGTGTCCTTGTTGCACAACAAAACCATTCTCGTCGTCAAACTCTGAGAAATCAAGCTGCATTGCAGAATAAAGAAAGACTTCAAGTGTATCCGTGCTATTGTAAATGCATTTGATGTATAAATAACTTTACTCTTTGATGCATCGGATATGAGAAAGTGATGTAAAAAATATTTTGTTGGAATTGTTGCTATTTTTTGTCCTTTGTACTTTTTGTCTGTGAAAGATACAACTTTTAAATTTAATTTGTATGACAATGTACATATTACAAAATAGATTAATATTGTTAAATTATTTTTTTTTTTTTGCTTCACCTTATAATATTTTTAATGTCACGATTTATCAAGCCAATAAAAATTAAAACCTATACATTATGTTATGTTTTTAATTATGGTGGTTAGAAAATTAAAAGTTATTAATTCAAGTTCTGAAGAAACTGATATTTTGGAAAATGACATTGCATTTAATCATGTAAAAGGAAACATGAAGTTTACAGTTGCACTTTTCCGCCATAATTCATGTTTAACGATATTCTGATCTCATAATCTCATTTAACAGTATATTACGATATATTATATTTCCTCCACGATAAGTAGTGTTAACTTGAATTACTCTGCGGTGAGATATACTACTCCTAAGCCGTCCTCTTTTTTTGTCTCGTTATCTTAAATTTCATCTTGAGTAATAGGCGCGGTAAAAGTAATTCATAGTGGTATTAAATGTTGCAAAATATTCTTTGCCATTTTAATTTTTTCATAACAACTTGATCAAAATGTTAAGATTTGTCCTTGGTGATATACTGCTAAGATGACAATGCAGATTTTTAAAAGAATTTTACAAGGTAGTGTTAAGTAAGGTTATTCATTTAAATTTGACCTACGTAATGACAATTTCTTATCAAATTATAATGTAATAATTATCGCTAAAATTTCAAAAGTTTCCAAAATATAACCGTCGTTTTTCTCATGGGTAAGCTATTATTTACTCTTCTGTGTTGTAAGATGTTCCCATCAAACAGATACAAGCGACACATTAAAAATAATTAGAATTTATTCACGGGGAAAATGTATAAAAATACGAGTAAAATGTTTCTTTTAAGTGTCAAAGATGTCAGCATGTTGTTTGCTTTAGTAATCATAGCTTCGTTTATTGGAAAACTAAATAAACACACAGGAGATTTATTTTACGATTTTTGGGAAAATGTTTCTACCGTGAATAAAATTTATATAACAGCAAAGGGTATAATTAATTGCATAATATTCCTGTGTACTGGCTCAATCTGGGTTTCAATAAAGGTACACAAGAAGGGCACCATTAACACTGCAACTCCGCCCAGTTATTGAATGACTTCTTTAGAGTGTTATTTTTTATTGATAGAAATATTGACAGTATGTCTTCTCTGTACAACCTTTTTTGAAATATGTTACTAGTCTTTTTTAATGTTAAGGATGTGATTATGATCGACAGATTTGAAATTTTGGCACTTCTTGTCTTGAGTGCTTGACACAATGAAATATAATCTACAATGTAAATTCAAATTCGTGTCCAACTGACTTTTTACATGCTATGCAACAGACGGTATTGATGAAATTCATCGAACTTGAAAAAGATACTGACTATCCTCTTGGTTACTATCAACTGAAAGTGTTGTTGATGACGCCATCTTTGATCAAAGTTGGCAGATTGTGTTAAGTGTGTTTCAAAGCGAGTACTTTTATTTCAAAATGAAATTGGGTGTGGCTGAATTCATCGAACTTGAAAAAGATACTGACTATCCTCTTGGTTACTATCAACTGAAAGTGTTGTTGATGACGCCATCTTTGATCAAAGTTGGCAGATTGTGTTAAGTGTGTTTCAAAGCGAGTACTTTTATTTCAAAATGAAATTGGGTGTGGCTGTCTTTTTTCTTTGCATCTGCATTTACGTACTGTTGAATAAAAATTGTAACTAGTATACTTCTTTGGCTGATGATGCTCTTAAACTTAAATATATTCTTAATTAGTTTAAACAAATATTTGTATATTGTCTATTTCCTCTTTAATAAAAAAAAATTCAAAGCAAAAATTCGTTTTGAATTCCCATATATTTAACCTATCGTATGATTATTCAAGGTAAAAACTAACGACCCAGAGCAATGCTTAAAGAAATCAACAGGCGCTATGGTCGCCGGAAGTAACAATGCGCCCAGCGCTCGTGTCTGTTTCTTTTGAAAATACCCGATGGTTGTCAACAGTCTCTAATTCTGTTCATTAAATAGAATACCTGACGACACTTAATTGCGACCTCAGATACATTTAAAGAAGTTTAGTGTAACCAGCTAGAAAATGAATTTGGATAAGGTGAACTCTTCGGCCCTGCGCCCCGTAGGAGATTCCAGAGAATTACTGCAAAGAATGAGAGATGCTAATCTCATAAAATCACTGCTTTATTTAAAGCCACGGTAAGATGTGTTTCTGTTTCGTTTGTGAAGAGAACCATGCGGGAAGACACCTATCCAGGTGTAAAAAACTTTGTTAAACCTAGTGCAAAGCCGCGGGGTTCTCCCTGACCAGCGATGGTGTTGGTGGTCGATAAAGTTAGTCTTCCATTTTATTTGAATCATGGTTAGATGAACTCTTTATTTAACTGGACAATACTTTGCTCCATTGTGGACGTCTTCTTTTAGCCAAAAAATAGATTTCGATAATGCTTCAGAAACATAACAGTGACCAACTGACGGACTTCCTCAGCTCGATCACTGAATCGAGAAAAATAATTTAATTTGAGTTCATACAAACCTCTTTAATTTATGGTCAAAATATTTTCTCGGATTGTGGATGTAAAAAAGGAAGAAACGAAAGAGATTAAATGAAATATCTTTCATATGTCTTATAAATATTAACTTTCAAAGAAAAATTTTAATATGATTTTTAACATCTTTTAAAGCTGCAGATCTTTTTGTAATTTTCAACTTTTCCTGACCATAGAAACTTGATATTAAATGAATATAGAAAAAAAGTCAAGAATATGATAGAATTCTCATAAAAGATTACAAATATTAATCAAAATTACAATTTCTCTGCCTATTATTATTTCTTTTATGTGTACAAGGACATTTATTAACCTTTTGTCATTGAAAAAAATCCTATCATATAGGAATTTCTGAAGATAGTGTTTCATTTTTTATCCATTTTCCTCTTTGCTTGAGGTCTTTATATATTATAAAATACAAAAGGTAGAGAAAGATAAAAAATAATGTTATTGTAATTGAATGTCTTTCGTCGGCTTCATCAAAATGGCAATTATTGAATTTTTTTTTTGTTCTACTTTCAAACCAAGACCAAGAATATTATAGCTAATTTTAAACATGTCTTTCTCAATAAACGGACATATATTGTGTGCAATTTAGAGGTCATTGTTTTCGATTCACTCTAAAAGCTATATTCATATACAAAGTAGGTCTGGTCTAAAAAAAAGAAAAAAAAAGAAAAAAGAAATCGTGTACAATACGTAAAATTTGTCAAAATATTCTTAAAGACATTTTTATAAACTTTCTGAAGAGAGAAATCCAAAGTAAACTACTTAAAATTGAGGATTGTTAAAAATAAAACAGACTTTAGATTGCTCCAAATTTTTCCAGTTTTTTTTAAATCATAAAACTGAAAGCACAATAAAGATTTAAATACATGAATATACAAGAATAGATATGGGTTACCCCATATCCAAAGATATTCGACTGTTAGATTTAATATGTTTAACAGTGTTTATAATGACGTTAATAAAAAAAAAACTGCACTGTCTAATTATGGAACTGTTGTAAATATCGTGATTCCATAGCATTACGGTCACCCAGTCTCCTAACAAACAGTACACATAGGCCTACATGTACCTGTAGCCTTGGTCTACACACGTGCAATGGAGCTGTCACACGCATCCAGCGAGCTCGGAGAAACACGTTTTGTTTTGCCGAGAAGTTACGGTGTCAGACAAAACTTTTCTTTTCTTAATTAGATCATATAAATACGAATTCTGATTAATAAAAATTATACAATCCCTGTTGAACTTTATATAGTTTGTTCTAACATTTGCATCTGCAACAACTTGTGTTTAAAATGGCCGGGTTGGGAAAATCAGGACCGGGTCGGAAAATTCTAAACTGAAAACATGGAAAACCTTTTTTGTTTTGAAAATAACTGAAATATACTAATATATTTGTCGCAGAAATTACTTACATTATTCAAGTTCTATATATAATGGTATGCTGAACTTCAACACGAACCCGAATCTCCAACCCATGCAGTTCTCGTTTTGCCACACATACCCTACAGTTTACAAAGTGTACACACGAGCAGGCCAGGGATTGAAAATTCCGTCATTTAATAATACACACACACAGAATGATTAATTTTTTCTTTAAGAACAAATTGTATGATAATTAACGGACTATAAACATGTACTTAATACAATTGTTGATATAGTATTATCAATTCATTGGTGAAAAGATATGAATCGAAGAATGACCTAATTATTCTCTGTTATCAAACACGTAAAAAAAAAAGGGCTGAGGAGGAATATTGATATTTTTTATTTGCATTTCGGGGGGAAAGTGACCTCTTAATGATATTTTGACGTTATTTTTGATTTCTTTAACGTATGACATACACAACTTTACTCTTATCATGAACAATAATGCTGTATCTACTTATCATGATGGAATTATTTTGGTCGGACCAATATGTGTAAGCTGCCGCTGAATATAGTTATATATCTTGCAAAGATAGTATGCATTGATCGAATATATAGAAAAGACAAAAGTACTTCTGAAACTAACTTTTATCGGTGATTTGATATTTTATTGCAAAATAATAAAGTCACCGGTTTGTTGGTGATAGAGGGAGTTAAGTTTTTCTCTCATCATTGATATTCATTGATTTTTTTCTTCAAACTTTTTTCTTTTCACATCAAGAATATATATTTACTAGAAACATCTGTGAATGTAAGGAAAAATTGTACTTTCCTCATTTAAGCTTTTTATCATTTGAATCATCAATTCAATACTTGATTCTGTATGAAAATGAGAGTTTAGAAAGTAGAGATCTGTCCGTCTTAACAAACAGATAGTGTTACGTTACTATACCCTTCCCAAAGAAAAAAACAAAGGCAAAACGTGTGGACAGGAAAATTATCACCACATCTTTCCTTTCGATTTAATCTGTTATATTTTTGTTGACAGCATTCTAAAGTTTCAAGTAGATTACCACAAATGAGTACTACAGCGAGATTCAAGTGTTTGACAAATATGTTTCCTTACAGAAAGGCAACAGATGAACAGGCCAAGACATCTATGGAAGCTTGGTTAAATATTCCTCGGCGCCAGTTGGAGGACGCGACGGGGAAATAAGTTTTGAGACCAAGAAATTTTGTAATTCTTCCCGCTAATTCGAAACACCTTTTTAAAATGTTTAATTCAAACTAAGTCTGTTTACTTATAAGAGACATTGATCCAATGTAAATTTCTTGATTTATTTAAAAATAGAAATAACCAAACCTTTTGTAAATAAATTTAACCTATCTGACACCACTATTGATAGCTTAATATTAACACTTTGAATGTCAATCTTTTTCAAAATAATTATTATCTAAATACTTAATTTTCAATTAAAATTTACTTCTGAATAACTTTATAAGATTCAAAGATAACATTTTACTTGTTCCATATATTAATTATTTCTTTCAGTTTATAAACTTCAAGGATCATCTGGCTTGCAGTGAAACACTTTAATTTAAATACTTTACAATTGTTTTGAAAAGAAGAACTTTGCTTCAGTGACTACGGAAAATTCTGAAAGTAAAAACTTCGTCTAAAATTGCAACAGTCACCTTCGTGTCATCTTTATGCATCGGTAAGTAATATTACATTTATTCTTCAAATGTCAGGAAAAATTTCCGTCTATTAGCGCTATTCTTATATTATAATTGACTTTAAAGATTTTCTTTTACTGGAAGAAAGGGCTGTACCGATTACCTTGGCCCCCTGCGAACTGACAAATACAGAATGTTTCTTATTCAACTTTTTTTCAATCCTGAAACGTGAATCACCCCAGTCGCCACCAAAAAGTCGCGTGGTCAATCGTGTTTTCATTCTTTTTTCTTCAAGAATGCCAATTCAAATTTTTTAAAGCTTTTGTTTAAATTTTATCAAAACATTTATCGGACCGAGATCATGTTCTTATCGACGCTTTGTGAAGTGCCCTGTGTTGAAAAGATGGCAATCGCTAAAGTCGTCTTATCATCATATTGACTCGGCGCGAGTTAACTTTTATCTGGTCATCACACTGTGAAGGGACTCCCTCTCTCTGACACTTTCCTGAGACAATTCATTTCCAGCAGAACAGTAAAATAGTTACATATTTGAACGGTTCATTCTGGTTTATCTCCATTAACAAGATTGCAATGTTAAAAGAAAGGTCAGAATGATGTCTTTAAGTATGGAAACCCATCTCTTTTGATAATCAAATGGGTGATTAATGAATCCCATAAGACAGGTGGAGGAATTAGGGTTAAGTATATCTGAGTCAATATTGGGTTTAATGAGAACACAGTGAACTTCAAAGAACTGAAGGTCTAATTGATCTATTGTCAGAAGTATTTTTACATACAAACTACAAATTGCATTAAGGCTTTGAAATTTCTTTGGATTTCATCTGAATTTTGTCAAGTAAATTTTACGTAAGGTACATTTATATATTTATGTCATTGCTCATATTTTCAATTTTTAAAAATGTGTTTCATAAAATTTATAAATTATATTATATATATAAATAAAATACATGATAAAGGTTCATATAATGATTTTATCTGACAATTTCCTTTTTTTAATTCAATATGTCATGCATGAAGATTTTGAAGATTTCTAATTGTAGTCTACTTTAATTCAGATAAAGGGATAAAACTTTTATAATTCTTAAGAAATAAAAGAATCATGAAAATAATCAGTGTTTAATCTTTTTCATTTATTATTTTCACTGATACCTTGAAATTGTAATTGACCGCAGACCCAGTGATCTTTTTTCAAATGTTGCAATTGACTTTTTCATTCTTTTCCTTTTTTTTGACTTGTAAATGGCGCATGTATGAAAAATCAAACAATTTGAGACCGTGAGCTTGTGTTCACATCTATCCAGGACGAGGAATCTGTGTTTACAGGACTTTCGCATGGAAATTCTTGCGAAGAAAAAAATCCAAAATCTCTTTGATGGTTTTTTAAAAGACAGTTTAAATTTCTGTAACTTTAAAGGCGTTACAATTTTATATTCGACTTATTCAAAAATTAATGAAACGTGTCTTTCAAAAGCATTTGCTTTCTTTTGATGATTTTAGATACATGTGTTAAATTGAGCGCAGTGTTTTGACTTTTAAAAATCGTTTTTCTCCCCATTTATATCTTTAACTTTTTGAAGAAATAATCACATTAACCTTAAGTCAACAAAGATAAGCACTGCAAAGCAATCTACCAACCTATTATCAGGTCTAAACAAATACATGTTTACTTATCCTCTCCAAAAAAGTGCACACAATGTAAACTGCGGTAGTCGTAAAAAAGCACAAAAAACGGCACTGGGAATGCCATTCACAATTTATGCTTAGATCTGATAGATAAATAAAGCTAACGTCGTCTTTTTTCCATAAGGTTGTTAATTCGCAATAAAGAATCTTTGTAAAATTGTAACGATGTTTCTAGACAATTAGGCAGAGAAGCGATACACAAGATAAAGATGAAAATTGTTCCTATACCCACCGCCCTCCCTTCATCTTTTCTTCAAGTCAAATTAGAAGTCGCTTGAAGCTGACAATTTCAACCAGTGAAATGTTGATAATTCATACTGATAAACTTGGAAACTAATCGTTGCAAATAAAAAAAATTGTAATAATTTGCTATGGAAGAAAACCTGGTACAAAGTTGGAATATTCTCGTCAAATGTTTAACAGAAGAAAAAAAAATTTCAAAGTGTCCCAGTCAAGTTGGTTTATGATCACCCTGGTTCTTTGCGAATTAATTTTAAATGATAAATAAATGAACACGGTAAAGATTGTGAGTTTTATCTTTAAATGTGTTATGTACAAGAAAAAATAATTGTCACTACAGAGAAAGGCGAATAAAGAATGTTTTATTACGTTCTTGGATCAAACTAGTTGCTAAACTATAAATAATTTCCTAAAATACATTTCATATATTAAAATGTTAATGAGAAATTGAGAATCTGTAACAATACACTGTCATATATAACCAAATAAATGCTTTAAAGACGGCCACGATAGTACAATAAAAAGTAATATTTCATTGATACGTATATCGATGTGTTTAGGAGATAAGAAAGCGTCACTCCTTTTGTTTCACAAACAAGTCGATCATAATTGTTTCGGATAAGCAGAAGAAATTATGGTTTTATTTTTATCATTGGATCAAGGCGGTAACAGAATTAGGATAATAATATAAATTTACATCATATACTCCACCATATAACATTTGGTTATTGACCACATGAATGATTAATACAGGGGGTAAGAATTCGCGGAAAAAGAAGTCCGATTTGCAGATGTTTACTCTTATTGTAAAGAGATGTGAAATATAGTGATAACTAAACAGTAATCGAGCACAATCGTCCATCAATACAATACAATTATGGAGCAGTGCAAACACTGATCTCATCAAAGGTGGGATCAAGTGTCATGGAGGGTTAAGCATCCCCCGTAACCGGTCACTCCAACTGTGTGTTCCTTGACACGATGGGAGAAACAGAAAAGTCCGTTTGTAATTAAATGTATGAATAATAACCGAATTATTTCAATGAAAATTTTATTTATATAAATGTCCCTATATAAGGTCTATCAGAAAGTATTACCTCATTAAGATGAATAATTTAACAAAAAATGAGGTTGACTTATCTGAATCTCCTCTATTTTCTTGACTTTTGAAGAATATTAGAATTTCTTATATACTATATATCTTTAAACTTTTCTTATTTTCTCCTATGGTGAAGTAGTCATATCAAGATACAGAAAGTGAGAAAGAAAGAATTTACTGAATAGATATGTTTTTGCTCAAATCTTTTCGAAGATGAAAAGCCTTCAAAGCTTATAGAATTTTAGTTTGTCTAGAAAATGAAATTCATTCTATATATGAAATTAAACTTTAGTCAATGCATGGTGATTCATTTAGGTCATTTCAGAAAAAAAATTGTGTTTGATTGTTTAAAAAAATAAATTTAATGTTCTGAAGTTATTTTAAAGAGCAGAAAATCTATTATTTTAAGTTCACTTAGAGATATCGAGTCGACACATAAATGGAAGTAAATATTGTTAAATGATAAAACGTCTTCAATATATCTTAATCCCGAGCTGAAGACTACGGCAAGTTTTTTTCTTCTTCTATAAAAGTTTTTAATAAACTCTGCTTCACATAAATGCGAAAACAGATTTGCCAGATCGGGTCTCCATTTGTACTCAATCTAAGGGGAAAAAAGTATTACTGAGCTATAACATAAAGGTATCTAATTTGCATAAAATAAAATAAATGAAGCAAATAAAGATAAGTCATGAAAAAGTTTTTTTAAATAATTGTTTTCCCCCTATAGATTTTACCTAAAACAATACCTTATAAACTTACGACTTTTCAACTTTATACACAACCATTCCCAACAATAAATCAAAGTCAATGCTTTTTAATTTCATTGACAGTTGCTTTTTCAATATAATTGAACTCGTAATTTTACTAACCTTGTCATTGGTCATTTGCAAAATTATTTTATTAAAAACAGTCTGGTTGTACACACAAGTACTCTGGAGTTAAAATCAAAAAGATAATTGAGTTTCTGATTGACAATTTCTATGTGGTTTTCGGAGACCATATCTTCCAAAAATCTATTGGAATTCCCATGGGTACCAATTTCGCCCCATTATTATCAGACTTATTTTTGTATTCATATGAAGCAAGATTTGTCCAAAATCCTGTACGTGAAAAGAAGAAAACACTTTCTGTAGCCTTCAACTCGACATTTAGATGTATCGAAATACATCACCTCTGTTTTGCACACCATTAAGTCACATCCACAAATAAACCCACACACAGACACGATTTTGTTACTATTACAGTAACTATATCCCCTCAAACTCCTTTGCGATGGGCTTATAAGCAAAATCAATCAGTTTTTGTACGGAGAGAGGGGGATAGGGATAGAAGCATTGAGTAATTAATCAAATTAATGAGGTTCAAGTACACACTTAGTTTCCAGCACTTTTGCTGTCGACTACCATCTCTTGGTTCAATGAGGGACAGACAGAGTAAATGAAAAACAGATTTTAGTCTTCTCATTTCACGGAATAAATGAAAAAAAATACACCAAATAAAGTATCAACAGAGCAATCAAATGCCTAATCTGAAATTGTTGCAAGTAAATTCAAGGTCTTGACTAATCTTTGAAAAAAATTGATTTGAAAACGGAATGACTGAAAAAAATCCTCTGTGAAATACTTTTCAAATCAAAAGCGACTGTATATTGTAATTTTTGATGAGTTTACAAAACATTTTGCTCCGTCATTCCATTTAATTTAAATGTTGGTTTCAGTTGTCAGCAATGTGTCATTTTTTAAGATTGTAGATAATATAGAACACATTCATTTGGCGTCTTAACTCTATAAAGGAATATTTTACTCTAAATGTTTCAAATAGAATAACTTTTCAATTCGTCATTACAGGGTCAAACCCTGATCGTTAATTCGAGTTATGTGAGCAACTTTTATAAATATCATTAACTAAACATAAAAGACACAATGAAAATAACTTTTTATATTCAATTCATCTTTTGACAAATCGTTGATTTTCTTTTCACAAAATTCAAGTTACATTAAAATAATGTTTGACGTAATGACTGGTGCTGCCTTGAAACCTTCATTTTGTTTTGTTACTGGGTGGACAAAAAACCTAGTCTGCAGGTTTTTACTTGTAATGATATTTACATGTTGTGTAAAGAAGGTGTTTATTTTCTTATATAATTTGATACGTTTTTCATTGCGGTGGCACTTTCTCACGTTCGTGAAAATGTAAAGCATTTATAAATGTTCATTAAAAAGGCAAAAGCGATTATTTAACGGCAACTGTCTCCACGAATGTTTAAGTGAAACTCAAAATTCTTTACGACAAGGGTATCTCTTCTGTCCTCTTCCGTGTCTACATCCAGGTCAAACGTGCTTGATATCAACCAATATATTTACTATTGATATCACGCTGGATCAATAAATAAATCTGTAGTAACTTTGGAGAGAAATACGTAAAAGATATCAAATGAACACAAATTTTAAAAAATGTGACGATTTAATGGCAAGGAAATGTAAAAAAGAAACATAAACAAAACAAAACAAAAACAAATTAACAAAAACAAAAACAAAAAATCGTATTGACGACTGACCCTTTTAATGGAATAAAAATAATACCAAGATAAGATTGGAAAAAGTCACTATTATGAGTAAAAGCTGAAAAGAAAAAAATGTCCATTATCAGGAGGTAACAAAAACTTTTTTTTGCAAAAATAAAGGATAGATTAAACCTTTGGTATCATATTATGCAAACTGATCCCTTATCTACGAATTCATTGAATAAATCAATTATACCTTTAAATACTGTTTTTTTCTATAAATCTATGCAAAGTCTGACATTTTGTAATGTTTTACCTACGTCCCCTAAAAAGTAAAATACATCTAAGTAAGATACTAGAACTGTCAATTAGATATTGGACAGCTGTGACACTTTTTACGTCATATTGTCGGTGGAATTACGTATTTATATCTAAGGTGTTCAACAGTAACAAAATTGACAACGTTAAATCTGTAGTACGGGTACATTCATATGCACACTGTAATCAAAATTCACAAGAAATATTGCAAACATAAAAGAAAGCGCAACATTATGGTATTAGGTAAAATAAAACATTTATTGACTGTGTAATTATAAGCGGGCAAAATACACTTATTCAAAGTAAACTGTTACAGTTTGATTTTTTATCCGAATAAATATATGCTGTTTTCGAACCAAACAAATGAATGTAAATCTATACTCAAAAGGCCAATTTAACAACAAAAATTGTAAATAAGGCGAATCCGAACCTTTGAAAATATCAAAAGTATAATCAGGTTCTAAGGGAGGGGAAAGGACAATATGCGGTACATGTATTATGCATAGTTTTGCAAAAGTCATATTTTGATAATTTCTTAAAATGTGCCTAATTTTCATATATTGTGCGAGAAATCTTATTTAACCAAAAATATTATAGTCTCAAAAAGGGTATTGACAATTTTTGCATTGATGACGTCACAAACTATTCGGATTTGTATTATATATCAGAAAGAAGAAAAATGGGCAAATTTTCCTCAATTTTTACTATAAAATTTATAAAGCATATGCTTGATCCAGATCAATTTTTACACATTTCATTGATTTTATCATTCTACATATTACATGTATTTAAGGAATGTTTTTTTTAGTTTTGTGTGGGTTATTGGTGTGTGAATCACACAGACTTGTCACGTAGGCATATTTCGTGAAGCGCGCTAGCGCTTCATGACAAATATGTCTACGTGCAAGTCTGTGTGATTCAGACACCATTAATTCACACTAAACTGAAAAACATTCTTTATATTCACATTTTACATGTTTGGAAGCAACTAAAATATACTCAATATTTGAATTTCTCGCTTTCCTATATCGCTGCATTTTTAATAACGTCTCTGCAGCCTCACTGTGACGTCACGTGAACGCACGTTTCTCCGTGCATATTTCTACGCGTGAGTATACACTAAAATGACTTTCAAATCAATTTCACAGTTGACTTAGTAGAAAAACGCAGCGAATGTAAATATATCAAAATATTAAGCTGGAGCAGACCTGCGCTCGGTTACTTTCACTAAAAATATTGACGTAATGTGTGCCTTTTTTAAGGAATGAAGCTAATTTCAACTTATGTTATCCGATATAACATAACTTGGGGCAGTTTACGCTTTATAAACCGCGAAGCGGTTTATAAGAAAACGTGAACTGCCCCAAGTTTTGTTATATCGGATAACATAAGTTGAAATTAGCTTCATTCCTTATAATTTAATTTCAGTGTAGACAATGAGACAATATTTCCTCCGGAAAAAAGCTTCAAATTGTGCAATATTTTAAAAGTAACGTCAAGCGGAGTAATACGTTTTTGACGTAACTCATTGTGACGTAGGCAAGTTATGTTATACAAAATGTTATATGTTCCTCTGAATGATTCAGCCAATGAAATTGCTTGATACAAGTGAAATTAAATTATTACGGAAGAAATCCTGAAAATTTCAAATTCACATCGTTTTCCTAACATCATATCAAACATATGACGCCATGGCTTATGAAAATATTCAGTGGTTTGAAGTCTGCAGACATCCCCCTGTTTAAGAACATAATTATATATATTTCTCCGTAAATGTCTGATTTTGGGGCAAATATTCGTTATTATCGTAGAAAGTCCTTTCAATTATCACTCGAACACAACCACTAGAAGCCCTTGACAGGTAACAGTAAAAAAGAAACATATGTAGAAAATTCAGTATGAAAATAATGGTCTAACGATTCATATGAAAAAAGTCAGTTAATTTTCGATAGAATCGCCCTGACAACAGAATTTTTTGCGGAAAAAAAATCGTGTCGACTATGGATATTGTAAATTATTATGCTTCCTGTCAGTTTGTCTCTATATAACCCATACTCTACTATTCTCGCATAGTGGTCTAAGGATTTATATAGCGTAAGCATACTATGCCGAAATAGAGCACGGCCTAATTTACTGAATAAAATCCATCAAAGCTCAACCCGGGAATCGAACTCACGACTATGAGGTTGTCAGTCCAATGCCTTATCGATTAAGCCACAGAGACGATCACTAATTAGAGGAATTTTATTAAATATATAAACTTAATTTATACAATTGACACAAGAAGTAAGAAATAGACAAATATTATTTGAAAACAGTTATATTATTCTAAGGAACCTTAGATAAATGTGTACAACAAAGTTTCAAACTAATTACATACAGATCGTTGGATGAACTGATATCATGGGTTCATTAAAACGCTTTCTCATATAACGCTTGATTGAAGGATGTAAAAGAAAATTATCAATGAGAATCGACGTCTGCAAACAAATCAGTCTTACTAACAAAACTGAAAATAAAGATGAGTTGCCTTCGGACAGAAAATCCCGACTTATTTAGAGAAAATACTAGTAACCAAAATAACTAAACATGCAACCAATTTTAGCATGAAGATTTTGAATGAGTTCTTGCAAGTGCGCTGTGTTAGCACCGATATTTTCAGGAAAAAGTCAAATGAATTGCCGCATAAATAATTACAACAGTCAGCATAATAATAACAATAGTGTTGCATTATGCATGTACTATGCCTAAATAGTAGGCAGGGTTTGACACATAGTGCACTCGCCTCCGGCTCGTGCACCATGTGTCAAACCCTGCCTACTATTTAGGCATAGTACATGCATAATGCAACACTATTATATAAATGTTGGCAATAAATAAGATTGTTGATGATATCCTTGTAAATAAAGTGTAAATAAAATATATTGTAGCATATAAATAGCTGAGCACTCTTAAATTCAGTTAAATCTTAAAAGATGCTAAAAGCAGGCGACACATGCTTTCCTTGGAACACTCTAGTTAATATTCTAAACAGCAAAAATTAATTTGAATTACATTTTTTTTAATACTGAAACTTCATAAAATGTTTACAAACAAAGATATATATACATCAGTGGTTCCAGTAAATATTCCACCGAGCCTCTTTCTTTATACCTCAATGAAATATACATTGTAATGAAGGAGATGTATGGATGCTTAAATATTTCAATGAAATTTTGGAACATTTGAAATCATAACATTCTACTAAAATCAACAACATAAAACTTACGACTTTTCAGTGTTATATACAACTATTCCCAACGATAAAGTTAGTGCTTTCTGACATCATTGAAAGATGCTTTTTCAATAAAAACGGAACTCGTAAATTTACTTAACTTGTCATTTGTAATTTACAAAATTACTTTGTTAAAAATATTATGATTGTACACAGAAGTACTCCAAAGTTGATATTAAAAAAATACTCTAGTTTCTGATTGACAATATCTTTGTGGGTTTTTTTGAAGACCAGGACTTCAAACGATCTATTGGAATTCCCATGGGTACCAATTGTGCCAAGTTATTAGCAGACCTATTTTTTGTATTCATATGAAACAGAATTTGTCAATATCTTTTACGTGAAAAAATGAAAACTTGCTGTGGCCTTTAAATCCACATTTAGATGCATGTTTATATAGACGACGAATTAACAATAGTTAGTTCCATTCTTTTGTCGACACGATACATGTATATCCTGGTGAGCTTGAAGTATAAGTTAGCAAAGAGTCTGGCACATATGTTTCATATTCTAATCTTTTACTAAAAAAAACTTTAATGGTTATCTACCAACAAAACTTTACGATAAACCTGATGACTTTAAGTTTTCAATCGTCAACTTCCCTTAATTATGCAGCAATATCCTTTTGTCACCTGCATACGGATTTAATATCTCCCAGTAGATTCAATAAGGAAGATCATGTTATACGTATGAACAATTCTGAAACGAGGTAAGGTATTGACAAACATGTTGACGAAGCAAGAATATCAATAGTCTCGTTTAAAGTCTTCATTTCATAAGATCTATGATCGATACAATCACCTTATGTGCCTCAAACACAACTAATCATTAAGTTAAATGCTGACTGACTTTCTCATACTAATTGTTAGGCCATTTTATAAACGTTGAGTTGTTGACGGATTTTTCCATTATTTCCCGATAATGACAAGAAGTGCACGGCGGGTGTGACCGGTCGGCAGGAGATCCCACCTCTGATGTTTTGGAGGTCCGTGTTTGCTCCGCTCTTATTTTGTAATGTTTAATGGACTTTTGAGCTCGACTTCTGTTCTTTATTTCCACATATTTAATGAAGGAAATAATGATATACACATGTATACAAAACAAATAAAAGGAGTCGACGAGAAAAAAATTGAATTAATTACGTTCATGAATGATTGATTGCATGTTGTATTAAATCCCATTTGAGAATTTTTCACTTATATAGAGATGTCACCAGAAACAGGTTTAAAGACTTAAATTTTGATTATTTGATGATATGCTGTCGATACATCTTAATGACAAGTAAAAGCAATTTTTGAGAATTGAATTTATGTAAAACATAATTCAGCTATCTGACACAAACTGTTCAAAGATTTAAAAAGCCCAACCCTTGTTTGCTCCAATTTACTCAAAGGTATGCCCTGATAGTCATAAGTACCCGAATAAATAAAACATCACATAATTATTAACTTGTACTCAAAAATTTGAAATTTAAAAAAATAAAAGTGTGACATCCGGAAATAAGCAACTGGCTACTATATATGGAATTCCGCAGACATGATGTTCTAACTTTGTTAAATTACTTATAAACTAAGCCCTATTCCCAGATTAATTTTGCAGTAAAATAAGTGATTGTCTTTTTATTACAAATATTTAAAGCATGATTGACAAAGTAAACATTCTCAGTAATTCAAATCACTTTCACTTTTACATTATTTCAAACAAACTTTGCTAAAATATCATTCATTATTCATATCAATTAATTTAAATTGAACAAAAGTTCCAAAACACAACCAGTAATCCTTGAGCATACATGTTCAGCATAAATCTACAAAATATTCATCTATAAAAGGATTTTTAACCTTTAACTTGTTCACGGTGCATCATTTTAAATTTGCTAATTCTTTTCCAAAGCATATTGAGAAATATCTTAAACCTCCATCGATGAACACAGAAAAAAGAACCTTGCTATCGGATCTTGCTTTTTGCACTGGACAATACGTTGTATTTAATGCTTGATGAATACTGTTTCGCTTTCTTTGCTTGAGCCTGTCAACAACTTTAGTGCAGTAGACAGACTGCCTCTGGTAAACCACAATGCGGAATTAACAAAAAACTAACCGACCGTCTTATTAACGCTTTTTGATTTGAAAGTCGAGTAAGAGCCAATGGAGAGAATTATTTCTTTTTCAATACCGATGTCACGCGCCAGAGTCAAACTTGAAGCATCTGCAGATTGTGAAGTTCATATGTTTTAATTGATGTTCAGGTCATTTTTCTTTTGTGAAAAAAACATTTTTTTCTTTCAGCGGGGATGACCATAAATTGACCCTTCTTTCAAACTGCAGTCTTTAATACGAAAAAGATCACTTAAGACGCCTGATTTAATTTGTTTTTAAAATTTTGATTTTTTTTCAGTCATGATTGCATCGAATTGAAAATTGAAATTTATGCTTCGTTTCTAAAACCTCTTTTGATTTCTCCGAGTTCTCTTTTATCAAAATTTTTATTGCAGATACAATATACGTACAGCACTGGTTATTTTCTTAACCATATGAAAACAATTACAATAGAAATAGTTTTTATCTGAAAAAAATACTTTATTCAGTTAAGCTTCAAACATTAATTCAAAGCTTTTAACTATGACTAAGAAACCAACTTTGTTGCACGTAACACATGAATGGCTTAAAAAGGTCAGCAGGTGGTGTACGAACCATAATCAATGGATTATTGCAATTAATAACAATATCCTACTTACCCCTTAATTGACGTATCAGCTCTTATTTTAATCTTGAAATCAAGTATCAGAATTCAATATTGAATTTCTCTAACTTCTATCTAATCAGTTCATAACTTTTGAATATTAAACCTCAATAAAATCTCATGAACTTTTAACACTTTTAATCAATAATCATTAAGTGTCCTTCGTTGGCTCTATCGCATGTTTTACACAAATTATTATTACTCTCATTTTGTTTAAAGTTTTATATTAAATATAAGTTTTATTTACACCAAAATGTAAATTTTTTATACATCATACATGTAAGTGAACAATTTCATACAAACAAATATCTTTTACAAAGGAATTGTATCCAGAAAAATCATCTTTGGTAATTAGAAGATTATAAATAATGTTTATTTAAATATCTTTTTATACAAAACAAAAGCTTGTACGATTCAATTGTCTTGTGAGTGAAAATATGTAACGGAATCAAAAAATTTCCAGATTTTGGTGCCGATCGGGAAATAGTATATTTGGAGCAGTATACACATATAAATGCCAAATTTTAGAAAAATATTCTTATTATCAAAAAGATTTCAAAATATGAGAAAAATTACCAATTTCTATAAATTACAAAACGAAAAAAAAAAATACTAGTTATACCTAAACAGATATGTTGGAATTTCTCATCAGCTACTGAATATACAAAATCTTATTTTAAAGAAATAAAACATTCAACTTGAACAACCACGGAGATAAGAGAAAAACTAACAAAACAAAATCTTAACTAATATTAATAACAGTATTTTCAAAAACTATTTTCATTTTTACTGATGAGAATATTATCAATGTATATATTTAGGGTGTATTAAATCCCTTGATATTAAGCTTATATCAAATGAATTAAACCCACTACCTTTTGATTTTAGGAAATAATTTTTAGAAATGCATTTACACAGTGTCAGGTTGTGTGAAATACAGATCAATATAGTATACACATACAGCAATGTCGCCTGGTATTCTGGTATTTTTGTATTTGAATTTCATTTAATTTGAAGTCAACTTGAAAAATGTGATAATTATCAACACGAAAGTTGTTCGATGATTCAAATTAATTGTCATATATAACAGATGTGTAGTTAAATGTCGATCAACACAGGAATTAATTTCACTTGGGAATGAGAAATGGCATTAGTATTGTTATGCAGTTGTTCATCTTTTGTTAACTTTCGAACTTACAAACAAAGTGAAATAAAACGTCACACTACGTAAAAATAGCCAAATTCAATGAAACTTATCCCCCATTTTGTATCCCTTGTACTTTTTTAGATTTTCTCTTTTTGAATTGAAAGTTAGAACATTAAATTATGAGTTAATAGCATTTAATAACCTTCTGATGATGAAAACTGATAATCAAATTGCCCCCAAATCTATATTCTATTACTATTATTATTTATGGACGAATTCATTATTAACAATGAAAAAAAAATCTTCAATTTTCAAAGCAATCTTAAGGCTAATACCAAAGCTTTGGAAACATAATCTTTCATATTTCACGATTAACGACGTGAGGATGTAACGTATACCAAAGAATTGTCTGGAACCTCTGTCTACATAAATCGCCAGCATTAGGGACTTTTTAATAGAAGCGCAAAAGGTCATATATATTTTGGTATGTGTTAAATGATTTTTGCGCATATACGCAATTGATATGCAATTAAAGGTAAACGCATTTAAGTGGGATGCATTCTTCACTTTATCCATAACAGAGGAGGTATTAAATTTTACCAAATCACACCCAATCTAGCAAATTATGGATCATAAAAAAGTAAATAATTCGGAATCATTTGAATTGAAAACGATAACCGGAAAATTGGTTACTTCCCTTTATGAATAGAAATATAGAAAGATTAAATTTAAACTTATCAATAGACCTTTAATTGCGTTGTAATGTCGACAAAAACTAAAACTGAAACACAATGAGTGCAAATGAGATTAGATCTACACTTGCAAACATTGCTATTTTACAATTAGAAAGGACTGGCGTCGCCACATCTCTAATTGTAGCCGAGAACTTTATTTCTCTATTGTGATGGACTCGCGATAACAACATTGTTCCCGTGGTCGTCTGCGAATTAAAGTTTTCATCTGCTCTCCAATTTTTGACCAAATTGGCGAGGACAGATGAAGACGTCTCAAAATATCGATAAATTTTCCTGGCTGATTATTATGCATATGACACTAAATGACCACTTAGGAGCAAGTTATCTCTTCGTTCAATTTAGTTAATATAAGGTTTCACTAGTTTGTCAGCTTCAAGGTAACAGCAATTCACGGTAACTAATGTTGCAAAATGTTGAACACTCATCATATTGTTCCAAATGGTTTTAGATTTCACCGCGAAGAGCATAACAAAAGAAGATGGCAGACGGCGATCTGAAGTGTTTTGTATTGTTGCAATTTTTCTGTAGGGTGTTTAAGATTAAAAGCCTTAAATTAAATGTTCCCTAAATAAGTCAAAGCTTGTAAACCAAGTAATTAACTTTCCATGACGAGTTCTACTTGTCAAACACAACCACTCGATACCCTTTTATTTTATCAGTCCTTTCAAAAGACAATGAAGGTGAATCTGTACCTTTAAAACAATACAAACTCTCAAAGGAATTCACATAGAGTGACTCAAAGAGTTTGAAACATAATGAGGTTCTTCAACTTTCTAAGGTCATTGTGATAAAGTGAAACCAATTCTGAGTAATAATCTTCCCGCTGCTTTAAGACAATCAATTGGAACATATGAATGAATTTGACTTTCCCTTCTACAGATGACATTGTGTGTCTTAAGATAAATGGCGGGATTGTCATTCAACAAAAGTTTTGTCTGTCTTGATACAAATCCAATGTTTTGTGAAAATTCAGGGAAAGTTTTTTTTTAAGTCTATTCAGTAAATGTAAGGGAATTGTTTACTTGTTCTTTTCCTTTCAAATGTGTACATCGCTAGAATTACTAATGACCAAAAAGTATTAAATTTTTTTTATACCGGATGCAACACGAGACTTAAAAGTCACACAGGAAGCGTTTTTATTTTCTTATGACACATCTTTATATTGTCTTCTAAGGTATTTTTCTACTTCTTTGCTGTTTTGCTGTTTTGCTCTTTTATAGAAGCAAAAGTCTGAGGTAGAGTGTTTTGAATTCTCCTTCATTGGCGACAGTCCTATCTCATCGAGACGGCGATGTTCCGATCATATGTTTTAATTTGGTCATTTAGAGACTTTAATCACTTGCTAACTTATCTTCAGTGTAAATCTACATATTTAAATTTGAAAAATAATCCAAATGTCACCAAACCATTAAAAGGAAACAGCTCAGCTATATGATAGTGTATGCAAGAGTAATATGATATAAAATAAAGTCTGGGCGACAGTTTCTTATTTGTTGTCTTCTAAAATGCTCTTAACTAGTTTGATTATGTAGGAGGTGGGGAAAAGGTAAATAATTGATGTGAATTTCTGTAGTAAAAAGAGGCAAAGGTTCAATATACGTTTTTTTTAGAGTTGAAGTTGATAAAATTCCAATTAAGATAAACGAGCAGTAGTATCAAAATATTTATAAACATGATCAATGTATTTTAAATTAAATGGTGAACGCTGATTTCATTTAAGAGAAGTGAAAATTATGTATTTAAAAATGTTTTAAATTAAATGTATTCAAAGTGTGGTTTTATCAGATAAATAGCTAACCGGGTCTTTTGATCCTGGGCTTGTGAACCTTAATCGTCTACGTATCAGTATATATTGTGGAGATGAGGTATTTATCTGAACTTATAACCAGCAGAGCATACCGTGTTTATCACCAAAATCGGTACGATTCGCACAATTTATATTCGAAACATCACCCATTAGAATGATAAGATACAAATTGTTACAATATTTACGCATTTCATCAGATTTAATCAAAACAAGCGATCAGCGACGAAAGGGAAGGTGTCGACAGAGTATGTAGGTTCAGGCTTTGAAGACAACATTTAGAGATCATAAGACCAAGATTTGGGGTACAAGTTTTAGAAATTAACTTTTGGATGACTCGTGAGTTATCGCAATAGCAGCTATCTTGTTTTGGTATCAGTTGAATTATAAAACTTTCCAGGACCATTTTGATTTTTTGGCGGACTCTTATCTATTCGCCTGGTGGGTCGTGGAACTATATAGATAAAATAATAATGAAAAGTCACATATCAATCCATGCGAAAAAAACCCTGTTTTTTTAATCTTAAAATCTTTGATTACTTTGTTTCCAGTCTCTTGCATCATTTTTTTTTTTACAAAGGACAAGATAGTACACGGATCATAAAAAAACTGCTTTTTAATTTAAAAAAAAACGGAACAGTTTACATGTACAACTTTTTATTTTAGGTTTTTCAAAGGAAAAAAAACAAAAAGAACTTTAGTAGATGAATTCTCCTGAAAAAAAAAGTTAATTGCATTCAGTCATACAATAATTTAAGTGTCGTATTATAATCTAATAATCAAAATATTTAACGAATAAATAATTAAAGCTCAAAATTGATAAATTAATTATATATACAGAGTATTTAAATGAATTTTGGGCTCTATAATACTAGTGTACAAATTGAAATTCATACACTGATGGATGAATAAGAATATCCTGAAAGCTAGTTCCTGGTTTTCATCAACGATGAATATTTTTTTCAATAGAGTAAAGACAAAACTAACGAACTTTTCTTTCAATGGCGTGAGTGAAGGTGGATTCTTACTTTCCAAATACACTTGATTATCTTTGCCAATCACCTGTTTTCTTCGCGGTAGATCTCTTTTGTCTCTAAGAGAGAAACATCAAGATTTAAACATAGGGAACATCAAACAGTTCACGATAAGAAAAGGTAAGTGTCAGAGAATTCTAGGTCCGATTTTAACATCAATAATCTCATTTCAAAGCTATTTAAGTGACTTTAAAGTAGCGACATATCGATAAGTCAAAACCATTCCTTACGCCTAGGAAAAAAGAGACAAAATTTGGAAACAATAGCAATGCAAGGGGTTAAATGATATTTAAACTGTCGGATAGTATCAATAAAATGACACATTTTATTGTCAAAATATGACTCGAAGTGAACTTTATTTTGACTTGAGTACTCCACAGGTCCCCCGTGGATTTTCAAGTAGACGCCTTCATCCGTCAGACCAGACACAAAAACAAAAGATTCTTCTCTCTTCGTACTTCACAAGGCCATTATCATACGAAGGAAAGTATACTAAAAAGTAATTTTATCTGCAATTAGGATAAAGTTTCTAACAAAGAGGTGATATTATCGTTATGATAAAGAATAATATGGGCCTGGTAATAAGCGAACAGCGGCGAACATATCTATTTGTTCCCTACTTGGCGTTTTATTCGCTACTTTTTGACGATATTGTTTCAATATTTAAATATTTTTTATAAAAGTATATAATATGCGTCATTATATACAATTAGAGGTTACGACAGTTATTTAAAGGTATTTTGTGATCTTTGAAAAACACTTAGATAGAACAGGGTAATTTGTGGTGTGTCGTAACATGTAATTTGCTGGCATGACATCTACGTGACCTCTCGTTAGCAAGAGAATATAAAATGACAAAACAGGGTTTTAAAGTTCGAGTTTTGAATTATTCTTATTTGAAAGATAACATGATAAGGTACATTTATCTCCCGATGATTAAGCTTTGCAGTAGAAACGTGTGTTTCCTTGACTTTACTTTTGGACACCAATAGAAACATATGTATCCCTGACTTTAATTTTGGACATCAGATTCAAGTACAAAATGATTATAAATACAGGTACTAGCGGGTGCAATCAACCTGCTTAATATACTAATGTAGACCTAAAAAGGATTATTTTTTAATGAACTCAACAGGTCTTAAATAAAGTACATTTTCTATCTGTGAAATGCGAAAAAGATAAGGATAAAGAACAATAGACTATCTGATAAATACTTGGAATGAAGACTATACGGAGATAACGAACAGTAAAGAACAGTACTCAAAAGTCCATAAAATAGTACAAAACTTGAGCACAGCAAACACAGGCCTCCAAAACATCAGAAGTAGGACCAGGTACCATGCAGGAGTGAGCATCCCCCTGCCGACCGGTCACATCCGCCGAGTGCTCCATGTCACCATCGGGAAATAACGGAAAAATCCGTCGTAAATTCAGTGTGTAAATGATGGACCAACAAATGGTTTGGAAAACGTCAGTCAGCATTTGATAAATTGTATTGTCATTGTATCAACCAAAGAACTTACGAAAACGAGAATGCTGATTTCCCTGTTTCATCAATTTGTTTTTCAATAATATAGCTCGTTTTAGAAATTGTACACACGTAGAGCGTGCACTTGCGTATCGAATCAACTGAAAGATATAAACGCGTATGCAGGTGATGAAGGTATATTGCTCCATAAGTAAGGGAAGATGACCTATTGAAAAGTTAAAGTGTATCATAGAGCTTGGTTGTTAGAATACCATTAATGTCATTTCGAGTAATATATCCAAATATGAAACAGATGTGTCAGCCTCTGTGATATCTTTTATCTCAAGCTCACCGGGATATATGGAATCGACATAAGAATGAAAATATACATAGTTAATTGACAATACGTCGTCAATATAATTAAATGCTGAGTTGAAAGCAACAGCAAGTGTTTTCTTTTTGCATTTAAGATTTTCGACAAATTCTGCTTCAAATTAATACAAAAAGGTCTGCTAATAACGGGGTGCAATTGGTACCCATGGGAATTCCAATAGATTGTTGGAATACCTGGTCTCCAAAACCACATAGATATTATCAATCAGAAACACGAGCATTTTTTATGTCAACTTCAGAGTACTTGTGTGTACAATCAGAATTTATCTTAACAAAACCAATACAAATATTTTTTTAAAAAAAACATAGCGAACACACTTTGTTGTCCGGTAACACGCACCGTAAGCTCTGGTATATTAAGCAGACGGAACATTCTAAAGTTAATTTTAGCATAAAAAACCAACTGCTTGAGAGTTGGTTTAAACAAGTCAGCCAAAATACGACCTACATACATGTTATATTTGCTAACAAGATTATTATAAAATTGTAGATTTTATGAAATGCTGATTAAAACGAGATTGTTGAAATCGCTCTTTCAGCATATCTAACCTGCTTTGACTTAAAAATTGATTGCACGCAGTGCGTTCTTCTTACTGACAAAGTAGTTGGAAGACATAAAGACCATAAGTAGATGATAGTCAAATATTACTAGATAAAGAATATGAAAAAAAATCATGCTCAAAAGTTCATGAAACAATACGAATAAGGGGAACAGCAAGCACTGACCTCTTAAACATCAGAGGGGGGGGGGGGGATAAGGTGTCATGGAGGAGTGAGCATTGCCTACTGACTCGTCACAACCACCGTGTCCTCCTTGACATGATCAAATAAACTGGTGGACAATTTAGTATGAAAATAATGGAAAGGTGACGTCATCTTTGTTTGTCAAACAAACTATATATAGCTTAATAGAGAACAAATGTTTTCTACTATAATTAATCAACGTATTTTTTTTATTACGAATTGAAGATTGGTTTGATTTAGTTAAAAAATTCTGTCAATTTCCTCACTCTAAACGAAAACATTTCATGTATATTTACATAATATTTAAACAAATAACGTCATTGGATATCACTGAATATAATTCAAATTAACAAATTATCTCTAAAAATGTATAGGTTGCCATATTTTTCAAAGATGTTAGACATAAGTAAAAATACGCATATTAGTAGCAGTATGGTAAAAATTATGTAAAATCCGATTCAAATAAAATGTTCAGATGCTGAATGTAAATAATTGTTTCTTTATAAATATGTTTGATATTTGAATAACAGGGCAAACATTTAACATCAGAAGTACAACGAAGAAAAATACTTTGTTCTTGGCATTTTTTAAGATGGAATAATTGATTAAATTCTTTAACGAAGCAATATTTTATATAACATCCATTGAAAGGCATATGTCCAAAAGATAAATATCTTTCGAATATGAATTTAAATTATTTAAAACAGATTTTGCGAGCATCTGTAACATCACGGTAGGGTGGAAAAACTTTATTGTAATATAGCTTTAAGATTATTTTTGATGGATCTCTTTAATCCAATTCCTGGACTATCTGAGGAAACTTTATTATAAGAAATAAAAACTCTAAGTCTCTTCTTAATATTGATGTTTAAAATGGGAGAAAAATATCCTGTTGTGAGGAAGTCCCGAAACCAAAGTTTCTCAGGTTTCCCTTCTACTTTAGAAAAAAACCAATTGCTACATGTACTCTCAGTAAATTACTGTACAAGCAAAAAATTGTCTTTTGGATAAAAGAAAAAAGTTCGTTTGATACTAAATTTAGCTGAGAAATTTAAAAAAAAAGTATAAATGTATTGGAAATTAAGTATTGAGATAACGAACAGTATTCAAACTTTTAAAGTCGGTTTAACAGTACAAAAATTACACCAAACACGGACCTCTGAAACATCAGAAATGGGATCAGGTACCATGGAGGAGTGAGGAACCCCTGCCGAGTAGACATACCCGTAATGTGCTCCTTGTCATGATCCGAAAATGATGAATAAAAACGTCGAAGACCTTTTAGTGTGTAAATAATTTCTTAATTATTAGTATGAAAAATGTCAGTCAGCAGTTGACTCAGTGATAAATTGTTACTGTTGTATTGACCATAGAGTTTACGAAATGATGACTTTAAATGATCGTATGATGTGATTAAGGTATATCAAAATCATTGGAAATAAATGTCGGTTATATGCTTCTTCTTTTTTAAATATAGCTCCAAAAACATAAACTGAAAACAGATTGAAGTTAAATATAAAGCTTAAATATCTTGATTTTTATTCAATAAATATTTTTGAAAGTTTCAAATCATGTTTATGAAATAAAACTCAAGGTATTTAAGTTTCTTTTTCTTTATCTTTTCAAACGGTACACAGCTTTTAAGTTTTTACTTTAAATCTTTGTTTTTTAATAAATGGTCGAGGGATCTGTTCCTTTTGAAATATATCTTCTCAATTTGATTTTTCGTAAGCATAGTCTAAACATATACCTTATCAAAATATTAATGATTTCCTTGTGGAAGAAATTAATGGAGAATATACCCCAGGTATCGCAATTTAGTATGGAAATAATTATTGTATTGGCTGACAAGGTCATTGTATCGACCATAGAACTGATGATTTTAAACGAGACAACAGATATTCTTGTTTCAGCAATTTGTTTGTCAATAACTGACCTCGTTTTAAAACATTGTTCATACATAGAGCGTGCTAAAATTGCGTATCGAATCACTTGAGAGATACATGTACAAACCCCATATATTGCTGCATAACTAAGGGAAGTTGCAAATGAATAGATAAAATCATCTCGTTTGTCATAAAGCTTGGTTGTTAGATTACCATTAACGTCCTTTTCAGGTAAAATATCAAAATATGAAACAGATGTGTCAGACTCCGTGGTTTCTTTTATTTTAAGCTCACCGGGATATATCGTATCGATAATATATATTAAATTATCAGGAAACCATTGTCACCATAAAGATGGCTCATAAGATGAACTGTTATGGAGCTTTTTTGATGCCTATTTGTTCAGAATATCCTTAGTAATTATTCCACTCTCTATAATTCTTGTATGTAAGTTAAGAATTTATTGTCTAAAAATTCCTGAATTCACGCCTGGAATTGCTCTTAATCAATGTATCAGACAAGTTATGAAAATTTTTTCGTATAAAATCTTTTTGTATTTTGTTGAGTGATTTTTTAAGTTGTAAAGTTCAAATAAAAGTCTTATCGTTAAATCAGCGAAGAAAAGTACACAATATAAAACAGAATGATATCATTTATAGCATAAATTTCCATATTCCACGGCCTCCTAGTTATGCCATTTTTACGCCAATTTAAATTTATTCATAAAATGTTTAACAACTATCTTTATTTGCTTATATCAAATGTTAATGAATTTATGTTGCAATTTTAAATACTATCCCTAAAAGTACAACAATGCTATTTTCCATTTCAATTTTATTCCCTTCATATCTTCTTTTGACGCAAACGAGAACCTTATTACTTCAGAAGAATTATTATCTAACCCTAGAAGGGAGATAACCATCTTATCTGCTCTATCGCAGACAGTATATCGTATGTATTCAACATAAAACATTTTAGATGCTTTTATGTCACTTATTTAGCATATTGTGTCGATTAATCGTTACATTATGTGTAATTTATCCAGTTTATTTGAAATTTTCTCCCTCGTCACGGTGAAATTCACAAACGGCATCAAGGACAACACAGTAATAGCTAGTATTAAAGAAAGTAAATACATTTCTCACTTTCTTTTCAATTTGATCATTCTCTCGAAGCATTAAACTGTTTTTCTTTCAAATATTCGACATCTTGTCTAAACCCACCTGAATATCGAAGGGAAGAAAAATTGTAAATAACTGTTTATTAAATATCAATAGATAATTTGGGTCAGAATTTATATGAATGTATTTTTGATAATATCAAACATTATTTTCAATTTCAGGATAATTTATGATAAGGGTGGACAATAGAAGCGCCTTTGAAGATTATCTCGAGCTTTATGACAAATGATTACGTTGAACGACCAAAAGATAATACAGTTGCTTCTGGCGTTTAGAAGTCACAAGGCAACGTCCGGCGGAGGGAATTAACCATGTCGACTCATAATTCTTCTTCTTTTGAATATTGTACAATTTTCGGACACACAGTTTAATCAAGGGTTAATATATTTCTGTTTATGATATTCAATTTGAGGTAAAAAATGTAAGACTAAATGAAATTTTCCAAATGTTCCAATAATGAAAGATGAAATGAGGAGGAATTGTCCAATTGATAACATCAGTTTATTGTTCACGGTGGACATTACTTGTGGACAAACGAGCTGCTCCAAGGTTAAGAGAATCGTTGTTCACATTGAATTGTTCTGTTTATTTTTTCATGAAATTACACGAATAAAAATTCTAATTTATTTTCTTTTTGATATGATTCGGTCCTGATGGTTTTAAAAAATTGCATCAGTTATCATCATGTGTAGTTTTTGCTTAGGAAACCAATCTTAAGTGGGGTTTTTTTGTGCTTGAGGGTTTGAATACGTGTTCGTAATGTTGATCAGGATTTTAAAGACCTCCTCTTGAAAATTAGTTGTTATTTTGGGTGAAGAAAAAAATTTAAAATCAATATAATTGATAATATTTTCCTCAAAGGGTTATTCTTTCGATCCAGGTTAAACTGCTAAGATGTACATGAAATATATGGAGATAACGAACAGTATTCAAGATCAAAAGTCCATAAAACAATACAAATAGTAGCGGAGCAAACAATGACCTCTAAAACAACAGAGGTGGGATCAGGGGCGCTGGAGGAGTAATGCTAATATGTATCCTTATAGAATTCAAAACTGATGAAAAAAATACTTCCTTTGATGATTCGTTATAATTTTTTTTCTAACTTCCCTTTATCTCTTTTATTTATGAGATTTTTTTCCTCAATAGTATATGGAAATCTGAAATATTTTTACTTAATATTGTGTCCAGAATTTGGTTTCTTCTGACCATAATTAAAAATACCTGTATTTCCATATATAGCTTCATCTATTTTTTCATAGAAAGTATTTCTCAAGAGTAACAAATACATGCTGGACATATTGCATCTGTCTGTGAAAGGAATTCGTGGATTGTATACTTAATTAAAGACAAAATTTGTGTCTATACACATAAAGTTATGTTTGAAAGAACTGGAATGAAATTGAAATAAAAAGGATTTTGTAATGTAGACCAACGTATTCAAACTGTCTATGCTGCATGAATGCATTATAAATTTTCGATTAACGTATCATACTTAACCTCCATTAAATCTGAGTACAAGCTCATTCGCATGGAAACCACACACAATGTTAAACATAAAGCCTGCATTTGATTTGAATGCAATGTCTAAACTAATCCCAAAGTACATTGTCAGCAAGATAATGCATTTACGTGATACGGTCATTTCACAGCTTTCCAGTTGTTTATGCTCTTTTCTTCTCAAAGTAGTAAAATGTTTCAGTTCAATATCCTAATTATCTTATTATAATAATTACATCTTTACCTTTTCATTTCATTGCGCGAAAATTTAAGATAAATATGTAATAATATCCAGATATGGTTTGAATGCGCGCCACTAGCGGTCAAAGGAGAGGTTTCCGTTTCTATATAAATTGTCGAGTTTTAATGACATTTACATTTAAGTCTTTTCTTATCACAAATTCTACATAATTTGTATTAAATTTTAATGAAAGGTAATTAAATATTAAACGAGGATTGTATATAAGTAACGCGATATTCTCGTAAACAAAACTGTCATAAAAATGAAATATGGGGTAAAAGAGCTATTATAACTTCAAAGTTTTGAAAACAACAATAATTCTTATTTCTTAATAAAGGAACAAATGATTGAAGCATCGCGATGTCGCACACGCAAAACCATGCAGTCGAGTATGTCCAACAAGTGACAACAAGAAAAAGGACTGCAGAATGTGGATTGAAAATGTTAATCTTTGTAAAAATAGAATAAACCCTGAATTCAACACAATTATTTTTTTAATCAAAATGAAGCATAATTTAATGCCATCTTATTCGAATAATGATCTTTTTCCCCTTACATTTCAGGTTCACTCAAAGTGGTCACCATATAATCTCCTTTGAACCATGGGAGGAGTAGATACACTAACTGATAGCGGTGCAGTCTTTGTACAGACTTGAACTGACACTGCGATTTATATGCTTAAATACATCATCAAAATTCTTACTTCGCTTGTCTATCAGGTATGATTTTGCCTGCAAGCATCTATCAAAACCTGCATTATAATTGCAACAGATTAAAATATTAAATACATTTTCACAAAATAGATGTCACTTTTCATGCTCTCTTTTCTGATTATTGGCATTGTAACCTTTTTGAGACATTTGTTGGTTTTCAATGAACAATAATTACTTAATCACCAAGATATTGATCTTGAAAAGGAAAATGATAAAAAAAAATAAATTGTATAAAAAGATGACGTCTGTTTGCCTGAAAAAATGATTACATTTCAAAACCTTTTGTAAATGATTATCTGCATTTGTAAGAAAGTGTTATAGATGGTTATCATGGTTGTCGTTCCTTGTTTACGTCACATAAAAGCGATCCAAGATGGCGCCTCCCCAGAACAATTTCAGATGTGATAAAATCTTAAGGAAGACAATAAACGCAACAGACGGGATTTTTGGGCTTGTATTTAGTAAATTTCATCAATGTAAATCATTGAAATCGTCAGATACTTTTAACAATCTATGTCTTTGTGCTTCCCTCCAGAAACATCATCCATAATCTGACCATTTATGTGGGCGTGCCTTGATATAAACTTTTCTCAGGTGTGCACTTTTTGTTTAGAGAGAAAGTCTCTATACGATAGGAATTGATAATTCTGCAGTGTAATACCTCACAATTATACCTGCTCGAATGATTCTTAAACACCTTAACACTTGATAAATTACAAGCTTAGTGTAAATTTTTATTTCTTTATTACTTCATTGTTGCATCTCGCAAAAATAGCTTATCTTTTCTTTTATCTGTTTTTATAAATATTCATTATACTTGACACACCGAATTTTCTTTTTTTAGAAATTTATAAAGAATTAACAGCTGTATATAAAATTAAAGATACCAGATATCACGTGTGAAATGTCATACTTCCGGAAGAAAGGAGGAAATGAATAAGTCGTACAAGATGTATCAACAGGAATATCTCAAGATTGTTATAATATTAATTTTAGAAAAATGATAAATACACCTGTTAAATGTTTTTATTATATATACATGTATACTGAACGCAGTTTATTGAATGTTTTAGTCATAATATTATCACTTTTTTGAATTGTATCAGTAATAGAATGCACAAGTATTAAATAGCTTAAAATTACATCTTGCATACGACAATTATTTTATACCCTTTAACCAACGCAATTTAGGTAAATTTGATCTCCATTTCCTGTGCATCTTATAAAAATGAATATTCTCTTAACATATTTTTATGTCCAACAGCTGATATGAATAAATTCTGAAAATGAGTAGTACTGAAGAACGTAACTCATTGGTTTATATACGTTATCCCTACGTTTTCCTTCACAAGTACGATTGGCTATCCTGAATTGCGGGAAATCAGTGTTATACTTTCAGAATTGCGGATAATCCGGTTTTGCAAAATTGTAAAATGACATAGTATGAACAGTAAACATTATTTTTGTCAATTGATTTACAAGATGAACTTTATGCGGAAATATTTTTAAAAATTCTCTTTTAAAAAGGTAAAAATGATGAATGCGACTTTTTTGTTCTAATGATTTGTACTCTTTGAGTCAGAAAATGCATTTGAAAATAAATAAATTGTTTGTCCTGTGTTTTCATGCATCCATGGAAATAATTTGATTGATGACTTGACAAACCTCTGCAGGTAATAGGTTATTAGGTTCCTTTTTTCTCTCTCTAAGTTAGATAACCTGACATTCTAGTGACTTTTATCCCTTTTGTCGTGCACACTCCTGCCAGAGGACATGAAACACGGACCTCTGGAAATTCCAGAGGTGGGATCAGGTGCCAAGGAGGAACAAGTATCCCTTCTTGACGAGCCGTGAGCCCTATGTATTTATCAGGTTGACGGAACATTTCGTATTAAAATCAGTATAAAAACAAATGTCTTACACTTGGTATGAAACAAGTCAGTCAATATGCGATCCAATGATAGGTTACTTGTTAAAATTTGACCTATTAGATGGTTTCTTTTATGTTACTCAAATAAACCTAAACATTAAAGTTATGGGTTTTTTTTACATGATTGTATTCTTATACAGTGATTCATTCTTTCGCAACTAATTTGATACTTTAATTTTACAGATGCTAATAGTTGGTTTTTGCTTTACAATATGCATAAGACTTGGATGTACAAGATACATACATGTCACGTAAAAGAATCTGGTTCTGAAGATGTTTAAAGGAAGTGAAAAAAAATCTAGTATCAACTTGTTTGGATACTTTTTCCCTTTATTTCAATTAAATTTGTCATTGGATAATTCAGTTAAATGCTGTGTAAAGTTACGCATTAGACTGAAATTTGAATCTTACCTGCATTTGCTGAATAAGTTAATAAAAGTGACATTTTCTGTGTACTTTAACATTGATTTAAGGTTTTGAATAAAAACTGTAGCATAATACAATTTGGAATTAAAAATTTAGATTTATTTATCACGAATGCGGGAGGTATGTCATTTACATTAGAAATTGTTTATTCCCCGAGAACGTATTCTAAATAAATTGTCAAAAATTGAAATTATATTCTATCGAAATGTCAATTTAAATGAAACTTATCCACTTCTTCTATTTCTTTCCATTGATAATATTGAAATACTTAATAGTAAATACTGTAAAAGCTATGGCTTTTCTATACTTCATATGTCTTCAAATTTCACTCTCAAGGAACATTAATCTTTTTCATTTCTTCAAGAACCTGTCTGAGCATATGCCCCCTACTGTTAAATATAACACAAACGAAACAAATATAGAAATGTTAATTTCAATTTAATTCTCTTATGATGAGCTTTGACAGGTTTTTATGCATCCCTAAGTCTGTTTTTATGAATATGAATTATTAGATGATTTTCTGATATGGTACAAAGAGAGTATTCTTATCTGAAAATAAAACTTTTAAATGCTTTTCTTCACTGTCTCTGTCAGGGAAACATCCACAAACAGTATTTAGATATTGTGTAATTTGTTATGTACAACAGTAAAACTATGTATAAAACTATATAGAAACAAAAACCAATTTTTTTTTTATTTGCAGTTTATCATAATACAAGAATGGTATCAAATTATTTTTATTTTTTAAAAGTATTCTTCAAGGAAAATTTTTTCAATGAACACTATGCGTGCAACAAAACTTGCAGAAAATTTCTTCATCTGTATTTATTTCATTTCTGATCTGATACCTATTTTAAGATAGATTAATCGATGCTGAAATATTTGTAATTAGAAATAACTTAATATTTAATTTAATCATTGTACTGCGATAGAGAAAGCTAAAGTTTTTGTTCTGAATGTTATGCATAAACATTTTTACTACCCAATACTCTTTTGAGTTATAAGCAAAATTTATTGTTTATGTGAGAATGAGAATTTAAGTTTCATGTCTGTTAGGTATAATTTACAATAGCTTCAGTATCTAACACATCAATGCGTGATGTTTGACCAATGTTTAGATCATGTTTTTCATATATACTAAAATTGTCGACAAGAGGGTGGAAAAGTAGTAACTCTCTACGTTTATACATTTTACTATTCTTTAACAATACATAAAGGAAGTTTCAAATAGATATACGGTCACATTAAGAGAAATAATTTCAGATACGTCGCACGAATTAAAACCTCAAAGTTAATAAAGTAATGCAGTGTTTCATCTTTGCAAAAGAAAATTAAGGGAAAATGGGTAACTACAACTTCAGTTTGTGAATTTAACTGATGTAAACATTCGAGTTCCCTATTTTATTCCATAACAAATGCAAGGAACCAAATCTCACACCACAGATAAAAACACTCTTAAATTAGCATACATGTAAATAATTCATAGACAGTAATCTTTAACTACATTCAATATCTGGACGGTCTGCAAAGATTCCCTCCTTGTTCTTGCCAACAGATTTTCGTATGTATGTTTTGTTCTGCCCGGGATGTCTTTTGGAAATCTGCTAAAGAAAAAAAAGCAAAAATAAAACAAACTTCAACAAATAACGAAAATTTAGTAATATCTTGACTTTTTTTTCTTTCAAAATCTAAATTTACATTAAATCTTTAAAGGCTTCTCTAAATCTATATAAAACTGAACTTTTCTTTATTAAAGTACCAGTAGGTGTTGATCTCTCTACGACAAAATAAACATTTTCAGGTTTTTTTTCCATTAGGAAAATTAAATTTTGGGCCCATACAAAGAAGATTACATTAATTTTTATTTCCAACTGAGCTAAAAACCGAAAGACTACAGATGTTCTCTTTGACAATAAGAATAATCACAGCTCAGCCAAACTATTACAAAAACTACCATAAAAGAGTAATAAGGCACATCTTTGATGTTTACATTGTAATAAAATATCAATGTATTTTCTCTTAACTTTTACATTTCATAATTATAGAGCCATTTGACTTATTACCTGTCACGGTGTCAAATTGTATCTTGAAAAACTGTTCATTTGAACAGAATTGCATTTAAATGTCGCTTATTTGTAAATAAATCGAAACATTAACGAAATTTGAGATTTATTTGAAAATCTTTTTCTGTGAAATCTACATATAATCCACCCAATTATACAAATAAAACAATTTCCAAATAGAAAATTATTTAACAAAGTTCTGTGGGAGATGCAAATAACATGGCACCAGCTGCCGTCTAGACCAGTTGGAAATTTGGTCAATAAAATATTTTATTTCTGTTTTAAAATGAATATGTTAAAGTGCATAGTATGTTTGTTTTGCTAAAACCCAGTTTTGACATTATTTTGCAAATTTATTAAATCCTAATTACTTATAGAACTTTTGATTGGAGTATATTAAATGTCACATTTTTTGCAAAATTTCACGCATTGTATTTTGTTGACTTTATTATTTAATAGTCATTTCTGAAAAAGGTGTGGAAAATCATGTTTAATAAATATTTTTTAAAAGGACATCAAGCACGGTTCTCTGGAAATTTCAGAGATGGGATCAGGTGCAAAGGACGAGTAAGCAATTCCTATAACTCATCAAACCCGCCATGAGCGCAATCAACAAAAACATTACAAACTAAGGATGTTTAATTGCCTTAATCTTTAGAATAGAATTTTTATGTGTGAATAATAATGCTTACTATTGCTTTCTGACTAAAGTCTATAAACGACAATATTTGGAAAAATACTTTTATGATTTTCTCTTTTCCTTATGACTATCTTAACGTATAAACGACTCAAAAATGTATATATTCTTTCAATATGCAAAGGCTGTGAAAGGAAACATGCCATATACTTTTTACTGATTGATAAGCAAGTGTTAATTTACCCTTTTGAAAAGTTTGAAAACCCTTTGAGGAAGATTCGTTCGACATACATTCTGGCACAATGTTTATGATACATGTACTGCATGGCATGTAGTATAATCTTTTACTTTGAGGTAGAATATCTTTGATTATGATGTGAAATTCTATCAATATCTGTGTTTTATCCATAAACATTAAATCTGTGAAACCTTTCTGCATTTTACAGTATATTACGTCAAATGCTAACTGACGTTCTTCAAGATCATTTTTACGCCCTGAGTTATGTACGTATCGACCCGTTTCCCTGATAATGACAAGGAAAACACTTTCGACGAGGTATGCTTAATCATTTATGGTCCCTGATTTGCATATTTCAGCTTGATTACTGTGTGTTATCTCCATATTTCACCCTTATTTGTTGATAATAGAAAAACGATTTGCTGCCTTCTTAAATTAACTTTGTCTGATAAATTGTTGAATACTGAATGAAACTGGAAGTGATTATGAAACAAATGACTCAAGTCGAAGTTTGTATATTGTTTCAAAGTTTTGTAATGAGACAAACTTCTCCCTTTTATCTTCTTATTTTTAATTTTTTCGGTATCAATTGATATTCGATATTCTCATTATTTTGATGCATTTAAGACTACTTCTTGATTTTGGGCAAGGACATCTGAATATGCATGCCCGATGTAGCGGACTTCTCAGAGACATTTTAAAAGGAAAGGCTAAAATTGATTAAAAATGACTAAAATTTAACTTTATAGAAATATTTAATTTATAAAAGTAAATTTATGTATGAATGATTTTTAATGATACTTCTCCAACCAGTATCTGGTGGACTATAATATTGTATTTTTTTTTAATCATCTAGTTCTGATCTCTCTCGGTCTGTATTTGTGCGGGAAAATACCTCAGAGTTAATTAAATATTTATTGCATCCCTGGCCATGAGCAAGGTTAAGACAAGTCAACTGCGATTCAATTTACACCTCATTTTCTCATAGTAAACCCTGGCAACTCTCACAATTCTTACAGGTGTTTGAACAAATGATATTTTCAACAAAAAAAATTCAAGGTTTTTTTCCTGCCGTTGTCTAACGGATGGAGGACTCAAATATTATCTAGCCGTCATTGGCATTGCACGTCATAACTGGGGCTACTTAAAGAATAAATTACTCATAAATCATCAGTAATAAAATATATAACATTGAAAAGCGAAAACGAGATCGTCATCTCACCTCTTGGGAACATTTAGCCAAAAATTCATTTGGTGTAGCAGGTTCTTTTGAATTGCATTTTCAAGGTGTAATGTTCTGAATAAATTAGGGGGAAAATATTTAATAGTTTATGAATACCCTCATTGAAAGGTCGAAAAGTGTTAATTTTGTCGAAAATATGAATGTATGATGCCTTATGAAATTCAATTATGGAATAAAAAGTAACATCAGAAATCAGTGGGGTGCAGTTTTTGGCAGTCAAGCGAAAACGGGTAAGGGGCAACTATAGAAGAGTGTGCGTCACTATTTATTATTCCTCAATATCATCTTTAAAATTCGAATGAAAGAAAGAGCACAAAAGAAACGTTTATAAAAAGCATAAAAGAACAATAAATTAGCATTCTCTCTCATTAATAATAAGACAAGATTAACCATGAGCAACTACTAATGACGCTGAAAAGAAAGGACCATTGATTCATCAAATATCTGGATTGACAATGAAATTAACATAAATTTGAAGCAATTTGCTACAAAGGATTGACAAAATTAGGCCAAGTTTGATTTCTTTCAAAAATTGGACCTCAATAAATCGAGTTTCTCCTTCGTTTAACTTTTTTTTGATTTGCAAAATCACACCCAATTGTTAATCATACATGTAGTTCAGGGTTATTTTAATTTTATTTACGACACTTATTTTGTAAGCAATTCAGTCAAGTGTAAAAGAATGGAAGCAAAAATCTTCAAAGTCATCCAAATAAATTTATAAACAAACTAAAATGTGCCAAGGTGTCTTTTAATGGATACGTTTTGTTTGTGGTTCATTTATAATGTTAGCGTTTCTTTTACTTAACTTCATAGTTAATTTGTTTTTTGTTTTTTTTTAGTCACATTCAGTGCTGCTTTCTACTATTGTTAAATTTCCTCATGTAAACTTCTGTAAAGGAATAAAGCTCAGCCTGCATACGATTGTCATATTACTTACCGTGGAATCATCATTGTTCGTGGGGGACCAATGTTAGTGGCTTTCGTGCGTTACTCTGACCCACGAATTTACATCCCCACAAACATTTGTTTTATTATGTATTTAAGTTACGAAAACGGAATAGAACTTGTTTTCAACGAAAATACGTCCCCACGAACAAGGAAATTTTTGGCTACACACGAACATTGACCCCCACGAATAAAAATGATTCCACAGTATCTGTTTTAAAACTATATAGAAGTGTTCCATTCAATGCACATACACATTAATTCAAATGTTCTTGTAAGTTCTATGGCAAAATATGGTTCAAAATATTTAGGAATATTTAAAAAGTGTTAATTTGGGGGGTTTGCAGCTTAAATCTATTTCACTGATGTAATGCTCAAGTCTTTTTTAAATAGTGTTTTATTTATTTATTTATTTCGGTGGTGGAATTTTGAACAGTGCAGTGAAGGTTCTTACTCCCTTTTCAGAAAGGAGAAAATTGTGTAAGTCTTCTGTTACTATTATTTGTACATTTCTTACATAAAGAATTTAAGAAAAAAAACGATATTAAAACTCAAATACTCAAAAGTCCATTGAAAGAGTCAAATTGAATGCAGAACAAACACTAATCTTTTAAAACACCAAAGGAGGAATCAGATGTCATGGAGGTGTAAGCTTCCTCTGTCAACCGGTCACACCAGCTGTGTTCTCCTGGACATTGTCAGGTAAACGGAAGAATTCGAACACGATTCACTGTGAAAAGAAAACATGTTTGAAAACATCAGCTAGCATTTAACTTAACGATAGATTCTTTGAGAACTTAGTTCTTGTTTCGGCAATATTATTTTAAATGCATCAGCAACAGCATTTTAAATGCTTTTTTTTTAAAAGACGGAAGAATTCGAACACGATTCACTATGAAAAGAAAACATGTTTGAAAACATCAGCCAGCATTTAACTTAACGATAGATTCTTTGAGAACTTAGTTCTTGTTTCGGCAATATTATTTTAAATGCATCAGCAACAGCATTTTAAAGTAGGTCTACACTCGCACTACGTCATTCACGAATAGTAAAACCGGAACCACACTTATTTTTTCCGAGAATTGATTTTTTAACTATATTGGTTTGACTTTTACCAAGCGTTTTAAAAATCCGGTAACGATTTTGCTCGAAGTCGCTCGTGTCAACAAACGTACAAACATTGAGTGATTTTACAGTTTAAGGATAAACTAATTAAAAAGAGAAGACTTGGAACAACTTTCGGTTGTCAGAGAAAATATTAGGTAATAAAAACAACATTTATGTGTAATATGTCGCGTCGATAACATGGACTACAAACATGCTACATCAGTACATGAAGTCGGGGCGACTATTGTCGGTGGCCAAATTAAAGCTAATAGTGATAATTCTCAAGAAGAGTAATAACTACGATTTTGACTTAGACAAATTTAATTTAATTAATTTTATCCATCAAAAATTACAGAATTCACCTTGAATAATAATTATTTCATAAGACGCATCCCCCCTCCCTTCAACCGGCTTACCCAACAATCACAATGCATCATTATCTTTAGGCTAGAATAATTATTATTTTATGAAAAAAGTTGATTCACTTGCAGCATACTTACTTACTTTCTGTAACAAAAGCATCCATTTTGTGAGAATCAGTCAATCACGTCCATTTTCATTGTCTCCAATTTATAGACAAGTGGTGTTTTAATGTTTTAGGGTATTATAAGATAAATTTTAGGAACAACAGGTATTGGGTGTGTATTATCAATGTTTTAAATATGTACAACTTTGTTAAAACAAGTATACACTCAAACTTTAATAGTACTACAGGAAAAAGTGGCAATATCTTGCTTTTGGAAGAATGAAATTATGGGGGTCCCTTTAGTGTAGAGCTCATACCATGAAAAGTAACGCGTCAATATATATATATTTTTTTGCTTATTCTTTTTCTTAAATGTTATTTAGTAAAAAGAATGCAAATTTTTTAAGTTTGAGTCCATAATTTTTTCTAAAATGACCGAGATTGGCCTGTGAAGCACATTTTCTCATATTTCATTTTGATAGGTTAGCCTAACAAAGTGCAAATAATTAAATTAATTCATGCAAAACAATGATAATATATGGTTTACTAACAGGTTTCTACTCTATTTTGTGTATTAAAGTTGAATATTTAGACTTTAATTCATTTAAATACAACAAAATGTAGGATAGTTAAATTTCAGTATTTTACATTTCGGGGTATGTACTCCGATAGGCAAAAGCGGAAGAGTGAACATGTTGACATATAATTTTTCTTGTGTCTATCCATTGCTGGGATGTATATCTAACTTATAAAAGCAGATTTTTTAAGTTTGAGCCCATTTAGCGCCGAGTATAGAACTACCTTAAATGCTTCTTTTAAAGAGACTGCTATCCTTGTATTTTTGAAATTTTTGACAATATCTTTCCTCCTTTATAAGTGGGTAGTATGATGAAAGCATCACGTTCATCAGGATATCAATAAGTACGAAAGCCCAGAAGGCTCATTCGAGATTCAAGTTTCGAAATACGAGATTCGAAATTCGTGTTTCGAAATTCAAGATCCAAACTAACCAATCAAAAGCGGGTTCAATATTTGATTACTCCCCATTGTTATGTTTTTTACTATCAAGAAATCGTTGAACATATTTATAACAAATGGGTCATTTGCTAAAATGATAATGCAAGAAAAAACGTTTTATGTATTAAAACGAAATAGAAATAAAATTTGGATTACATTTTGAAAAATACATATATAATCTTATTGTTCTCATTTAACAAAATAGTAAATACGTATATATGGAACATTATATGGTCTTATCGTTGACATGCGAAACAAGTATATAGGTCGACTATTATTTTTTTTATCAGATCATTGCTGAGGGATAATATTGTATTTGATTATAATTAGATATGAAATATCATGAATCGTCTCTACACTGCACAGTAATTCAAGGGTATATATTTCTTTACATTTATAAAGATACATTTGTGCAGTGAGACTTGACTGCTGAATCGAACTGTAGCGTTATAAGGTTTCACGAGTATATTTCAGTCTTTGGCCATAACGCTATGGTCAGAGACTAAAATATAAAACCATAACGCTATAGTTCTGCATCTAATTTAGACTCATCTACAATTTTAATTAATTCAAGAAATCAAAGCCTTAGATGAAGAAAAGTAATTAAATACTTAATTTTTATGTATTTCCTCCATCAGGAAAACGAACGCGATTTTTGTTTATCAATACTACGTCGCCTTTCAAGTTTTACAATGTAATATTTTCAGTGTGTTTGGAAAAATGGGTAGATGGGGTGTGTAGGGATGGGATTATTGTTAATCTTTAGACACTTTACACTAATTTTTAACTTTATTTATATGGCATCAACCCCGTAAACAAAGTAGATAATACGCAAATATATATACTCTTGATATATGTATTTTATTTAATATTTAAGAAGCCATAATATAAATTGAAGTATATATTGCTGATAAAAAATCCAACGATTATTTAAATTTCCTTCTAATATATATAACACTCTTTCCTGCATTGTAATTTAATCAAATGACTCATTTGTTATAAATATATCAAACGATTTCATGATAGTAAAATCATAATAAAGGGGAGTAATCAAATGTTGAACTCGCTTTTGATTTGTTAGTTTGGATCTTGAATTTCGAATTTCGAATCTCAAATTTAGAATCTCGTATTTCGAACCTCGAATCTCTAATGCGCCTTCTGGGCTTTCGTAAATAAGTGCTTACTTTGTAGTTTATGTCCTATATATATCGAGTTAAGACAGGAATAAAAAAATGATTATTGGTCCTTGATAAAATGACGTCGATTATAATGTCGATTTGTAGGCCACACTAAGAAAATTCTTCTCGTCATGTTTTTTTTAAATTCATTATGCTTCATATTCACAAAAAATAGCTACGCTTAGAACGGAGCACTAAAAGTATCAATGAGAATTTCAATAGATGGTAGAGCATTTAAATTTTTAAAAAAATACATAGTTATTGTGAATCAGAACCCCTACATAAAATCTTACCGGTACGTCGCTTACTTAGATGTGTATCAAAGTTTTGCACCAACTCACAAAACATGTTTTGCTGTTGATTTTTATATTATTGTAGCACCGAAATGACCGAAGAGGAATACTCAACCAACATGTTTGAAGGGTATTCAACATGTTCGAGATAAAAGATAAAAGATACCTCAGAATCTGACACATCTGTATCTTACTTGGATATTTTACTCGAAAAAGACATTAATGGTAATCTAACAACCAAGCTATATGATAAATGTGATGACTTTAACTTTTCCATCGTCAACTTCCCTTACTTATGCAGCAATATACCTTTTGCACCTGCATACGGAGTGTATATATCTCAGTTGATTCGATACGCAAGAGCTTGCTCTACGTATGAACAATTTCTAAAACGAGGTAAATTATTGACAAGCAAGCTGATGAAACAAGAATATCAGCAGTCTCATTTAAAGTCATCATTTCGTAAGTTCTATGGTCGATACAATGACCTTGTCAGCAAATAAAATTTATCATTGAGTCAAATGCTGTCTGACGTTTTTCATACTAATTTTTAGTCCCTTATTTATACACTGAATTGACTACGGATTTTTTCCGTTATTTCCTGATCATGAGAAGGAGCACACGGCGGGTGTGACCGGTCAGCAGGGGATGCTTACTCCTCCATGGCACCTGATCCCACCTCTGATGTTTCGGAGGTCCGTGTTTGCTCTGCTGTTATTTTGTATTGTTTTATGGACGTTGAGATTGAATACTGTTCCTTATCTCCATATCCTTCTTATTTAATGTCAGCACATGTACAAATTCTATGGTCTTTATAATCTAAAAAAAAAGTATAGATAGGTTGATGTTACTAACAAGTTTCGTATAATTTTTTCAAACTAATATCTAAGGATTACTTTGTTCACCTGATTAATACAAATGGCAGGTAAGACAAACTGATAGAGGATCTTTACTCTTCCTAGGCACCTGACCCCTCCCTTTGTGTTTCCAGGAGTCTGTGTTTTAGCCTTGATATAAACGTTAGCTGAAATCATTTACGAGTTTGATCACGGTGTGTTTTTTTTTTAAGAAAAAGTAAATTGTCTTTCTTAGTTTTGAAAGTGGATGTAAACAATTTTTAATAAAATGAATTTTATCTATATATTCTGAAATGGCTTTGAATTAAAGCAAAAAAGAAATTACGATGTCTTCTGTAGGGGAACATTATTTGGCATCTGGTATATTCCTTACATTGACATATGAGTGGCATTAAGATTTTTACATCTTCCTACTCAATATGGTTAAAAGTTGAGTTGTTGAACTTTTTTCCCATAATATTCCAGGTGTGTGAATATTGCAGATTAAACGCTTGAAACCTGTCGTATGCCTACATGTTATGAAAATGAATAAGAATAAAATTAATGTCATGAACAAATAAAACATGCACATCCCGAAATGAATATTACCTTAATCCACAGAAACCGTAAAACATTTGGCTTTTTGTGTAATTATTTGGTAAATCAATAGTTGTTTGCTCTATAGTTTCTATCGTTGATTCTATTTTATCATGATTTTTTTTATTTCTTGCATTAATACACATAACACCTACAAATTTACGGAAAAAAAGACTTGAGATACAAAACCTCAAATACCACAATTTACGATTTAATATCAGCGTGAATTGTACTAAGATTTCAAACCGTCTATACATCAGGTTAACCTCACCCGATATGCATATGTGATGGCTATCGTGCGTTGACAAAAAGGGCAAAGAAAGCTTCATTTTTCCACAAATGACAAGCAGTTAATTGAACCTTTCCTCAATTGCTTTTACTGGATTACCATCAAGGTTTCTAGTTAATTATTGACTTCTTCAAAACCATGGTGCAATGGTTTGAAGTTGCGATGTGAAAAACCGAGGCGTGTGTCATTTCAAAACAAAATAATATGATATCATGATTAAAAATTTCTATAACTCATTTACAGAAAATGCATTTTGCATTTGAACAGATTTTCTTGCCTTTTATTTCCTTCGCAACCGCACTCTTCTAATATTATATTAGCATAATGGATTAGAAGAATAGAAACGTTTTGCACATTGATGTTAGCAGGTAATCAATTCCCGGACAAAAATGATATCACCGCTGTCATTACATCAACGTTATGTCAGAGATACTGCCAAACTTGCAATCTTTTACCACAAGAGAAACAAAATTACCCAAACCTCCCGTGGGAAAATTGCAAAATTTAATTTTTCTCGATAACTTCCTAGTAAATGATAACTATGGAAACAAGATTTTCACACCTTTTCTCAGTAACTGTGAGGCGCAGTTAAAGTGACACTAGACGGAATCTAATAGCTAGCACGTGTTTTATGTAATAGAGCTAGCAATTAAAAGGATCTAGTCGATTGTTGCAGTTTGCGACATCGAGCTGGCAAAGGTGAGAAGATTATAGGATTTCCGTCCGCTCAGCTGCACCGGAAAATATTACAACTCCCAGAAGTTTACGTAATCAACAGAAAAATTAAAGTTTCTGTTATTATTCGGTGAGAAAATGTTTTAATTTATTCAGACATGCGTGGGATGTTACAATGGAATACATAGGAGCAGTTGGCACTGCCTTGACGTAGAAGCAAAAGGATACCCTGATAAAATGATTACATATAAAGCATTGAGACCTACTCCGATTAAATTGAATTTGATGGAAGATGAAAAGGTTTCAGATAGTCAAGAATCCTAAAAGTGCTTGACACCTCGTAAAAACTAATGCTGAATTGTAATGCTTCAAAATGAATGGTATTTTTTCTTCTATGTTAAAACACAAAGGCATGACGTCAGAATTATAGCGACAAACTCATTCTAAAATGTCTAATAAATGTATTATTTTAAAAATGAGATCGCCAATCATTTTTTCAAGAGCTTTAAAAAAGATTTCTATAAATAAATTTATATTAATACTTATTAAGACTTTGAGGTTTAACAACAAGGAAAAAATAAAAATACAACACATATGTTGACTGGTTTGGGAAAGGATAGTTAGTTATAAGAATGTTTCCGCAAAAAAAGTTTCACGCAGTTTTTTATCCTTATTCATTAACCTCAATATTAAAATCCTTTTCTCAACTTAAAACACATACTGTAGTAAAGACCTAGAAAAACCGCTACGAATACCAACATTTTTATTTCAAATATAAATTCACCATCACAAAATTATTCACTAATAAAATCAAAGCGTCAATGCTTCTTTCGAACAATTACGTGTGGACAGGAGGTTGTATCGAATTGTCATGAAAAGTAACGATTGTTTTGAAAGAGATAAAATCTGCTGGCGGTAGGCGAGTACCTTAACGCACCCGTATACAAAGACCACAGTGTAAGGTATGCTACTGTTACAAGAAAGCTCAATATATGTATTAACAAGGGTCACATTATTTTTTTTGTAGAAATAAATGATTTTCTCAAGTTTTTCCCGCTATCGTAATTCTATCATCTAAGCCTAATCAAGTTTATATAAGTTTATCAAAATACATACATTGATTATTCACAAGATATTTATCTTATCGCTAACCGTTGAATGCAGTTTTCTTGTTCAAAATCATCCAAACAGCTGTTATTTTCAAATCTTTAATATCTTTTTTTTCAAATATCTATAAAAGAGTTGCACATATAGATTATTATCTTCATTTTTATTTAAGATAGAAGATAAAATTGAAAATTACTTCAGTTTATATCAGAGTAATCGTTTAATCAAGTCCCGTATGACATCCCTTTAACTCTGTCTATATTTTTTAAACTTTTTAAAGGCATATAGAACATCACTTATTGTATTGGATTAACTATAATATCCTGCAATATTTTAGATAAGTATTTGATGTATTTATTAAAATAACATCTGTTGCGATGTACTTAATCAAATATTTTGCATTGATTATATGAAATTTTATGCCATCTAAACAAGGCAAATAAATGGAGTCATCCATTGGTAACTTTTCATATAAAATTTAATATTTTTATTTATGATATTTTATCTTTAACAAAAACTTACATTGTTTATCCTATACAAGCATCCTTCAAAGTAGCTGCAGAACTGTAGCTCTCCGAAAAAATATTTTGACAGACTGTCAAAATATTTTTTTTTCGGAGAGCTACAGTTTTGCAGCTACATGTACAGGGTGTCCCAAAACATATGTTACACTTTTAAACCTTTATAAAAATTTTATGCCTCAAGATACAGTAATGAAATTTAAAATATATAATGACATTGTTATAAATTTTTGGTAAAGCATACATTTGTTACAGTTCCCTTATTAATCATCAACATATTTTTTTTCTTTAGAATAACATGTCGTTTTACAACAGGTTCCAAATGACGTCTTTTTGAAAAAACATTGTTTGAACAAGATTCCTGAAGTTTTTATTTGCAAAGCTTTAAATGTAACATTCTAACAGTTAAGAAGTTTAAAACTGGGTTTCACCAAACAAAAGAATTGAAGACTCTCTTGAACAATATCGTAAATATGGAAGTAGCCTTCATCGGAAAGCCATGCATCTGATTAATTTTCAGAGTCAAGTCTAATTAAAATCCAATGTGCAAAGTCAAACGACGTCTGATTTCTGTCTTTTTCATTTGCTGCATTGCACTCACATAATGTATCTCGTAAGGAATCAATTTTAAAAACAAATTTGGGCAATTTTTGAACACTAGATATACCAGAGTTGCTATCTTGTTCATACAGGACACATCTAAAGGATTTTGGTAAAGTTTCAGTAATAACTCTATCAATGGTATTAATGTTCTCTTTGAATCAGGCTTTTCTTGGTCTTTTAATACCAGAATTAAGTCAAGAGTCATTTATGGCGCCTTTAACTTCAAAATCCTTCAAAATCTGTAAATTAGTATTTCATTGAGCACTTTTATTACAGGATGTTGTTTTCTTATGGTACTAATTACTAAAGTAGGAATTTTAGACCGTTAGTAAAATTTTATAATTTCTACCTGCTCTTCGCATGAAGGTTCCATATTAAAAATATGATGACGTCATTGGGACATCATAATTGCCTGACTCTTTCAAAGAATTTTTCGAAAGTTTGTCAGATAAAATGTATGCTAATACATTATATTTTGACAAAATATCTTTGTAAAAGCTTTTGGTTTGATAAAGTTATAGATGATTAAAAGTGTAACATATCTTTTGGGACACCCTGTACCTGTAAATATAGTTCTTTTCCTCAATCTTTTCAAAGGTATACAATAAAGTAGTAATATAAATAAAAAAAATAATATGGCTTTTGCATGAAATATATATGGAGATAACGAACATTATTCAAGTCCATAAAACATTACAAAATGAGAGAAGAGCAAACATGGACCTTCAAAACATTTGAGGTAGGATCAGGTGCCATGGAAAAGTGAGTATTCTCTGCCGACCAGTCACACCCGCCGTGTGCTCCTTGTCATGATCGCAAAAGAACGGAAAATCCGTCGTCAATTCAGTGTGAACAAATGGACTAATGGTTAGTATAAAAACGTCAGTCAGCATTAGACTCAATGATAAATTGTTTGCTGACAAGGTCTTTGTATCTACCATAGAGTTTCCGAAATAATGACTTTAAACGAGACTGCTGATATTCTTGTTTCATCAAATTGTTTCTCAATAATTTACCTCTTTTATTAGAAATTGTTCTTACGCAGAGCATGCTCTTGCGTATCGAATGAATCGAGCGATATAAACCCAGTATGGAGGTGATAAAAGTGTATTGCTGCATAAGTAAGGAAAGTTGACGATTGAAAAGTTAAATTCATCAAGTATACCATACATTTGGTTGTATTGCTTGGTTACCGTTAGCATCTTTTTTAAGTTAAATATCCAAATATGAAATAGATGTGTCAGACAAATTCTGTGGTATCTTTTTTTTCTCAAGCTCACTGGGATATATAGTATCGACATAAGACTGGAAATTACCATTGTTAATAGATAATACGTCTTCGATATATCTTAATGTCGAGTTGTAGGTCAGAGCAAGAGTTTTCTTGAACAAATTCTGCTTCATATGAATACAAAAATAGGTCTGCTAATAATGGGGTGCAGTGGGTACCTAATGGAATTCCAAAGATTGTTGGAGGACTTGGTCTCTAAAAACCACATAGATATAGTTAATCAGAAACTAAAGCATCTTTTAGATGTCATCTTCTGAGTACTTGTGTGTACAAACAGAATGTTTTTCAACAAAATGATTTTGACCAATGACAAGGTAAGTAAATTTACGAGTTCCAATTCTATTGAAAAAGCAGCTGTCAATAAAAAAAAAACATGGACTTTAATACTTCGTGTTAAATGGTTGTGCATCAAGTTGAAAAGTAAATTCCTTGGAATTTTTAAGCATCCAAATCTGATTTACACCATTTCTTGAATATATTGTTACACAGTGCTCTTGAAGTTTCTCCTTCACTATTATTAATTTCTTAGTGAGGAGTAAAGAAAGAGGCTTGGTTGAACATTAACTGGAACCTGCTATGTAGGTTTTTTATAAAGTTTCGGAATCCAATATAAATATGGTCATTCAAGTTCAATTTGATTGTTACTGATATAAAAAAAATATTCAAAACTGAAATATGATTTTAAAGAATTTCTTCCTTAGAAAGGGAACTATGAGTATAAGTTGGATTACCACTTGTACACGTAGAATGAAATCCAAGTTATTCTAAAATACAATTTATATAATGAGCCTTCAAACGAAGACAATGTCGTTACCTGCTTTGTCAGCAGGGACCAGTACGTACTGGTCATGTAATCTATCTAATTCTTTTTCACTTCTGGATTTTTGAATAAAGAAGGATAGAGGGTTTTCATATTGCCCCTCAATCTTTTAATACGCGGTTGTAACATATGTAAAGAGGATACCCCAGTACTTTTAATAGCTTTCATAAATTTCGGGGAATTTGCACAGAACAGTTGTCGGGATCATGCTTATTTAATTTAAGCCTTCACATGCAAGAAAAACTTTTGAGATTTAGACTATATATTTTCTATATATGTAATATGGTTTATTATGCTACAAAAGACTTTTTTGACTACTGGTAACCTAGTATCGAATAGAAATATGTCTAAAGCTGAAAAGAGAAAACAAAAATGCGTAACACGAAAGGTAACTCTTGTTACAAAATAACAATACTAGTACTTTTATATTTAATGGTGTTTATTTGTTTTGAACATTTTTTTTTTCATTTACTATAAGAATAATTACCTACACAGTACGACAAATATATATTGACAATGTAAAAAATGATTTTTAAAATTAATTTCATCAAATGTAGGAAATGCAAAATATGTATTAAATTTTGACATATAATTATCATACGTCAACGCTGAAGTGTTTAAAACAGCTATTCCAACATAGTCACGGCACAGTTTAAAAATCGCAAAATATGTCCAGACGCAGAATTCTTCACGTTTACATGTACAATATATACTTACTTGGAATATCTTTTTTAAAAGGTATATTTTTGAGTTTTTGAGAATAAATTGACATAGTATAAACTATCTTTTTAAAAATGGGTATACAAAAAGTTTTTTTTTCTTTCTAAATTCTAGACTACCACATTTGTTTCATAGTAAAGTGAATAGCAAATGAACAACTTGAATTATATGACAAAGGGGATACTTGATTTTAAATATTCCATCAAATTCTCGTATTTTTTCGGCAAATTTTCCACTTTTACTTGTATAAAGCTTGTATCCCCAGCAACTTTGGACAAAGGGGCATATTGTTTTTATCATTTATTTTTAAACAGATGCAGGCGTATGACGCATAAGTTGATGATCAAAAAAAATTCTATAATCCTTATAATGACCTGTTTGTAAAGGTATATTATCTTCAGTATTTCCTATCAGTTCCCATTACTCACTAGAGTACCACGAAAGAAAACTTTTCTCTCTTCAGAAATTATCTTAAAAATAATTAAATTGGATTGGCATGATAAGTACTATAAAACGAGAAATATATGTTCAAATTTTTCACTCTCTGTAATAAGGTCATTTTACAGTTAGTTGTCATATTCTTAGTCAACTTAATTGATTACATGTATGAAATACTGTCTATTCTTTTATTATGCTTTCTCATGTCTTAAAATTACGTTAATAAACGATATGAAAACAATATACAAAATTTTGACAAAAAGAATATTTTCCTTGGATTAAATAATAATGATCGTGCAATCCGTAATATATCTTTCTTGATATATTTTACCATTTGACGGTATTTTGTTTCCCTAATATTTAAAACTCAGAACAAAAAAGAATACAATTGAGTGCCCAAAAATTGTGAAGGCGAAATATCACCGTCGGCCCTCTGGTGAATAAGGAATTACATAAAATAAAGTAAATATTAATTTTAAGTAAATTTGGAAGGGAAGCATTCACATTCTGATAATGTTTAATCTTATTACATTTAATTGAAAAAAAAAACATCAGATCATATATAAATTGTTAGAGAACATACGTCAGAATTTTTCTGCCACATCATAACATTTGAATGTTTTACTGACCCTGACAAGAATGGTAAACTATCATCTAAATTGAATGAAAAAAGAAATGATTTTTCCATCGTCAACTTTCCTTATTTATTTGAAAATTTGAAAATCACAAGATTGTACCAAAGTCAACAGCTTAAAAACTTTTTACGACTTTAAACCTTTACATACACTCATTCCCCACGATCAGTTAAAGTCCAGGCTTTTTGATATCATTGATAGCTGTTTTTTCAATACAAATGGAACACGTACATTTACTTACTTTATCATTGGTCATTTGCAAAATTTTTTGGTTAAAAAACATTTTGATTGTACACACAAGTACTCTGAATTTGACACAAGAAATGCTTGAGTTTCTGATTGACAATATCTTTTGTGGTATTTGGAGACCAGGTCTTTTAACAATCTATTGGAATTCCCAGAGGTACCAATTGCGCGCCCTCGTTATCAGCAGACCTATTTTTCTATTTATATGAAGCAGAATTTGTAAACCACAGAGTCTGATACATCTGTTTCATATTTGGATGTTTTACTTAAAAAGAACGTTAATGGTAATCTAACAAAGAATCTTTATGATAAACATGAAGACTTTAACTTTTCAATCGTCAATTTCCATTACTTATGCAGGAAAATACCTTACACCTTCATACAGGGTTGATATCTTGGTTGATTGGATACCAAGAGCATACTCCACGCAAGTACACTTTCTAAAACGAGATAAATTATTGTCAAACAAGTTGATGAAAAAGGACATCAGCAGTTGCGTTAAAAGTGTTCATTTCGTAAGTTGTCAATACAATGACCTTGTCAGTTAAGCACAATTTATATTGAGTCATATGTTGACTGACGTTTTTTTTCATACTAATTGTTAGGCCATAATTTACTCTCTGAATTCTGTTATTTCCCGATCATAACAAGGAGCACATTGCGGGTGTGAATGGTTGGCAGGGGATACTCACTACTCCATGGCACCTGGTCCTACCTCTTTTGTTTTCGAGTTCCGTGTTTGCCCAGCTCTTATTTTGTATCCTTTAAAGGACTTTTGAGCTTGAATACTGTTCGTTATTTCCATATATTTCATGTACTAATATTCCTCTATCGCCTTTTTATGGTGTTCATGCCCCCAGCTCGCATTCACTATTCAAGAGCTTGCACTAAGTAAAATCAATTTTAAAGCGAGGCTTCAAAAATGCATCGGTTTCTCATCGTATACCCCTTCGCTGGATAATGTGTCTGATACTTAGATAGTACAGATCGGAAGTAGAGAAAACACGGACCTTCAAAAATATCAGAGGTGGGTTCATGTTCCATCGAAGAATGAGAATCTCCTTCCTACTGGACACCGGTCACACAAGTAATGTGCTCATTGTCCATGTTGTCATAATCTGGAAAAGGGGAAAACCGTAGACAGTTCAGTCTGTAAATATGTTTGAAAAGGTCAGTCGGCATTTGACATTGAGAGGTTGTATGTGCTGACGTCGTTGTATCGACTATAAATATTTCAAAACGATGACTTCAAACGAGTGTTTTAATCCTTGCTTCATCACATAGATTCCTTCGTTTTAGAAAGTGTTCGTACGTAGAGCATACTCTTGTGGTTTGAATAAAATGAACCCTATAAGCAGGTGATAAGGGATGAGGGTATATTGCTAAGCAAGGGGAGCTGACGATTGAAAAGTTGAAGGCATTACGATTATTTTTATATGTAGCTTTATTGTAGACATTAACGTCTTTATCTAGTAAGATATCCAGATATTAAACAGATGTGTCAGACTCTGTGGTGTATTTTATTCCAAGCTCACTTGGATGTATAGAGTCGGTTTATGAATGGAGAAGTAACTATTGTTGATTGGTAAAACGTCGTCGATATATATGTCTAGTTGAAGGCCCAGTATGTGTTGTCATTAGTTCATTTATAAGTTTTTTTTTCATTATTATTGCACATAAATACAAAAATGTCTGCTAATAACAGAGCGCAATATGTTCCCATGGGAATAAATTCCAACAGATTATTGGAAAAACTGATCTCAAGAATGTGCAAACATATTGTCAATTAGGGACTCAAACATCTTTATTTAGCGGGAAATTTTCATTAAACAGTAGAAAAGCCGTACGTATTGGTGTTATTGATGTTAGTAAATATTCTTATTTCGAATTTTCTAAAAGTTCTTCGGAGGTTTTAAGTACACATCCACGTCTGATTTACAGCACTTCTCGAATTTACTGTCATGCAGTCCTCCTTAAGTTTCTTTCTCACTGCTGTGAATATTTCATAAGAAAGTCAAGAGTACAGTAAGAAACTTTGTAGCAGAATAAGCATTTCTCATCTGATTCGACGGTTGTTTAGAGAATTTTTGGTCAGAAAATGGTTTCTTTGAAAGTGTTTTAAAAGAGACCTTCGCCATCCATTTTAATTGATATTTTGTGAGAAATCATTTTCAGTTTCTCATATCAAATTATTTTCATTTTAATTATTTATTTATTAAGGGAGGGAGTATACCTTGACGGTTTTTAATGTCAAATGTTGGAATTTTTGATATCAACTATTTATTCTTAGAATAAATTATTTGCTTTTCATTTTTAATTTATATCAACAAATATCTAAAAAGCTAAAAACGATGAGTTATTACAGGTATATGCATTCATTCCTCTGATTATAGATTACTAATGAGGGCTGAACTTCTAGGCTACGCGTTTTATTTTTTTTTTATATTTATTATCAGCTAGCCTCTTGAATCCCTATATTGATTTTTATTCATGTTTCATCATTTTATTTCAAAATAAATTGTTTTCAAAGTTAAATGCATACAAAATATGCAAATTTAAAACAATTTTCTAATGACATTCCTGGAGAGCGCCGCAGTACGTTACCGTTAATGAGATTTTCTGTATTTTGATTAGCATGTTAATTGTAAACAAATGTATTTTGACTTATATTACTTCTCATCCATTATGAGTTTTTTAAAAAAAATCTCAAAATTTTCTGAAAAAATTCAAACCTCCATCCAACAAACCGCATTAAAGCGTTCCGGAGATTGACCTGTGGGGAATAAGAAGGGCCTACTTCATTTCCAAACTTTTGTTTCTACTTGAAAATTTCTTTGACGTCTTGAAACACTCAGAATCTGTTAAACTCAGAAATATTTCAGAGGCATTGATTTTTCCCTGGCATCAGACGTGTCTCTCCCCCACACTAAGGGCGATCCCCTCTGTTTCATGAACATAGGTCGGATAATCCTGTTACAATTGACACAAAATGCAACAGTGGCAGTAAGCCATCTCATAGGATGTTTTCACTGCAACGGGTTGAAAACAAACATGATCTCTGAGGAATTTTCAGTGAACTATTGCACAATAGACTGGATTAATAATTCACATTTATCTACTCAATACTAATAGTTAACTCCGTTTTATACCATGGGTATGCTGTAAAATGAAGTTTATTGTATTCGTTGTCACTGCTGCAGCTTGAATTCTTCAGAGATGCAATTTGCATCTGTTTGCGATACGAAAAAGTATTAAGGTAGTTTTCTGCATAGTTTTATCATGGACGACACAACTGTTGTTCTCATTGAAGCATTGCGAGAGCAAGTTCTACGGAAAGGTTATGGTGGTATGAGGGGCCTCGCCCTAGCATTTAAAAGCCTTGATATCGACTTTTCAAAAAGAATTGTTTTTGAAGAACTGAAAATAGGAATAGAGGCTTATGGCATACGAATGTCACACGGCTATTTACAACGACTGTTCGGGGCCCTGGATAAAGATAACAGCGGGGGCATCGATTTCCTGGAGTTCATGAAGGCACTGGAGCCGCCAATGAAAACGAGCAGGAAGGCGGTCATCAATGAAGCGTTTGACAAACTGGATATCAGCAAGGACGATGTTCTCAGTGTTGACGATCTAAGAGGTCAGTTTATCTATGCTAAATGTAAAACAATTCTGTCATCATAGCTACATGTAGAGGTTTTTGTTCCACTCTGATCCCCAATAAGTTTATATAGAGAGGAAAGTGAACTGATATCTGCATAATTTGTTGTGACCTATTTCAGTCTAACGACTATTGGTACTCATTTTGTGAAAATAGAAAAGCATTTAAAGATTAGAATCAAAATATATGTACATTTAAAAATTGCTGAACTTTGTTTTCAAACATATTTTTTAAATCATCATTTCTGTATAAATATTAATATTGTCCATATATATATCGATCTTAATTCTTAATGGAATTCATTTAATTAGAGTTGTGACAAAAATGGATGTTTAGTCGTTTGTGAAGATCTTTTCCTTTTTCCTGGTGAATAGGACGCTTTTAATGAGCCACTCTCTATAATTATAGTGCTGCATGGTGTAGAATCTATCAATTTTTTCTCATTTTACGTTCCATTTCCCATTACACAAAAGTTTTGTAAATTAATAACTCCAAGAATAAAAGCAAGAATTTTACATTCATCATATCTTACAGAAACTCCATTAATAAACAAGAAAAGATTTTAAATGGGTAAAGCAATTCAGGAATTTAGTATAACACTAATATATCTGTTTTCTACTAATTTATAGTTATGTATCGTTATTTACAACAGAACAGCAGATTCCAACACATGACCTTAAAACACAGAAAAAAAATCATTTGAGCATCGCCAAATACATACTGATTTAATTAAAACTTCTTTATGGTTTGTAAAAAAAAAAAAAAGAGCATTTTTTTCTGTTCTTCATGGATGCTAGACGTCACATTGGAATTGTTAAAATATTCTAAATTAAAAACAGAAAATTGATTTGGACAGAACCGACTCTAAAAGCAATAAAAACAAAAGTGCTACTAACAAATTCCTAGTCCCATGAATATAAATGATGATCTGAACAAAGAAAAAAATTCAGCATCTTTGGAGTACATTCCACTTGATGTTAACAGGTGAGTGTGTGGGAGCCATGTTTCACCAAGACTCTATGATCCTCCATCTAAAAGTTCTAAGCTTTTAATATGTTACATATGTTTACCATTATTTGAATAATCATGTTACTCATACATGAAAAGAACGAGTTTGTACTTTAAGAGCTAAAGAATTTACAAAGATTCCTTAACACCAACTATATCTGTATTATCATGTCCTTTTCAAGTAAAATATCCAAATATGAAACAGATGTGTCAGACTCTGTGGTATATTTTATCTGAAGCTCACCAGGATATATCGTATTGACATAAGAATTGAAATTACCTTGCTAATTGACAATACGTCGTCGATATATCTAAATGTCGAGTTGAAGGCCACAACAAGTGTTGTCGTCTTTTCACGCACAAGATTTTGGACAAATTCTGCTACATATGAATACAAAAATGGGTCTGCTTATAACAGGGCGCAATTGGTACCCATCGGAATTCCAATAGATCGTTGGAAGACCTGGTCTCCAAAAACAACATACATATTGTCAATCAGAAACTCTAACTTCCTTTTTATGTCAACTTCAGAGTACTTGTGTGTACAATCAGAATGTTTTTGGTTTGTTTTTACAAAATAATTATGCAAATGACCACTGACAAGATAAGTAAATTTACGAGTTCCATTTTTATTTCAGCTATCATTGATATAAAAAAATTTGGACTTTGATTAATCGTGGGGAATGGTTGTCTATAAAGTTGAAAAGTCGTAAGTTTTCAGCTGTTGATTTTGATAAATTCTTGTGATTTCAATTTGTCCAAAAGTTCCTTGGAATTTTTAGGATTCCACGCCTGATTTACACCAATTCTTGATTATATTTTTGCACAGTAATCTTGAAGTTTCTCCTTCACTACTTTAAATTTCTTAGTGAGGAGTAAAGAAAGAGGCTTGGTTGAAAATTTACTGGAGCCCGCTATGTATCTTTGTTTGTTAGAATCTTTATTATGTTTTGGAATTCAATATAAGTATGATAGTTCAAATTCACTTTGGTTCTTTGGGATACTAATGATATTCAAAACTGATTTTGTAGAATTTCTTCCTTAGAAGGGAACTATGAGTATAAGTTGAATTATCATTAGTAGAATTAAATCCAATTTCGTCTTAAATACAAGTTATATAATGAGCGTTACAAACAAAGACAACGTTGTTACCTGCTTTGTCAGCAGAGACCAGTACGGACTAATGTAATTAATCTAATTCTTTTTTTACTCTGGATTATTGAATACAGAAGGATAGAATTTAAATGTAAGCAAACCAAATCTTAAACAGATTGGCAAATTAAGGAGGGAAAGAAGGGAGTTTAAAAAATATTGTTATAGGTTCTAAAGACAACATTGAATTTCTTAGAAACTAAAACAACTTTTTTGAATCCAACTGTAGAGTGATCGTGAATACAATAAAAATGTTCCTATTATTTCCGAGTTCCATTTTTTAAAAGCTACGTCATCAAAGTTTCTAAGAAACTTTTTCTTTAATTTATCCCGAGGAAAGGTTATATGAATTATTGCAAAATCACATGATGTTAAGATACATGTAATGATGATTTAGGGAAAAAGCTTATGCCAGATTTTCTATGATTTCTTTGAAGTGTGTAAAACCCACATTTGATCAAAGCTCAGTACCGTTTTACAACAACAAAACAACGCTTACGTAGATCAATGTATTGCTCTATTCATATTTTCAGACCGCAAAAAGGATAAACTTTCCATGTACTCATACCCTGGATCTCCGTCTAATTTTCCTCATATGGACTTTCCAACACAACCACAGATAGATCTTACGTTCCTGCGGCCGATAATAAATCAACTGTGTTTCCATGAAAATGTATCATTGTTACAAGAAAGATTTTTGTTTAAGGCTTTTCGCACGTAAATTTGTTAAGACAGGAAACATTCTCGCCACAAAATTACCGGTGCAACATCAGACTGTATATATACATCTTTCCACTTCGTCCAACATCATTCCAGAAAAAAAATTAGGAAAAACAATCTGAAAATATAGCGATGGAACTGAATTCAGCTTTGATGGACAAGAATCTGACAACAACTACACCGCGACCTGAATGGCCATCCATCGCTCCAGCAGCACTGTTACTAGTTTTTGGAGTCACGGGAAATGTATTGGCATTGACTATTCTCTGTTGTTCTTCAAAAAATCACAAATGGCGACCCTTCTACCGCTTCGTTTGTGGACTTGCCATCACAGATGGGGGTGGCATATTGCTTTCCTACCCTATAATAATGATACGTTACGGCAGCGAATTCAAATTTGACTATCCGCGGCCGTTGTGTGACTATATGGCATTTATTTTCATGTTTACTATTTTGGGTTCAGCACTATTTATTTGTGCAATGTCTTTTGACCGTTTTATTGCAATTCTGTATCCCCACTTTTATAACTCCCTAACAAAAAACATGAGAATTGTTTTAACCATAGTCGGAATTTGGATTTTCACTGCATTTTTATCAAGCCTCCATCTGATGGTTGGTCTTAAAAGTCAGAGTTTTTTCCCAGGTTCTTGGTGTTTTTTGGACTTTGTAGCAGATGCCAGACTCAACAGGATCCTTGCCTTGTTTTACTCGTTGACGGGCATCATGCTTCTTGCCACCACAATTGTCCTCAACACAACAGTAATTATAAAAGTCTGCTATGACAGTCGTCAGAAGAAGAATATGTGCATAACAAAGAAGAAAAACACATATATCTTGGTCTTCCTCTTCTTAGTTGTGATCCTCTTTACATCCTGTATAACACCACTTTTAGTAAGTATCGGGGTATGGGGATATTGGGATAAGAATTATGCTATGACAGTCGTCAGAAGAAGAATATGTGCATAACAAAGAAGAAAAACACATATATCTTGGTCTTCCTCTTCTTAGTTGTGATCCTCTTTACATCCTGTATAACACCACTTTTAGTAAGTATCGGGGTATGGGGATATTGGGATAAGAATTCAACAATTTATAAATACTAGTATAAGTAATTAATGGCGAGGGCGGACTTAAATGCTAGAATCAAAACAGTATATAAATGATTTCCTCATGTAAATATATTTGTATGATGATGAAGAATGAAAAATGTTTCTGCTTCGTATGCTTATTTTCCTTTTGTACCTCTTTACAGATTAACATTTTCGGACATGCTATTGGAACAATTTCCGGAAATGGGCGGTTTGAACTGAACGCTATACGTATTGCTATCTTGAACTCCATCATTGATCCATGGATTTATATTGTGTTCCGAAAAGATACATTCGCGTTTTTTAGGCGAATGGCCTTAACATTGGGACTTGTTTCTGAATCAAGCTCAACCAGTGATTCTCCGTCCTCCCACAAAGAGAACCATAGCAGCGATCCATTTGTTTCAATGTCGTCAAAGGACGTGGTCAATTCCTCGTGACTAAAAACTCTTTTTACATCATAACCGTCTTCTTTTATCATTAGAACTAAATTATTTATTTCTGTAAACAAAAGGTATTGCAGTAAGAGCTACTAGTACACTTTATTTAGATTTAAATCCAGTCAATCTATCGTGAAGCATCAAAAGAATTGCAAATAATAACACAATTTCTTTTGTGATAAATGTAGACATGCTACTTATTTATGTCAACATGCAAGATAATTATGTCAAATTGCGACTTATTTATGTGAACATAACCGTAATTTTTGTTTGTATATATGTACCTCTTGTACTTAGTGATCTGGTTTTGAGTGAATAAAGAATTAAATTGAATCTAAAGTTATTTACGTCTACATGCGGGTTATTTATGTAGGCATGCAACTTATTTATGTTTACATGCAATATAAATTATGTCAACATGCTACTTAATTATGTCAACATGCGAGTGTATATTTTCAAACAAGATATTTATGAAAACATGCAAGATAATAAGTTGCATATCAACATACAACAATCAGAATCCTCCCCTATCTAGGCCCCTTATACTACTCATATGATATGGTTTTTAGTATGTAATACTCTATATACACAACAGCAGATATAAGGTAAATTGTAATGGACTCTACAACGTGACACTGGGCAAGGAAAGATGAAACTCATGTGGAAGCATCCTCGGGTAATGCAGATTCAAGTTTGTTCAAATCATGACCCAATGGGATAGGGCGGGGTCTAAATTGCTGATCAATGTTTTACACAGGAATATAAAGAAAAAAATCTTTTAAAATCTTCTTATCAAGAACAGCAAAGCCATGATTGGTGATATTTATATTGAAGCATCTTCAGGTGGTGGGGATTCAAGTTTGTTCAAAACATGACCCCCTGGGGGTAGGGTGAGGCTACAATGAAGGATCAACATTTAACAAAGGGATAAATATTAGATAAAATCTTTAAAAATCTTCTTCTCAAGAACAGTGAAGCCATTATTGGTCATATCAATATGGAAGCCTTTGCAGGTGGTGAAGATTCAAGTTTGTTCAAATCATGACCCTGGGAATAGAGTGGGGCCACAATGAGGGATCAACGTTTTACATAGGAATATATTGGAAAAGCCTTTTAAAATTTTCAAGCTTTTTATTCAATGTCAACTTTTTTCAGTACCATTTCAGTACCATTTTATTCCCTTATATAACATAACATATATGTTACTAGTATATATATGTTATATATATAATTATATATATATCACATTTCTCTTATTTTTATTTCCTATAATATATAGTGGGGGGCCAACCAACCTTTCAATTTCCTTTAGTATATTTCAGCTTTAGAATTCATTAAAGGCATAGCAAATGCATTGTATTCAATTTCTTTTCATCTCATCAAATTTGGAGAAACTACACAAGGTAGAAATTAATGAGTACTTTTTTATGTCATTCTAATGACATGTATGTACATGTACATTAGAAACCATGTTGTAAAGCTCCTTAACGAGGAAGAATGTCTCAAGAAACTCATCACCAAAACACATCAATCATTCTCACGATATGCACGGGATGCTACTGATGATCAAGGTTGTCGTGCCACAGATTTGCTTGCCTCTGAATTGGCAGATTACACCACTCTAAAGGATGATTCTAAAGAGAAAGCATCAGCTTTTCAGTTGTTGAAGCCGTTAATAAAACAGAGACAATGTGCCGTCTAACACATGACGAGAGGTTTCGTGCCCTTGAAATGCTACAGGTAAGCACAAGATAGGTCGCTATGGCAAGGGCAATGAATGTTTCCAAGTGGTCCAGACAACGCTGGGATAATCGCCGATGGAACCACGTTATGCTCTCAGATGAGTCGAGGTTCACTGTGGTCTTCCTAGACATACACAGAAGGGTTTGGTGCCGACTTAACGAACGTCTAATTGGTTTTTAAGTCTTACATATGAATTTTTTTAAAAAATCTGTTTTTAAGAATGGCAAAGCAATGGTTAGTCAAATTTATATGGAAGCATCCTCAGGCAATATAAGTTGAAGTTTGTTTAACTCATGATCCCAATGGCGGGAAGGGGCCACAATGATAGATCACAGTTTACAAGGGAATCAATAGGAAAAATCCTTCAAAATATTCTTCATAAATTGATATGGAAGCATCCTCAGGTAGTGAAGACTTAACTTTGTTCGAATCATGCTTCCATCCCCATTTCTTTTTAAACTTTTCTATTTGGTACTGACTTCTGCTTATTCATAGCCAGGGGAATGATGTGGCCCATGAGCTCTTGTTTTAGTTGGTTATAATGATGTGAAAAAGATTTTCCCTCCATGGGCTGCCCATAAATGGAAAAATTCCTTATAACTTAATTTATTAAACTTTTCTATTTGGTACTGACTTCTGCTTATTCATAGCCAGGGGAATGATGTGGCCCATGGGCTCTTGTTTTAGTTGGTTATTATGATGTGAAAAGGATTTTCCCTCCATGGGCTGCCCATAAATGGAAAAATTCCTTATAACTTAATTTAAGGCTTTGGGTTGCAAATATGAAAGTTGTAGGGGGTTTAAATTACGGAACCAGATAAATACTTCATAAAATGAAGTGACTTGAAAGACTTTGCCAATTCTATGGTCCATAAGACATACAATAGCATGTGATGCATCCATATCTTTTGTTCATTAATGACTTACAATTTAGTATTCCTACTGCAGAATTTCATTTAATTTAGGGCACCAACTCTCTCCTGAGGCTTTCTGAATTTCTTTTACGAGGCTTATCACTGGCATTGAGAAAAGCCTCGCGGTTTAATAGGCGATATATATTAATAAAATATGACAACAAGAGCATTAAACCGGAAGATGTCTTTCAAATCCCTGAAATATTGACGTTTTGATTCTGAAAGTGAGCCCACACAATCAAACAATGAATAAGCAAACAAAAACCTGTCTAATTAACGATGAATGTCACTCATAATTAAAAACAAGTATACATTGTATAGTATATTTTTAACTTTTACCTTTTTTTGGAATTGTTTTATCCCCCTCCTTATCAAGCATAGATATGTGTTAAGTAGTCCTATTTTTTTCAACAATTAAAGACTATAGAAAATTTTAAGAAATACCGGTAGGTTTCTAATTTTAAAAAAATTGCTATTTCAATTGAATGGATTTACCGTATAACTTACTTCTACATTTGTATCCACTTCCCTACCCACCATCTTTTTCTACAGGCGTAAAATTACACGGTGAAATACATGTTGTATTGAAAAATTATATGTAAGATAATGAGAGAAAGAAAATACAATTTTTTTAGAGTGATTTTTCACCAAAATTTGTTATGAAATTTTTAATCATTATATGTAAAAGTATAAAGTAGAAATGACATGATTGTACAATTTAGATATTAATTAATCTGTTGTGGAAACCCAAATACCTTTCCTGCATAAAATGTAATTTATATAGAGTTACATCATATGAATGATTGATGATTGCAAAAATAGCAAAACATGTTTGGATTAATCAATATTGTCGATAAAGGTTTCGCAATATTAAAAAGTTTAAAACTTATAGCACTCGTAATTAGATTCCGTGACTTCCCCGAACAGCTGATAGGACCGTAGGCTCAGTATTGGAAATCGTTACGGGTAATGGGGCGGATTGCCTCCTTTACTTGTCATGGAAACAAGACACACAACTAATGGCACATACAAATGCTGAGAAATAAACGGTTCTAAGAAGTCGCGACTTTGGGATTGCTTAAGTACAGGCTCTGAAATTTCCTTCTTTATCAAAATGTTGATTGGACGTCACAATAGATGATGTTTCATTGTTTTTCCTCATCTCAAGCTTTGCTGATTCATTGTGAATGAACATTAAAATTTTTAAGTTGTTTCTAAGAAGAGGATTGGATAAGAAAAGAAGAAATTGTAACCTTTGAACCCCGGAGTTGGTTTACCAGTGTATAAAACACAGATGCAATTATGTACGGTTCTTGGAAAAGAGAGATGACGGACCGAGCTAGTGAATTGTTTGACCGCATGCGCAACAAGTGCTTATCCCGAGGATGCGGGGGGATAAAAGACCTAGCCGTGGTCTTCAGGAAAATGGACATAGATTATTCCAAGAGGCTGAGTAAAGAAGAACTTAAGAATGGCACCGATTTGTACGGCTTACAGCTAAACGACAGTGATGTCAATGTCTTGTTCCTCTCTTTCGACATGGATGAAAACAAAACGATAGATTTCTCTGAATTTTTGTTTCGATTGAGACCAAAAATGTCACGAGCACGCCAGGATGTTATCATGGAATCTTTTGACAAACTGGACGCGAATGGAGACGGGCATTTAAATTTAGATGACCTAAAAGGTACACTTCATCTAAAGAGCAAAATTTTGGTCGTTAAATAGAAAATTATTTGATTACCAAAGACATTTATTTTTAAAAAGTGTATTTCTATGCTTTAAAATTCAACTTTCAAACATCTAAACAACAATCCAATTTGATGTACTTCTAAGCTGTGTTCTCGATGCTATTTACATCATCTCTGTGCGAACAATAGCGTGTTCTAAACAAATCTGTAGTTCTGTGAAGTAATTGATTCTAGCACATTTAGACAGGTTTTCCTGTTTAATGAATCTGATCATTTCAGCATGTGTGAAAGTTAAGAATAATGTGTATGTTTAATTGTAACAAGCATTCGGCAAACAACTTGCTATCATAAATGGATGTATAAATGAACAAACGTTAAAATCGAATCGTGCACAAAACAAAGAACCACGAAAGTTTGCTTAAATTCTTTAACTTCTAATCAATGAAATTAATGGTCATGATCTTGTTTAATTCTTAACAAACATAGAGTATTTTCAACAATTACAAATGCATAGAAAAAAAACCCGGAAATACAGACGTACGCTAGTGAAAACTGGCATGAGGATCAATTATATTCAGGCAGTAAGCAACTAGTCTGGTGGAAATTATATGAATAAACATATCCAGATCGTGATTGAACTAAGAACGATGTATGTATATTTAATCAAAACCGAAAGTACAAAGAGAGAAACTCTACAACAGATTCTATAAAAGCCGCTTACAAAGAGAGATATTTGTATTGTACTCCGATCGTATGTTTATCATTTTGTGTTCTCTTACACAGTCCATTATCTTATATTTGTACCGGCTAATGACTCGATGCACTAAGACTTGGTTTGATTTGACATATCTGGAAATAAACAATATCCCAATTCTTCGACTGATTTTTCATCATTTTCATTTATTGACAATAAATCACATGCATTGCCATCCAGCCATGGATGCAATGAAACAATTAACAGAAAATATACGGTACATCAAAATCTTAATAAGATTTACTGTATCTTAATTAAGGATGAGTTCTGCTTACAAGTATTTTTACCACAAGTCTTCAATTTCAAAAATGTTTAATCCTTAAATGCAGATACCACTCTCTGGTGGACTCATAACCGACAAGAAGAAATAATCTTTTTATTGCGACTAAATGTCATATTTTCTTTTAACTTTGTATATTTTTCAGTTGTCTATGCCGCCAACGCCAGAAACCATCCAAAGTATCTATCCGGTGAATGGACGGAGGACGAGGTGCTACGAAGTTTCCTGGACAGCATTGACACACCCGGAAGCCCAGATGGAAAAGTAACACGTGACGAATTTATGAATTACTACGCAGGTGTTAGTGCAACGATAGATGATGATTGTTACTTTGATTTGATGATGAGATCCTGCTACGGTCTTCCTCAGAGGAGCTCGCAATCAAAATGAATCAGATGTGTACTCGAATATTTTAAAAACATATTTTGTCTTTAATATTCACACTGTAGACTGAGATTTAAACCCCGAAATCAAAATTTCTCAATAATGGATAATTGATTTTCGTCCATTTCGATATTGGTGTATTTTTTAAGTTATCAAGCCAATACAAGTACATTCAAATAAAATGATAAAAGAAGTGTAGCTTTCAATTGCATGAAATTGAAATAGTTCAGCAAGTTTAATCTGATAAATTATCGAAAAGATTTCATTTTCAGATATACTTATAAAGTTTAGCGGACACTCGAAAAAAGTGACATTTCTTCTTAAGAATTGAATTTTTAAAGGACCTAAAAGCAAATTTTTACTCAAATCAAAAGATATAAATATTTGGGATATGCATGTTTCATTTTTTTTTTTTCATGTTTTTTATTAGCTGCAGATCTGTAGCTCTCCGAAAAAATATATATTGATAGTCTATCAATATATATTTTTTCGGAGAGCTACAGATCTGCAGCTAGTTTTTTTTATAAAACTTTTATTTATCTTGTATTAAATTATAATATAGTTTTGTGTTAATGTCTTTGACTCAAAAGAGTTTAAGAAATAGAACCATTCCAAGGTTAGTTAGGACTTTCAGTAGGCTTGGCATTCCCGGTGCTACGTAATTTGCGTCTATCAAATGGCAAATAGATTCCCATTGATTAAGAAATTAATAACATCAGGAACTTTAAATTGTTGTTGACAACGATGAGACGACTTGAGCTCAACCTCTTCGCAAGACGAGACAATGTTATTGGTTATTCGATACACTAATTTGCATTTGCCCGAGTTTCTATCCAATGTATATTTCAACAGCGGAGGGAAGCTGTGTAAATTTCAGAAGCTAATTATATAACATCGAGAATGCCACGCCTTACTGAAAGTCCAAACTAAAGTGGAAATGGTTCTAATATGACAAAGTCAACTCTTTTCTATAGTTTGTATTTCAGAAAAGTTTGTATTTCAGAAAACTAGAAATTGTAGTAATTATTGGATATAGGGTTATTTTCGCCCTATTATTTTTTTTTCGCCCTTGAACATTTTGAAACAAGTTTGCACCGTTTTAAATTCGCCCAGAAAGATTTTTGTTAAAGATATTATACTATTTACTTTGAATTCGCTTCGTTTTTAAATCGCCTTCTTCCGAACAGGGCGAAATAGGCGAAAATAAAACGGGGGCGAAAATGTTCCTGTAAACAGTATTTATCGAACAGCCTTTTGTAAT
>PRKT01000082.1:1351376-1403529 GCA_003671525.1 Saccostrea glomerata | reverse complement strand
TGTGGGGGGGGGGGGGCAACCAGAGAAAAAATTTTTTACTTACCTGAAAAAGTTGACAAGCAAAAAAAATATATATATAAAAAAAAGGAAATAACCCAAACTCGATTACTTTTTTCACTTCCTTTCACTTTCACTTACCTTTCAATAGACATTTTCAATAGTAAAGGTAATGTTGGGAAAAAAGTGCCCCCCCCCCATGTTGCTACGTCCCTGCTATGGACCCCAACAGATTCATACCATCATAAGCATGAGGATGACATTCTCTTTCCAGAGTTATCTTCCGCTACGCTCACAACTTGTGGGAGAGAAGCGGGAATGACAACTCTGGATAAAGAATACATGAATGATCTAGGTTACAGAGAAAATTATGCTTCATCGTCTGAAAAACGGAAATTTAAAAACGGCAAAGAATATTTCTGTCGCTCAGATCACGAGATTGATGAACCTACTGCATCATGAAAATCAAGCTGCAATTGTTGTGCATAGCAGCCTTGCATGCTGTAATTGAATGGCTGAGAAGGGGTGTTTTAACAGTCATGGGCTACTATCTGAAGTTAAAATAGAATCATTTAATATTGTCTTCAAATATCAAACTGTATTCCTTTTTGCAAATCAGTACATAAAATGTTCAATTACTGATTGCTGTGCTTCTTTTGTGTTACAGTATAGTATGGCTATCTTTTTGACATGACCTTTCTTCGGGTACATGTACCACCAAATATGGTCCTATTCATCTTGAACTTAAAGTTTGGTCCACTTTTATTAAAAAACATTACTAAACTCGTACCTTGTTCATATGATAACTTAAATACTGTAGTTGGTGGTAGTTCTTTCTAATTCATACTTCACATCATGTATATATTTATTGTGACAAATGTAACCTTTCAATGGTTATAAATATTATTTACCTTTTGACCTCGACCCTAGAACTTGGCCCACTTTGATCCCCCTTTAAAAAAGAACTTTTACATTAGCCATAACTTTGAAAAGTTGGTATTAAGGCTACAATATTTCATATTTTCCTTGTGACAAGATCAACAATTTTGACCTTGACCTTAGAGTTGGACTTGGAGTTGAGAAACCTCAACCATCACCATATGCTGTCATACGGTGACATGAGTGTTTCACAAACCATCTTGTTTGTTTTACCGTTTCTCCCAAACCTTTGCTGAAGTTTTTTTTTGCAAAGAGGCCCAGATATTAAAAAAATCTCGAAGGAGAAGTTAAACAACATGCAATAAATCTATTTATGATTTATTGGTGATGAGCAAGTTTACAAAATTCCAGTTTATGATAACAAACTTCGTAGAAAACATATACCAAGACTCATTATACATATTATGTAATGTACAGAAAAAGATAATTAAAAAATAACAAAAAATGTTGATTGAAACAGAACATTATGCGTTTATAATTAAATATAGCTGTCTATATGGCCACAAATTCAGCAGTTAAATGGTACAACAAAATCTTCAGTTTTGGGGAATTTAACTGAATTCTAGTTTTTTTCTGGAAGAGGTCCAGCCTCTTCAGGTTTCTCCATTGCGCTTATCAGTGGCACTTTTAAACCGACAGTAGCAGTATAACCAGGAGGCGCAATGGTTGTGTAAGCATGCTGGGAAAAGATACCCTGGTTTGTTCCTTTGTGGATGTGGTAGACTTGTATATCGTCGTTTGTCTTGTTTCTGGACAGGATGCACAAATGCGCAACAGCGGAAACAAGGACGAAGATTCCTCCCACGCCTCCAAGGATGAGGGCCCACGGACAGTGGAAGTGTAGAAGTGTCGACTTGTACATGTATTGAAATAGGACTTTGTAACCGTGAGCCACGGTGGCCGTCTTTACGACAGCTGCAATATAGGTTCCACCTAAAGAAGAAATATTATATATGTAGAATAGTATAGAATAGAATTTATTACCAAATCGAGGCCAATTGGGCATAAACATTAGTCATATTACATATATAATTAAAAATAAACATGATAACATGATGTATGTATGTAAGGAACCTCGTATATACTGTATATAATACATATAAGGGAAATGACAACGTATTATACGTATATTTTACGTAATTTTTCTTCCTTATCGATTCAAAGGTTCAAAACAGGAAAACTATATCCGATGTACTTCAGCTATTTTATGCATGTACCTGACACAATGAGGCTGATGCAGGCCAGTAAGCCAGCACACCTTGACCTCGCCAGACTACGGGTGTAAGCAATGCTGCCGATGAAACCAAGAACCCCAAAGAACATTCCTAAAGACGAGATAATCTGGAATTCCAACAGTCCCTTCTGACCCAATCCTGAAAAAAGTAAAATTTGTAGATAGTTTGTGAATCTTATACACTGCATCCAGAGCATCCGTTATAGCATAATTTGTTATTTTGTATATCTTAAAACGAATTTTCCCCGCGCATTATTGGAAAAGATGTCCTCTATTATATGCGTAAACCCGGAAAGTTAATTAATTTTTAAATATTATAAAGCAGGAACTGCACAGACTGAAGAAATGTTTTAATATATCCATAGGAGAAACAGCTTTTTAAAACATCTGAACTCAAATACTAAAATTATACTAATACTAAAATTCACAACTGCTTACTAAAAATATGATCCGTTATGAAAGATAACAATAAATACTTGATATTAAAACAATACCTTTCACCTCCGTGTACACAGAGCTGGGGAATGAATACATAAATGGCGATTCTCTGTGACTGTGATAGGTGGACACATGACATTTCTTCTCTCTCTCAGAACCTTCTCTCCTCTGTTCAAGCATCCAGCTATCATCTTCAAAGTTAGCATCAGGCATATAACGCGGGTAAGCATTCTTAGATCTGTGGAAACAGATAGTAAAATACCACAGTCCGACCGATAAGTGAACGTGTTCCTGTCCATTCTCCGGACTCCAGTCGAAAAAGGGGGAAAAGTCTTGTGGTTTTTCCGTGACGGAAACATTTGCCCATCCTGGACTGACAAACGAAACAGTCATCAACATCACCCCTATGAATGTTATGACTGCAAAAATCTTTAACTTTCTACCCAACTTCATCGTTGTTTAGCCTGAAACCTCTTGAAAGATATTTACTTCGGACGAAACAGAAAATGGCTACCCGGATTTATTTTGATGTTTTGTGTCGTCTTCTTTATTCAGGTGCATCAAAACAAAACACTACGCATGCGTCAGGTGTTGAATTTCTGAAAATCAATACATCACCTGTCTGCATGTGTTGCAAAATAGAAAAATTAACGAGGCATGACCATGTACATATAAAAGTGTGCAAATTGTACCTTACATTACAAATGACTTCAAATGATTCACACTTTCACACCACTTAGCTTTTAAAGGTTATTTCATGCAGGGACTGTTAAAAAAAGAACAACTATTTTCCCAAAATTTGTATCGATTTCAGTGTTATTAGCCTTTGATAAACAGTATTGATAAAGGGTAAAAACTGTTGTTCATTTAGTATTATTGAAATGTTTGTTAACTTTAATTGAAAACATAAGAAAACGATTTATTTAAATAAAATGCAAAATTTTGGTTTTCTCGTTTAAATCTCTGTTTCATAATTTCAGATCTGAACATTTGAATCTACATTATCTTTTTCATTGGAAACGGAGTCATTGCACTCTGACGAAGAATGTAGATGTCAGTTTTAGTTTATTTCAGACTTATTTGATAATTATAATTATGTAGGTTAGTAAATACCAGTTCTTTGCCTGTAACAACTATAGTGGTATATGTTATAAAAGAACATTGTGAATTTTGTTCTCTGCAGTGAATTGCCTTCTTAAAATCAACTGAAAACTCGAAGCTACGTATCTACAAGTATTTAAGGTGTTTCCACCCTTACAATTTTAATGGTTCAAAGTACAAAAACTGCATTTATTTTCCTTTATGATACTATAAATTTTCCAAATATTGCAAAAAATATATAGGTCACCATATCATTTTAGATGTGGAACATAAATAAACAGAAGTGCATGTTACCATAAAAAAATCGCACATTTTTTGTAAACAGTAGTAAGAAAAATATGTAAAAACTGGTTAAAATGTATCATTTTGATGCTGAATGTTCGTAAAACTTCCTACTTATAAGATTCTTCGGAATTGTGAATATTAGGGAAACTATTTTACATTAGAAGTACATAAAGCAAATGCCTGAATGAAGAGACCCTAGAAAGAGTTATTGCCCTTGTCAACATTTTTTAAAGATTGAAAAATTGATAATTAAAGAAAATATGCATTTTTTGAATTCTTTCAATTAACAATATTTATCATTACACCTATTATAAAGCATTCTTCCAAAAGATATTGTTCTATCAGGTATGACTTTAAACTAATTACAGTTTTTGCAAAAACCTATGACATCATATGAGGGTGGAATTACCTTAAACCCCCAATGTCCATCTCATAGTGAACATTGATTCATTTGTGGTTTGGTGAATAAGCAACTGAAAGACAAGGTCGGGACACATCTTCCTGTAAGTCCAGTTAGTCCTATAGTTGTGAAACATATACATGTACCAGAATCATCTTTAAAATAATGTTTTCTTGCCCTTTTCTAACTCGGGGTAAAATTACTGGGTCAGTAGGTAAGTCGGGAAATCTTTTTCCATAAAATTTCAACATATTTGTTGACGGGATAAGAGGAATAAAAATCGTGTCATGGAATGTAAAAAGTATTCAGTCGGGCCATTTTTAGTGTCGATCGGGAGAGGAAATCAAACTTTTTTTTTAAAAGATGACCCTGTATATCTTTAGTATGGCCCGATTGTATTAGAAGATAAGTTTCCCCTACAAGAAAAATAAGAAAGTTATTTTATAAATTAAACTTTTAATAAAAATGATTTATTTATCTTGATGTAAACATATACTTCAAACTTGAATTATGTGATTGATTTTTAAATAGCTTTAAAATGAAAAATGTTAACAATTATAGTATTCCCTACATAAGAATAATCTTAACAAACTCGTTACAAAACTAACAGTTAAAATGTTAACAATCTGAAAGAAAACAGTTCAGAGTTTTTGCTTTGTTGGAAGGGGAAGTGCTGTCCCCATATCCTCGTTGGTGTTGGTCTCAAATGGTGGGAGGTCGGTCCTTTCGATTGGATAAAATTCTGTTGTCACGACGGGGATAGCAGTGCTGTTCTTTTCCGAAGTTGTTGAAAATACCGCGGGTTTCTTCGTGTTGTCCCTATCACGTGACACGATGAAGAGATGCACGACTGCCACCGCCAGGAAAGTAGAGGAGGTGATGGCTCCCAAAACGAGGCACCAGGGGATCGGGACGTAAATACCGTACATATTACCTCCATAATACATATTGATCATTTCGTGAAGGTGCAGCAAGCTCATGGAAATTTTACCCACAGCGATCCAGAAGAAGACTCCTGTGGATATAAAGAAAAACCTTTTGTTGTAACAAAAACTATATACTAAAAGTATACAAATAGGATACAATTCATTCTTATGATACACAATCTCTTTTTTTTCTTCCAGTGTTTTTTTTTAAATATTTAGTTGATAAACAACATACATACCAGACAACAAACAGGAGACACATGCTGCTAGTCCCACGTGACGTTTATTCCCCTCCGTCCGGTAGTACAGAGCCGTGGTGATCAGTCCAATAACACTGCATATAATACCCAGACCTGTCTCGATCTGGAACTCCAGCAGACCAAACTTCGTCACATCTGTAAAAATAACAAATATACAGGTTTACTCAGAATTTAATGAGTGGGTAGTTCCCACTGCTACAAGAGCTTTTGCCTACTTATTCTCACTCCAAAATGACGAAGAAATCATCAAATGTATATCAATGAAAAGCTGAAAGATAAAAATGAGCTATGTTACCTCTTTAGAGCCGGTATATACACCGGTAATACACTAACTTGGTCAAAACTTGTTTTGATGAGAACGTTATCATCATGCGACCCGAAGAGAAAAAGGAAGTTTCTCTAGTTCAAATCCTTCTCTTATTTTTCTTGTTACATGTATTCATTGTGAGGTGGAATCTAATCATATACAGTCTACCTCTGAGACAATTCTAGAAATCTGTTTATGATTTTTGTTTCAGGCTGTGGAATTCTCTGATTTTACAAGGAAAATCAACTTCTCACAGTTCTGTGGAAAGCTAGGTAGCTGGAGTGATTGCAAAGACAGAAGACGGCACTTAATTTTACACAAATTGCAAAAATCGAATTTAGAGATATATATGAGGAAGCAATTCTTCTTAAAGTAGATTCCATCATGAAGACATTCAACTCTGTATAAACAACATCTTGTCAAAGAAGGTAAACGGCGGAGCAGAGAAGAAAATCTATGATGATTACTCTTGTTATAAAGACTTTTAATAATAATAATTCCGATAGGAAATAAAGTACTGTACATAGCAATTACATATTCATTCTCGAGCTCTAACCTATGTACTAGCACAAGGTAGACAGAACAGTTCAATCAATAAAAGATAGGGAGAAGAACTGGAGACTTGCTGATTTGAATTTGAACGTTTTATTCAGCAAGACAAACACATTCAAACGTTTTATGCAATCTTCATTTTTAATTCATTTCTTCAGGCAAGGCATCTAGAGAGAAAGAGAGAAAACATTTTCACAGCTGAATACTTAATTCAATTGTGTTACTTCTGAAACTAGGCAAAGCCTAAGGTGGCAATATTACAACTTCAAGGGTAAAAACTCACATTTCTTAAAGGATAGCACATAATTTTTTTGGTTACTTGATGGGTCTTTTTAGTCCTTTCCTCGGGTTCTGAAATTTGCAGTTACGTAATTCTAAAAAGTTACATAAGTTCACAAACTAATGTTTTATCTTGACTTAAAGGAAGTTCTATTTCACTGATAAATGATTTTTAAAAATATTTTTCATCGGTTGCTGCTTTATTACTTTTTTACAAAACCTTAGTGTTAACCCTACTGAAAACTGTTTACGAAAAGGAATTATTTTGTCGCTTTGTCCATCCCAAAATCTCAACGATTATTCTTTGTAATATGGGCTATAAGCCTGTATTAATTTTTATTTCAATTTTAGTAAATACGGCATAAATTTATCTTTAATATTATATCCCGATAATTTCAACTCAAAATTAACATTACATTTTTTTTTTGATTTTATCAAAATTTGAAAAGATATGAGATAACAATTTTTTTTAACTTTGTTGTCTTGGTTACAAGAAAAAGACACTTCTGTGCAATTCTTATGAAGCGCTAAAGTATTGATACCCCATCAGAATTGGTCCGATTTCTATGAAACACGTGTGAACTACATCACAGTACAATTTAAGATTTTGATGAACATGATTGTTGCTTTGGTTACACAAGAAAATAATAGAATGTGTGCATTACTCTTTTCAAAACTTAACACCTTTTTTTAAATTTAACTACTCCTTTAGTTGTTTCTTTTTATCATTATTATTTTTAGTACATTTAAATTGAAATGATTTCACAGTGAGGCACTTCGACTCTTCTAAAACCTGATACAATCCATAGCCTTGTAACGTTACAATAAGAAACCATCACCCAGTGCATTTTACTTTTTACCTTGGAACTTTATCTTATTGTGTGGATATTTTCTCGACAAATGTTCTTGAAATGTATATATATAAATCGGTAAATGAAAACCCTTACAATCCATAGCCTTGTAACGTTACAATAAGAAACCATCACCCAGTGCATTTTACTTTTTACCTTGGAACTTTATCTTATTGTGTGGATATTTTCTCGACAAATGTTCTTGAAATGTATACATAAATCGGTAAATGAAAACCCTTTTTCCAAAGAGCTTCAAACCCATATGCCACTTTTTTCCTACGTTTGAGAAAACCAATAGATACACAACTTCATTTCAGATTTTGGTTCTTTGAATACATTAACTACATTTTAATAACTGTATTATAAATTTATAATTCAAACAGTTTACTAGGACAGCTTAAAGACATATGCAACAATGCTGAAACAATTTTAAAACTTAAATTATCAATATTTGATATTGCCATATATTTAAAATAAGATTTTAAGTGGATAGAGGTAAAAAAAAAAAATACATGTATTAACAGTGAAAGGGAGTTAAATAATTAATCATAGACAATCTTTTGAATTTTTCCATCAAACGAGCGTATTTGTCTCCAAAAACGGAAACATATTGGTTCTGGTCTTTCTACGTGCAGTTGCTCGTCTGCTAAAAATTCTGTTCATCAATAAATCTAGAACAGTAGATTGGAATGGGATCAAATTGTAATTTACATGTAACTACAGGGTGTTGTTGAAAATGATTTATAAAGATGTTTTTAAATATTCTGCTCAAAATTTGTATTGTATTGGGGAGGATTGTTATTTGTATTGTATTGAGGAGGATTGATATTTGTATTGTATTGAGGAGGATTGATATTTGTATTGTATTGAGGAGGATTGATATTTGTATTGTATTGAGGAGGATTGATATTTGTATTGTATTGAGTAGGATTGTTATTTGTATTGCATTGAGGAGGATTGATATTCGCCATCTTCTTATTATTACGAGGAGTAATTGTATTGAGGAGGATTGCTATTTGCCATCTTCTTATTATTACGAGAAGTAATTGTATTGAGGAGGATTGATATTTGCCATCTTCTTATTATTACGAGGAGTAATTGTATTGAGGAGGATTGCTATTTGTATTGTATTGAGGAGGATTGCTATTTGTATTGTATTGAGGAGGATTGCTATTTGCCATCTTCTTATTATTACGAGGAGTAATTGTATGGAGGAGGATTGCTATTTGCCATCTTCTTATTATTACGAGGAGTAATTGTATTGAGAAGGATTGCTATTTGCCATCTTATTATTACGAGGAGTAATTGTATTGAGGAGGATTGCTATTCGCCATCTTCTAATTATTAAAAGGAGTAATTATATTGAGGAGGATTGATATTCGCCATCTTCTTATTATTACGAAAAGTAATTGTATTGAGGAGGATTGATATTTGCCATCTTCTTATTATTACGAGGAGTAATTGTATTGAGGAGGATTGCTATTTGCCATCTTCTTATTATTACGAGGAGTAATCAAACTCTTAATCCCATTAGAACAATACAAATCACGAGCAGAGCACGCACCTTCAAAAACAGGGGTGGGATCACGTGCCTTAAAGGAGTAACCATACCTTGTTGACCAGATAACCCGTTCTTGCTTCTTTTCATGATCGGACAAGTGGAATAATCCTTGTTCTAACATGAAAAGTGGAATAATCCTTAGACAATTAAGTGTGACAATAAAAACCTACTAAATAATTTTTTTGAAGAAAGGACACTTATAACATTCCATTCAAAAACTTGCTTGCAGGGTTATCGTAGAATTTTCGAAATTTTGACTTTAGATGAAGCTGGCAAAATTGGAAATACACAGCTTACGTCATTTCTATCTGTTACAGTCAAAACATTCAGTGATAGACAATGAAATGGGCGGGTACAATTCAACGCGGACGTGGGGAAAACACCGGATTGAAATTGCAGATCGAAATTCATTTTCAATCCACCTCAGCGACACTAGAAGGCACATCATTACTGATTGACCCAGAAGACAAATAATTTCAATTTTGGTACAGTTTGATTTTTTTTTTTGCCCAGTGTTTTAAATAAATCAATATTTAATGGACAAGTATTTCATTTCTGTTTGGTAAATATATGTATATGTTTGTGTTGGAGGGGGGGGGGGGGGTTGAACGATTTTTAAATAAAGTTGTAAACAGTTTTCAGTGAGAATAAGTATAAAACTCATGCACTCTTACAATCCTTGAAATAAAATATATTGTCATGTTAAGCCATGATCTGACTCGAAAATTTTTACTCCAACCCCCTTCTAAAATCAATTATCTCCTGAAAAATAATCTTTGTCTTCTATGATCTTTCGCGTTCTTAAAATTATAAGCTAAAACTCATATTAATGTTAACTTCAAACAATATGTATTTGGGAGTTGAAATTAGTTGATTTTTAGATCATACATTCACTCTTTGCTTTGAAAACAGCTCAGGGGGATTGAAAATGAATTTCGATCTGCAATTTCAATCCGATGTTTTCCCCACGTCCGCGTCGAATTGTACCCGCCCATTTTTGCTTATCACTGAATGATTTGGTTGTAACAGATAGAAATGACGTAAGCTGTATATTTCCAATTTTGCCAGTTAATGTTCCGCGGTCTATCTGTGTATCATCATCTTGTTTGTCATTAGCTTCCCTCGTTAAAGGAATTGTTTGAATTAAATTTTACTCTAAGTCATGTCTTAGAGGTCAATGTTCACTGGAAGAGAGAAGGGAAATTCTGCAGACTTATTATAAGAAATCGTTCTTGCTTCTACTTCTCGCTGTTTCAAGGTCATGATCATGCACAAGCAATCAAAGGGCCTCAACAGTAGTATCCAGGAATCAATTATGGATCTCAATAGGGAAGAGAAAAACATTTGAAAAGAATAATTTTGTTCATTTGTCAAAACCAGAGTGTAACTTGAAATGCAGAATACATGTGGTTTGAGTGCCACATTATTGAAATCTTAAGTTTGCTCTGTTCTCTATTGTGAACTTATGCTTGACTTTTGACGTACAAGACTTGTCCTGATTTAATTATGTGGTGTATTGGCATGGAATGGGAAATAGAAAATACACAGTCTTATTGATTGGACCTAGAACAATGAATTATTAAGAAATATACGTTAATTAATCAAACCAACAAAGAAGAAAGGGGTCATAGTTTGGAAACACTGCAAAGTATCAGATTTTAATGATGTTCCGGGGTGTAAAGGTAACATTTGTTGTTACATTGATTTTACTTCCTGTAGTCGAAATCCTTAAAACACTGAGGGGATGAATAAGCAGATAAAATAAGTACAAATAAATTAACACTATTCCTACATCACAAAGAAAATCCAATAATTTTATCTCAGTTTTTTTTTTCAAAATTACGAAAAAAATAATTCCTGAAAGCGAACAAAGTACAGAAAAATAGAACTCAATGATATCCATTCCAAACTGACCAAAATGAGTATAGGAAGATATTCTCTATATAATAACGAAAGGGAAATATTCTCCATTAATTAATCAAATAAAACACATGACGATGATGTTTAATTTTTACATGTATCACACAATATTTACATTACATATATTTTTTGCATATAAAATGAATGGAAATCTATTGCATTCAAAACACCATAACACAGACAGGGTACCAAGAGGTTAAAACATGCGTTTTAGTTTGACGTCATAATCGTTGAACGCCGAGGAAGTGCAACGTCACAAGCGAAAATCAAAAAATCACGTTCAAATTGACCAGAAGCTGTTACGTTGGCTGATCCATTAAATGTAGCTTACACGAAGGATAATGCATAGGTTTTTTTAAAATTGAAATCACATTTGCAGTTAAGATAGAAAGTTTATAAAATGTAAATATAAGCAATGAATGATTATTTTTTGAGTGATATAGTTTCATAACTGCAACGGTGTGTGCAAACAAATTTTCATAACGCGCTAACGCGCGTTACTCAATTTGTTTGCACACACCGTTGCAGTTATGAAACAATATCACTCAAAAAATAATCATTCATTGCTTAAATAACACACGCGAAACCTTGTCACAGCGCGGTGGAATACACAGTAGGAACTACATGCATTTTCGATATTTAGGAACTAATTTGTCATTTTATTTTCTCGCAATGTTTATTTGCGTTATTTAACTTTCCAACGTCACAAACGGTTTTCCAACGTCATGAACGGCTATTACGTTTATTAAGCACACCAATACCGAAGGGCACTAAATTCACATTAAACACGAAGGAAATAAACAATTATGATAAAGGAAAATTAGAGAATGTAAATATAAGCATTGAATTCATATTTTGGGATGTCTTCGGTCCTATAACACACCTGGCCGTGCAGACAAATTATCATACCGCGCTAACCCGCGGTATTCAATTTGTCGGCACGGTCAGGTGTGTTATAGGACCAAAGACATCCCAAAATATGAATTCAATGCTTAATTGAAATTGACTAAAATCTAGTTCGCTCTTTAGCAAATTCACAGAACTGGTTGGAGTTACACATGAGATCATGGATGGGAATCCGACTTTTTTTTTCTAAATATTTCACAATTTCAGGTAGCAGCGCTTTATTGTTTTTGAATTTTTATAAAATGCATTTTATAAGTATGACACTAAAAAATCAATTCTGAAAATATAAGCACTGCTGCATACCTCATGCTATTTTTTTTCATTTGAATATCGTTCTTGATAAAAATAAAGATTGGGGAGGTTTTTTATGAGAGTTAAAGCAAAGCAAATTATTTGATATACTATCCTTACAGTGTATTTGTGTTGAGGCTTCTTTCATCAAATTAAGACCAAAAATGTGACATTGTAAACAATGTTTAAATGATTTTTTTTGCCTTGACATTTTAGTAAAAAGAAAGATAGAATCTATAGAATCTGGAGACTACTTACAGTGGATTTTTTCGTACGTTCCTCTGACAAATGGCGTGCTGTCGGGGAGTCGGTTGATCTCCTCCTCGGCTGAGGAGTAGGTGGCGTGGAAACACTCCTTACTGTAGAACATGGTGTGTGGCTGCTTGTTGTAGAGACAGGTCACAAAGTACCACAGACCCATAGAGATGGACAGTCGGTGACCCTCGGCTATTCCGTCCTTGTCATACGGTAGGGCGACCGGCTCCCCGGAGCCGGGGTGTCCGGAATTAATCTGCTCCATGGATTCCTCCATCAGGTCCCCCGCAATCCTCTCCGGGAAGTGAATATTCACTATTGCCCATCCAGGACTGAAGAATATTACCACCTTAAGTACAAATGCAATGGACAGGGCAACGAGAGTAAATTTCAATCTGGTCACCACACCCATTTTTTCTCAATACACTGAGCTCTTAATATGTTTTAGCTGCTTCTTTTCGAAATAAGTGTGTAGTTAGCCAGCTGAGTTTATAAGGATACCCAAGATGATGCTCATAGACACTGCCAGGTAAAGAAAAAATCGATCTAATGGACCAAAACAATTCTTTATGACAGAGCAATGCGCCAAAGGTTGGTGTGGAGGTATTAATATTTCATGACTATTGGAAGGTTATAATGAAAATAAGCCAGGTGGCAATCGGCTGAGTAACTATACATTGTATCCTCCAAATAAAAGACTTGCTTTCATATAGTATCGAAAAAAAAAATTGAATATTGTTTTCATACATAGAAAATACACCCGTTTACATTTTAATAATTCATAGCGTAAAATGAGAACAAAATACCCTTTTTTTAAAAGAATTAATTTATTGGTAACAAGATGGTATAAATAAAATATGATTTTTTTTTACAAATAAATCTCATTAGATTTTACCACAACAGTTCACTTTTGTTAAATAAAACGTAATCAACAAATTAAATGCCGTACCACTGTTTGACTCGGTACATTGTATCGGGATGACGATGTTCAATTTATTGTAAAGCACTCTGATGTATAAAAACAGCATCACAGCAAGTTATGTTTTCATTTGGAAGTCTTGGCAAAAGTTATGATATTGATTTTATTCTCGTCTTTGTCTTTCTCAAACATGATATATAGCTTCCCTACAGTGCTATAATGGTGGTAAAATTTGCTTTGGCTTTTAGCTGCATCATAATGGAGTTCCAGAGCAAAAAAACGGCATCATTAATCTTTCTTCTGGTCCGATTCCTGGAAATAAAGATTATCTCAATGTTAAATCAATAAAATGATTATTCATTATTGTTAATCATTATCAGCATTATTTCTTACTGATTAGTATCATTGTCTATATATATCAAATAAATCTCAAATACCATGAATATATGTTGAAGTGATTGAGTGTTCATGACCTTATCCTTAATTTGAGTGTAAAGTTTGAAATCTCAAACACCAGAATTTCTTAATATTAATATTTTCCCACTTTCTGAGTCACATTATGTTTGAGATAACAAACTTTATCATCACCATATAACAAGTGTTTAAACAGTGAAACTGACAACTGCCAGTAAAATCTAAAGAATATAAAGTAAAACTCATACACCATTATCATAGCAGGATGAAGAAGAAAATGCAATAAAAATATTTTGAGATATTTTTCTTATAATTTAACATATATTTATTTATTCAAATTCATGAAATTAAAACAGTGAAACAGTGAAATTTAAACATTTCTTCATCTCTGCATTCAATTATTCATAAACTGCATCAACTTTTATTGTAAATGAAACTGAATCCCATTCACTCAACTCAGAAACTCATTGTTACCAGTTTTAGTTTCTTTACTGAAATGTGACAATTGTTTAATTAAAACAACTATTTCCCGAACTATCAAAGTTTCATTATGATTAATGTACAGTATCTAAAATAAATTTTACATGAACCAAAACAGGTGTTGAGGAGGGGAAGAACCCCCTCCAAACCATCACACCAGCTATGAGTATAAGTCCTGTGTTTTGATACGATTAAATGAGTAATCTACAGTCTATAATAAATGGTAAATAAACCAAAAAAAATTTTTCAATGAAATTAAATGGCTAAATGATAGGCTGTGTTTGCTTCGAGATATTATATTATATGACCCAGGAATTTGCACATTGTTGATTTGATTTTGCAAGTTCAAAAATAAAACTTAAAAATTTATTTTCCTTGCGCTTCATTTTAACCCCCACCCTGCCTTGGTTTTGTATCAACAAAAATCATTTTATTAATTTCTAAAGAAAGAAAATCCTTATCAAATCATGTGAAGAGCTTATTTTACTTAAGGACTTACAGGATTTCCATTTGTTTTCTCTTCTTCATCCCCTTCTGCAATCGGTGATTGCTGCAAAAATAATTCATGTCAAATGTACATACTATAATATATATTGAGAAAGGGAAGTAACTCCTTACAAACCTGACAGGAACAGCGTAGATACTATTATTTTACATATATTTTTACAAAAATGAGAATATTTGTCGGTTCAGTATTCACTTGAATCAATTTATATTAATGATATACTCAGTATACTTTTCTTTAAAGAAGATAAAAATCACACCCACCACCTGTATATCACTCTATTATGACATAAACACTTACTTTTCCGGTGTCTGTTTTGTCGGGGTCGCTGATCATCTGTTGTTTCTTCTCGAGCTGTTTCTTCTCCTGCTCTATGATGCTGTAGAACTCTTTCTCAGCCTTGGTGTACAGATCTTCCTCCTCCAGGCGCGCCTCCTCTGGCTCCTCCTCCTGTCAAGCACCACATCAATCACTTAACTAATAACTCACTCAACTAATCAAACTCATTATTCCCAAAAAAAAAAATTAAATTGAAGCAAATGACTTTTTTTTCTGCAGCAGTAAAAAAGCAGGTGAATGCATGGTGCCAACTGATTCATTTTAACAATGGATTTGCTCCATTATTTTTTGTTTCTTTTCACTATAATGTTTAAAACATAAAATTGGTTGTAACATTTTAACCCACACAACTATGAAATGCTGCAGTTTCTTTTTTTTCTTTAAAGCAGTGATAGTATAAGAGCAGTATGATATGCAATTCACACAAAAATACCTATCAAATAAAAAAAATGCAGTCAATCAAACAGAAATTTTGTGAAATGATTTTTTTTTTTAAATGTAGAATGTTCTTTGTTTGTTTGTTTGTTGTTGTTTTTTTAATAAACTATTTTCTCAATTGTAAATTTTCTCAATGTGCTGAAAAACACAAAATTGTTCCGTTCACTGTGCATGCATACAATCCATTGTGAATATGTTACTTACTTCTTCTGTCTGTATAAGCAAATATCAAGAAATGAATAAAATAATGTTAATTTTTTTGGGTTTAGTTTTTCCAAGGTTAAACAACAAAATTCTTCTTAGTCACCTATATTTTCAAGACAACTTGTTAATTTTCTATCCTAATCATATTTGTGAAGGTGACATTGCCATTAAAACTTAAATGAATCTTCATCTTGCCACATAGAATATATGCTCTTGCATGCATATACTGGGCAATCAACCTAGAGGAAATAGATAGCAATGTAAATATTAATTTTCTTTCAAAATATACTTTAATTACCTTTGCACCATCTGCTGAACTCTTCGACCTTTCTTTTAATTTCATTTCTCTGTGTCGAGAATCTAAGATCTTCTCTCTCCTTGTTTCTCTTTCAAACATCTGCAATGATATACAGTACATGTAAATCTGAGTTATGAGTTAGCTCCCTTTTATCAATGCAAACTTATTTTGGTGTAAATTCTATGTATAAATTTCACACTATGTTTTTTGGGCCAGATTTGTGGCATACTTACAGCCGTGACTAAGTTCTTCTCATTCCTCTGAAGTGTGTACAAGCTGTCAGATAGTTCTAATAAGGTGGTGGTACCAGAATGTGACCCACAGGCGATTAATCGGCCCTGCTCCTGCACCCTCAGACTGTGTAATGGCTCGTCACAAACCTAAATGATAGGTTCATTCAAAATTTCAAGTGAGCATAAAAAACAAGATTTAAAACTTCATTTTAAAAGGCAACACAATAGGTAATTTTTAGTGGAACACTGTATAAAATACTTACTACTGAAGTTTTAGATTTTTTTGGAGTAGATGATACATTTTTATTTACAGATGCATGTATTCCTAATTTTTCATATTTTTTTTTATAGTAACTTTTTCAATAAAATACAAGGCTTATCTCTGGTTAAGATAAATACCTGTAAACTAAGAGTTGGGTCGTTTTGCTTAAAGATAATATCCCAGACATCCAGGGTACCGTCCATTTTAGTGACGAGGAACACAGAGGGTCTAACGGGACTCCAACATCCGTCTGTAAGGTAGGACTTGTACTGTCTGTAAAAAAACGTTTTAAGATCAAGATGACGCTTTGTTGTGCCTGAAACATTGCTTCCAACATTTTTATTTCAAAAGCAATTAAAGTTATTGTGATAATGATGTATATATTCCACTGAAATATGTTATACAAATCTTACCTTGACCACATGATAGAGGATTCCCTAATATCTTCTGACCAGATCTGAAGATTAAAAAAAAATACCGGTAATAAAGTAATGGAATTAGTGTTGCATGTACATGTTTCTTCAAGAAATGTGCGAATATCTTCTCACCCTGGCCTTCCAGTCACCCACACTGAGGAAGTTCTTGGGGAAGAATGGATTTCGTTGAAGTGAATACACAGGACCTAAGTGACCGTTATACTGGGCTACAATCTTTTCTGCTGGTGTCTTGGCTTTTCTGTTACATGACAATATTGAGCCTTGTTCACATCCTACCATAAATTTTGTGGGCTGAAATATAGAGGACAATAAGAGTTATCTACCTTGACATAAAATAATTTGTGTATACATATATAGAATTTATTTCCTTTCATATAAATTTGTTATTTGGAACATGAATTTTGCATAGCAGCCTTCTCCAGCCTTGACGAATGTTAAGAAAAAATTACCATAGTTGGTTCATATTCCAGTGCCATTGCTCCCAGGGCTTTAGTTGGGTCTTGTTTCTTGGTTGGGTCTAGGTAGAGTTTTTCTGTGGGTTCTCCCATTTTTCTGATATCCCACCATAGCACCTGTCCATCTGAGGAGGCAGAGAAGCACTCAGTTCCGGTTTTGGATTGAATCCATATAGCCTTGTAGGCTGGGTCTCTGTGACTGTGTTCTATAGGTGACATTTCCACCGGCTGGGATCCCTTCCTTGTGTCCCAATAAGCTATATCAAAAAGGTTCTCATGTAGTCTCAAGAAATTACGATTGAACTGAAGCATCTCAAATGATGATATCTTGAAAACCACAGATATATTGAACAGATTTGAAAGTCTCAACAACTTATTCTTTACAATGGATATATCCTGTATCCTCAGATATCCTTGGTTTTTTTCAGACCCATCAAGATTACAATAGAGGTTTGACTATCAATTTCAATTCATTTCATTTTAAGAACCTTATGAAACAAGAGGCCCATGGGCCTTATAGGTCAACTGAGCATTATGCAACAACTTTCCAGTGATTGAATTTGATTCATGTTTTAAGCCAGATGCTATGGCATTCATAATTTTGAAAGAGGCACCATTGATCATCATAACAATATGCTTAGCAGTTGCTTAGCTTGGATACTTAACACGCATTCTCCGTAAGCACCAAAAAAACGACATGTCTCGGATTTTGATGAAATTTTCACCATAGGTGTGTCTTGGTACAAAACTAGTTAATATGGTGTCGGTAGTTCCACACGTGCACTTGGTTGCCATGGAGACGGATCCATTGATTTCGGCCATTTTTGGCCCATTTTGACTAATTGAAAACATGAAAATTGAGGAAATGTAAATGAATATTTATCGGTATCTAATACACTCTAACAAAAATCATTGGATCATATGATAACGTGAACTTTTAAGGTACACAGGGCATATGATCGTTTATTCTAGAAATATTCCTCCTGTAAGAAAAAGGTCATGCAAACTGACATGGTTTCTAAACATTTGAAAAATGGGGAAATTGAAATTTTTTGAGATCTTTGAGGCTAAATAAGAAAAATTGTCCGCGGAAATTTCCCAAATCTTATGTGTGTTGGTATACTTGGGAATAAGTAGTGTCATCTCATGGAAAAACATAAGTGGGCTTTTGATCCTATTTTTAGTAACATGTATCTATAAATAGATATATTTTAGAAAAATGTGAAAAATCAAATTTTGGCAAAGTTTTAATTGTCATTGCTGCATAATGAGAAAGTACTTTGTAAAATTTGAGATTTTATTGACAAGAGCTGGACACCACTAGCTGGTATGGATAATGATTGAGGGGAATTCCCATTTCTATTTTTAGTATCAGGTGGCAACATATAGATATGTCTCTTAATATTAAGAAAAATAACATTTTTGTTCTAATAGGAAGCTTCATATCAAAAATATTCACAAATATAAAGCTTTCTACAATATGCTTTCAGAATGTACATGTGTTTGTTCAAAAATTGCTCCAATAGTGAGGACGGACTCTTGTTTCATATTATGGCAACAATGGTCTAAAAATAGATTGCTCAAATAATTGAGAAAATGTAGATTATTGCACCTTTTCAGGCCCTTTTTAGATGTAATTGGTGCATAATAAGGAAATATTTTGTAAAATTTGAGATGTTAATGACAAGAGCTGGACACCACTAGCTGGTATGGAAAATTGTTGAGGGGAATTCCCATTTCTATTTTTAGTATCAGGTGGCTAAATATAGATATATCTCTGAGTATGAGGAAAAATGGCATTTTTGTTCTAAATGGAAGCTTCATATAAAAAGTCCTTACAAATATAAAGCTTTCTACAATATGCTTTCAGAATGGACATGTGTTTGTTCAAAAATTGCTACAATATTGAGGATGGACTCTTGTTTCATTTTATGGCAACAATGGTCTAAAAATAGATTACTCAAATAATTGAGAAAATGTAGATTATTGCACCTTTTCAGGCACTTATTAGATGTAGTTGCAGCATAATTAGGAAATATTTTGTAAAATTTGAGATGTTAATGACAAGATCTGGACACCACTAGCTAGTATGAATAATTGTTGATGGGAATTCCCATTTCTATTTTTAGTATCAGGTGGCTAAATGTAGATATGTCTCTTAATATTAGGAAAAATTGCATTTTTGTTCTTATTGCAAGCTTCATATAAAAAGTATTCACAAATATAAAGCTTTCTACAATATGCTTTCAGAATGTACATGTGTTTGTTCAAAAATTGCTACAATATTGAGGATGAACTTATGTTTCATTTGATGGCAACAATGGTCTAAAAATAGATTACTCAAATAATTGAGAAAATGTAGATTATTGCACCTTTTCAGGCACTTTTTAGATGTAATTGCTGCATTATTAGGAAATATTTTGTAAAATTTGAGATGTTAATGACAAGATCTGGACACTATTAGTCGGTGTGGACAATGATTGAGGGGGTTTCCCAATTCTTTTTTTAGTATCATGTGGCAAAATAAAGATTTGTCTCTAAATATTAGGTAAAATGGCATTTTTTTGCTAATTTGAATCTTCCTAGAAAATGTCTTAAATATAAAGCTTTCTACAATATGCCTTCGAAATGTACACTTGTTTGTACAGTAATTGCTACAATATTTAGGACTGACTCTTGTTTTGAGGGAATTCTCATTCCTATATTTAGCACAAAAATAAACCTTTGAATCGTCTTAATATATGAGGTAGAATATAAAAAGGACAAGATAGGATAAGACACTTCTTGGCCCCTGATTTTGGATGTCTTCCAGAATGATGCAAAAGTTTATCCATAAAAGCTTCTTGTCACCCCTGCCACAAAATGAGTATAAATTTGATGGAAAATTTGTAGACTAAATGAATGATGAAAATGAAATGGAATATGGTGAGAACAACTTATATTCAAGACAATGCATATTGGGTGCAGAGCAAACATAGACCTTCCAAAACATTGGATTAAGTGTCATGTAGGACTGTGTATCCCGACTGGTCACATCTACAGTGTGCTCCTTGTCATGAAATAACCCCAAAAAATCCGTAGACAATTCAGTGTGTAAATAATGACCTAACAATTAGTATGAAAAACGTCAGTCAGCATTTGACTTAATGATAAGTTGTATTTATCTGCAGTCATTGCATCGACCATTCAACTTGCGAAATGATAAATTCAAATGAGACTGTACATATGCGTGTTTCATCAACTTGTTTGTCACATGCTTGCCTCGTTTTAACAAATTTCAAAGGAAGAAGAACATGTTCTTGAGTAACGAATTAATTGTGCAAAAAAAAAACCCACATATGTAGGTGATAAGGGTATGTATATGTACATTTTTATTGCTATATTAGTACAGGAAGTTGACAATTGATTGATTGTATATTGTTTTACGTCCCTCTCGAGAATTTTTCACTCATATGGAGACGTTACCGTATGCCGGTAAAGGGCTTCAAATTTTTACCTTTACTCGGCACTCAGGGCCATTGAGCAGTGAGGGATCTTGATCGTGCCAACGCCTGCCACTGACACGTGGCCTCGCTTTTTAAGGTCTCATCCGAAGGACCCGTAACTTTCACTTCAAAGTGCCGAGCCCATGGCGAAGGAACAGTTGCTTCCCATTTTATCGACTGGGTCAGTCGCGGCCAAGATACAAACTCTCGGATCACGGAGCGAGCGCTCTACCGACTGAGCTACCGTGAACGGTAATTGACAATTGAAAATTAGCAGTCATCATGTTTATAATAAAGTTTTCCTAGTAAAATAATCATGTGACTGATTAGTATAAACTATATGTAATTCCGGTAGTAACCGTTAACTAACAAGCATGAAAACCATGATGATTTTCAGTTCTACTTATATTTGAAATATGCGAAATCAATAAGGACTTCCAGTTCTATTTATTGAAACAAAGAACAAGGTACAGTTTCAATACAAAATAAGCCCTATATTTTTTCTAGAATATGAAAGTAATATATGAAATCAAAATTCACTCTAGAATTCCCTGCAGTAAAAATACACAAATTGATTTTCTCATATGTCCTCCTAAATGCTAATTGTGACTTCATCAACTTGTGTATTTTCCCGTATTTTCTTAAAACGTTGCAGAAGACATCAATTTTCAGTGGAATATTTTCTTTCAGAAAACATATTCTGCCACTCTCGCCCAGAAAGATTTTGAGAAACCCGATATGTGATTTTTACATAATACAGTTTACATAATATATCCAAAAACTAAAAAGGGCGACGGTGGCTAAAAGAAAATCAGCCAGAAATGAGTTATTTTTAAGCTTTTCTGCATTAAACTTAGAAGTGTACCAAATAAATGACGTCATATATCCAGAACGACCCCCCTTCGTGTCATATTCTTTAATGATCTATCATTTTCATCTACTCAATGATTGTTAAAGCCAATTTCACAACTTTTTAAAAACATTATTATTTAGGGCACAATAAAGCTCAAACCGTACCTTCTTATACAAGAGACCAGAGGGCTTCAAGCCTTCAACAGTCATCTGAGAATAACCCTGTAACTGATCAGTGAAATGGCATTTTAACAAGATCTTGTTATTAGAGTTAGATTCCCTAGTATCTCCTCTTGTTTAAAGAGAAAATCCTTATGTTTGGTATTAACAAAATTAAGTCCTTAGATACTCTTTGACAAATTTGAAAAAAATGGCAAAAGGTTCTCGAAATATGGTGACTATTAAAATAAATATGCAGATCACAGAAACTGCCATATAGAATACGCTCTTTGAGTCTTCGTCTAAAAAAATTAAAAGTCTTTGGACAAAATAAACTTGTAGATGAAAATACAGGTACAATGTCAAAGACTAGAATTAGGAAAATCAGGAATTAGTTTACAGAACAATTGAAAAGATTTTTTAAGCTTTTCCTATTAATGGCCTAAATATCTATATTTCGCCACGTGATACTAAAAATAGAAAAAGAAACCCACCCTCAACTTTTGTCCACACTAGCTAGTTGTGGCCAGATACTGTCAATAGCATATCGAATTTTACAATATACTTCCTAATTATGCAGCTATGACATCTACATAGTGCCAGAAAAAGTGCATTAATCTACGTTTTTTCGATTATTCCAGGAATCTATTTTTAGACCATTTTGCTTTAAAAAGAAACAAAAGTCCACCCTAAATATTGTAGCAATTATTGTACAAACAACTGTTTATTTGTAGGCATATTGTAGAAAGCTGTATATTTGTAAAGACATATTCTACGAAGATTCAAATTGGTATAAAACTGCCATTTTTCCTTATATTTAGAGTCATATCTATATTTCGCCACGTGATACTAAAAATAGAAATGGGAATTCCCCTCAACCATTGTCCACACCTGCTAATTAAAGGTGTCAAGCTATTGTCATAAACATCTCAAATTTTACAATATACCTACTAAGAAATCCCCAGTGACATTTAATAAGTGCCTGAAAAGGTACAATAATCTACATTTTCTCAATTATTTGAGTAATCTATTTTTAGACTATTGTTGCTATGAAATGAAACAAGATTTCATCCTCAATATTGTAGCAAGTTTTGAACAAACACATGTACATTCTTAAGCATATTGTAGAAAGCTTTATATTTGTGAATACTTTTTATATAAAGCTTCCAATAAGAACAAAAATGCCATTTCTCCTAATATTAAGAGACATATCTATATTTATCCACCTGATACTAAAAATAGAAATGGGAATTCCCATCTACAATTATCCATACCAGCTAGTGGTATCCAGATCTCGTCATTAACATCTCAAATTTTACAAAATATTTTCTAATTATGCTGCAACTACATGTACATCTAATAAGTGCCTGAAAATGTGCAATAATCTACATTTTCTCAATTATTAGAGCAATCTATTTTTAGACCATTGTTGCCATCAAATGAAACAAGAGTCCATCCTCAATATTGAGCAATTTTTGAACAAACACATGTGCATTCTGAAAGCGTATTGTAGAAAGCTTTATATTTGATAGGACTTTTTATATGAAGCTTCCATTTAGAACAAAAATGTTATTTTTCTTAATATTAAGAGATATATCTATATTTAGCCACCTGATACTAAAAATAGAAATGGGAATTCCCCTCAACAATTATCCATACCAGCTAGTGGTGTCCAGCTCTTGTCATTAACATCTCAAATTTTACCAAATAATTCCTAATTATGCTGCAACTACATCTAAAAAGGGCCTGAAAAGGTGCAATAATCTACATTTTCTCAATTATTTGAGTAATCTATTTTTAGACCATTGTTGCCATAATATGAAACAAGAGTCCGTCCTCAATATTGCAGCAGTTTTTGAACAAACACATGTACATTCTGAAAGCATATTGTAGAAAGCTTTATGTGAATACTTTTGATATGAAGCTTCCTATTAGAACAAAAATGTTATTTTTCTTAATATTAAGAGACATATCTATATGTTGCCACCTGATACTAAAAATAGAAATGGGAATTCCCCTCAATCATTATCCATACCAGCTAGTGGTGTCCAGCTCTTGTCAATAAAATCTCAAATTTTACAAAGTACTTTCTCATTATGCAGCAATGACAATTAAAACTTTGCCAAAATTTGATTTTTCACATTTTTCTAAAATATATCTATTTATAGATACATGTTACTAAAAATAGGATCAAAAGCCCACTTATGTTTTTCCATGAGATGACACTACTTATTCCCAAGTATACCAACACACATAAGATTTGGGAAATTTCCGCGGACAATTTTTCTTATTTAGCCTCAAAGATCTCAAAAAATTTCAATTTCCCCATTTTTCAAATGTTTAGAAACCATGTCAGTTTGCATGACCTTTTTCTTACAGGAGGAATATTTCTAGAATAAACGATCATATGCCCTGTGTACCTTAAAAGTTCACGTTATCATATGATCCAATGATTTTTGTTAGAGTGTATTAGATACCGATAAATATTCATTTACATTTCCTCAATTTTCATGTTTTCAATTAGTCAAAATGGGCCAAAAATGGCCGAAATCAATGGATCCGTCTCCATGGCAACCAAGTGCACGTGTGGAACTTCCGACACCATATTAACTAGTTTTGTACCAAGACACACCTATGGTGAAAATTTCATCAAAATCCGAGACATGTCGTTTCCAAGCCCTATAGTAAATTCTTTGGTGCTTACAGAGAATGCGTGTTAATACCCATAGGCAGGGAAGGGGAACAAAAAATGCATTTCAACTAATCAATAATATTCAACAAGATTCAGTTATGCCCTTACCACACATGAATCCCTGACCCTTAGGCCAAGATCCACACACTGCACAATTTTTGATTGCTTTTCAAAAATATTTGATTAATACCAAGGGGCAGATTTCAAACAATTCATTCATTTTCAGTATATAAGTACAGCCCCCCCCCCCTCTATGGTACCCCTGACCCTGAAGCCTTGAAATTCACAATTCTGCAAGATTAGAGCCCTTGCTCGATCATCATAACTATATAGGTAGTTCATCTGCTTCATACCCAGAGACAGAGAAGAAAATTTTCAAAGATTTAATGTATTTTCACTATATAATCTATAGAGCCCCGCCCTACACCAGAACCCCTGACTCTGGGACCATAAATTTCACAAATTTGGTAGAGGCACTCTTGCTCATCGTAACTATATGCACTTAATTAGTTTATTTCATACCCAGGAGCAGAGACGAAGATTTTCAAAGAATTCATGTATCTTTACTATATAATCAATAGAGCCCCGCCCTAACACCAGAACCCCTGATCCTGAGGCCATAAAATTCACAATTTTGGTAAAGGCACTCTTACTTATCATAACTATGTACTTAGTTGGTTTATTTAATACCCAGGAGCAGAAAAGAAGATTTTCATAAAAAATAATGCATTTTCACTATATACTTATTTAGCCCCACCCTAGCACTAGAACCCCTGACCCCAGGGCCATGAATTTCACAATTTTAGTAGAGGACTCAATGCTGATTACAATCATGCAAACAGTTTGACTGCTTGATGTCCAAGAGTAAAGAAGAAGATTTTTAAAGATTGCATTGATTTTAGTAGTTTTTGCCCCACCCCTCAGGCCCCAGGGGGGCAGGGATCATGAAATTCACAATTTTTGTTCCCCTTTACCCATAGATGCTATATGCTTAATTTGGTTGAAATTGGTACAGTGGTTGCAGAGAAGAAGCTGAAAATGTTCAAATGTTAACACACGATGGACGACGGACGTCGCACGATGGACAACGACGGATGAAAACGGATAGCAATAGGTCACCTGAGTTTACTCAGGTGACCTCAAAAGTCATACAGTAATGTTAACTTACCAATTTGACCATTGTAGCAGCCTCCCAGCAGAATATGTGAGTCTTTAGGGTTGTATTCTAAACACACTAGAGGAGACACAGGTTTTAATACTGTCTCTGGTTTGTTTGGATTTTCTGTAAAAGAGAAATTCAATGTTATGTATTTGGTATGGAATTTTATACAAATGTATATATTAATTCTGATTGCAATATAATATTCCCGTACTGAGATTTATCCAACATTCACATACCCACATCCCAGATGTATGACTCCATGCTTGTGTCAGGGGTGGATCCCTGGAATTCCAGGTTACAGTAAGCTACGGCCAACTTCCTGGGACCATCTGGGAACCAGGAAATGTGTGTGGAGGTTCTCTTGATTTCATTTGGATCTCTACAAAAGAATTCAGGGAAAACTAATTTTTTAGTAGCTTGATAATTTATCTTTATCACATACTGTAAATCACTTTTTATTTCGCGAGAACTTTATTTTCGCGTAATAACGCGAGACGGTATGCTCGTGAAAATTTCATTCTCGCGTATTATAGAATTCCTTAAGATTATATAGAGCACTGACCAAAATTCGTGAAAATTTTGTCTCGCTTATAAAGACTCAATGACTATCTCGCGAAAATAAGGTGTCGTGAAAATTAAGTGATCTACAGTATTATCAGAAAAAAGGTAAGAAACGTTTGAACAAACAGACTTTTCTTAAATAAGATCGATTTATAATGCATTTTTATACATTGTAAAAGAAAGAGATCTCATGTTCAACCTCAATCATGAAATATTCTTTAAAAAAAGTTTAGCAATATTTCATCCATACCTAAATACATTGATTGTTTTTGCTGAAGGAGCCTCATCTACTGTGTCAAGTTCAATGTCTTCAAAGTATTCTTGATAAATATCTATGGCATTGTTTTGTCTGATGGTATGTTCCATGATCTGTTGAAATGAAATTATGTATTAATATACCTGACTTTTATCCCTCATGAAGAAGGCACTGAATATAACACAAGAAATCTCTTATGAATTAAATGAGAAGAAAAGTGTTCCTTACTGTTCCTAATTGCTGGATAGCAGCGATGTACATTTCATCCTTCTCCACCTTCTTCCTGTACCTTGTGACGTGTTCCACCTCCTGTGGGTTTACGTCTTTTGGCCATCCTCCTTCTGTGTGATTTATTCCCCTTACACTTGTTTCAAATCTTTCTGTATTGATCTACAAAGAGGGAAAAAATGCATTTAAATTTCAAAAATTTAATTTCCATGATGGCTAATAAAATTCAATTGACATGGTTTTTCTGTAAATTTCACACTAGGATTTTTATCATATATATCTGAAAATGCATATTACAAATTACATACCTCATGTTCTGACATTTCCTGGACACATTGTATCCCTGTGTCAACTGGGTTTCTTTCAATGAAATTGTCTGCCAGAGATGGGTCTGGTGTTATGTCAACATGCAGCTCTGCTTGTCTGTCTGAGAAGTTGCATTGTCGGCCAAATTCCTGGCGCTTCTTTGTGTATACATACACAATCTCCATGTTGAGTTTTGTTAGTTCTTCTCACAACTTTCTATAAGATTGAATTGATAAAGGCTTAGTAAAAAAAAAAGTGTGTATTCAAAACTTGCATTTTAATTTATGCTATATGAGCCTATGAACTTGAATCTCTGTCTCTCTGTGTGTGTGCATGCATTTTGTGATACTGTAAGGAACTGGAACTTTGATATTCTCAATCAAATTCATGATCTTGACTTGATGCTGTATCAGAAAAGAGATGTTTTAATATTTTTAACTTCATAAAGACATTTTGGTTGGCATTTTATACATGGTGGGTATAGCAAGGTGTCTCAATTTTGCTTCATTATAGGATATGACAGTTTCAATTGTAATAAAGAACCGTTTCCATGGAACTGCAAGTTTCCCATTCAATCAAACATACTTATTACTGAGAAACATTAAGCTAAGAAGACACATTATTTTTTGAATTGGTTTTGCTGCAAAATGTATTGCTTTTACTACATTTATTGCAGTGTCTTTAAAATTTGAATATTTCTCCATAAACTGTCAATGAAATATTTTCAACACACATTTACTTACGATTACAATTTCCACAAGGTCTCAATAAACAAACAAAAATCCCCTCTAACTTGGCATGGAGTACTTGCAGGTGTTGTCAAGAGTAACAGTAATCAAGCCATGCGCACTTTCTTCCGAGTTTTAAAATTAAACAGAGCAAATTTCGACGAAACGATCATAGAAACATAATTATAACAAAGAAATCCCGAACAAGATTAAGATTTCCTTTCATACTGTAAAAAGGTTCTTTCTTTTAACCTTCGAATTAAATATATGAGTTTTGTTGTTGATAAGTTGAAAATTACGTATCTTTTATTTGTTGTAGAATTCTGTAAAATTAAAACATGGCGCTCTCCATGATCGACAATCTTTTTTCTCAAGCAAGGTATTTATATTCTAAATCTTCAAAGCTTTGTTGTATGTTGTTGTATTGAATTAGTTTCCTTGCATATGAAATGCAACATCATATGGATTTATACCTCTTCCTTCAGTACTTATTGAATACCCACATACATAACCCGAATTTTCTCTATTTACGTTTAGTTTGCGAAAAGGAAAGTTTAATGTTAAACTTCTTACACAAGTTTTGATGATTTAAAATGTTAATCAGTTTGTTTAAGTTTTGAACTCTAAATATGGTTATTCTATATAGGAGCCCAGACCACCTGTTCAAATTATTTGTAGCATAAAAGTGGGGGGAGGGGCCAGTGACATATTTTTATATTTTAACCAGTGTTTGAAACTCAAGTGTAAATTAGCCAGACTTGCAGGTCTGACTGCTAGTTCAAGTTCTCACAAGTTCTCAGCTCTGCCAAATATCTTAATCTACTAGCATGAGAAAAGAGTTGCAATTCGAAATTTTGTGTTATCAAAATTTTTAACAAAATATCATTATGTCAAGCTGGGCATTGATACATGCAGATTTGCTGCAAAATATATGAGTCTGGCCATTGGGCATATGGTTATTTCATACATTGAACATAACAATGTTATGTTTTATAGTAAGACACCTCAAGAAGAAATCGACAGAATCTGTCAAGGCATTCTCGAAAATCTTTATGCACCAGAGAAATCTACAGAATGTATGAACCAGCTGCGGCAACTCTATTTCATTCTGCAGTCCTCTAGCACTGAGCCATGGTATGTGAAGTATATTACAGTTTTACATGTGTATATACATGTATATGTAACCGAACAGTAAGGCAGGTGTTAAGTTTTCAATCTTTTATTAAGGATATATAGGCATTGATCTAAAATAAACAAAACACATAATAAGTCAAAATTACAGAAATTGTGAAAATAACATATGAGATGATTTACCTAAAGTAAACGTTTAAGAAAAAATGAACTCTGTGAAAAAATGTGTACTGTAAACAATTCAAATTGAAATCTTACAGACTCATTATAATTTCAGTAACAACTTTGAATGCAAAAATACAATAAAGTAAAAAGTTTGCTATCAAAATAATTAGGTAAATACAATCTTTATATGGCAATGAAACACATAATCAAATATATAAGTTACATACCATAACATGGGTATGATGGACACTGGATTTTAAATATACTCTGTACTTCTTTATTAGAAACGTATTACTGCTCTGACATGCATAGGTATATAGCGCGGTAAAATTATTCTTAAAATGAAAATGTATTATTGGATGACAAAAGTAGGAAATAACCAAGCAAATAAAAGAGCCAATGAAATCATAGAATAAAACTTTACTCAGGCAACTCAATCCATATGCGCAATAGAACTTTTAGTTAATCAAATTTTAAGATTATTTTAAGATTATATTTCTCAAAACGATATGAAAAAATAAATAAAAACGAATAAATACATATAGAAATAGATTTCATAATATCACAAATAATTCCTTTCATTATTTAGTTTGGAATAACCAACATCAGAAGCATTATGAGAGCAGGTTTATTTTTTATACATTTTAGTTTGCCAAGAAACATGATCTCAACATTGGTGAATATGGTCAGTTCCATGGATCGTGAAAAAACAAAAGAATGTCTACTATGTGAGCAGATGTTAGCAGAGCTTTTGCCTCGGGATGAGAGTGATCTAGGTTCTGACTTTTATCCCAGCCCTGGCTATCAATCATCCAAGGCCACAGCTAACTGCTTCTCTCTCTATCTAATACAGGTCAGATGACAGTGAAACTATAATGTAATATTGTAAATGTACTGAACTTGAAACTTTTATTATTTGATAATGTAGGAATAATATGTGCACACAGATTTTTTTTTTTACAATTATGTACATTTTCAAATCTTAATTCTGTTGCTTAATTAAAACACAGTTGAAATTCAAATGTGAGATTTAAAAAAAAAAATGACCTCTCATAATTGTAATGGTTTGGGCCATGGATATAGGCCGGATAGCTCAGTTGGTAGAGCACCTGACTGGAGATCCTGGGGTCCTAGGTACGATTCCTGGTCCAGCCATACATTTTCTTCTTTCCTGTTACATATCTCTCACCATGAAACAAATCAAATGTTTTATGAACTAGTTATGTAATTGAATGTGTCCTTTGTAAAATAAAGTATACTTGGGATATGCAAAATGGTGAAAGTAAGGAGTAATTTTAAATAAATTTCATTTCAGGGAAACAAGAATTTTTGTTTTACAAACATCATTCCACAAGCAGTAAGGTAATATTCTGTTTCTATTTTTTATTTTTTAATACATGTAATTAAGACTTGTCTTATGATACACTTAATAAAAAGTTTTCTTTTTATAATTCATCCATATTAATATAAACTAATTAAACAACAGATGACACTTATGTATGCCCTTTGATAGCAAATTGAGTCACCTTTTATAATAAAGTTAGACTTAATTTTTATATGTTAAAGGTTGATGTCTTCAGGAAAGGAAGATTTTAATGTACAAAGACAGGCTTTCTCTTTCCTGGTATCACTACAGGTCCTACACAATAAACTTCTGGCTGAGGGTAAAATGTCATTTATACATTGTCGTACATATAATGAATACTCTTTTTTTTGTTTTGAAAGTATATTACTCTTAATTTTTAACTCAGAGACCCAGACAGAAGTAAATAGTACTGTGAGTGACTGGTTGATGAACGCCTCTCTGTATCAACTTCCCAATCCTTACACCATTAATCCATTCAAGAAGGACCAGGCCATTGTTGTTAATGAAGTGGATGGAACACCCAGCAGAAATTTCTTTACTGTCCTCAATGTTGGTATGACATCTATCTGAAATAAAAATACATTTTAGCTCTGATTTTCAAGTTCCATCTTTTATACATATTATTATATCATATAATATATTGTATTGATATATTGTATGTATCAGATAAAAGACTATCAAAATTATCTTCAAATGGATAAAAAGAATTTTGATTGTAAGGAAGCAAGATTCCAGGTCCAAATGCCTTTTTCTAACCATATTTACTGTTGATATATGTGATAATGACAATTTATATTTCACTTCTTCTAGGCCAGTATTACACAAATGACCAGTTCTTGAACATCTACAGTTTCTCAATGTTGTACAAATGGCTGTACCACTCCCACTTGACTAGTGATGATAACCAGGAACCAGCTAATAAGTGTACCCATGTGTTCCACTCTTTGGTGGATAAATCCATCGATTACTGCTTTAGAATACTGGACCAGTGTGAGAGAAGTAAGATTACTGTGAAAATTTCTTTTTTTATTCTTTATTAGCTTATGTAATTTATTAAAATAAGCTATTCTGTAAATAATGTTTGTTTCCTTCTGTTTTTTTTCCAGAGCCAAAAGTTGCATCAGATGCAGACCTCCAAAACTGTGTAGGTATTTTTCATGCATTCCTGACCATTTCATAATTAACATTAGAACATTCGTGAATCATCAACGCTAGCTATATTTATGTCTCCTTACCAGTGCTTGTTGGAGGTGGTAAATGTACTGGACATCATTTGTAAGATAGAACCGGGCCGGGTAGGACGAGTTTTCCAGGAGGTGCGGAGATTGTACAACAGACTGGCAGCAGAACCAGATAAAGCCAGACTTCTGATTCCAGTGCTACAGTTCTTCCTTAATCATGGTATAACTCAATATTTGTGTCACAAACTTGATATTGTCTACATTAGTATAGATATTATTTGTACTTTTGTTTTTCATGTCCTCCCTTTGCAGGTAAAAGTGTAGAGCATGACCCACAAGAAGCCTACACATTGTTTTTCCACAAGTTGCTGACCCAGTGGTACCTGGACCCAGCCTTCAGTTTTGACACGGTCACCTTTATAAGAGATAACCTTGAAACTCTCTGTCACAACACATCCATTCTGTCTACTTACTTCCCCAACATCTTCAAGGTCTGTGTGAAAAGCATTATGTATTAATTAAAGAACTATATGCGGTATATTGCATATCTTTGCCCCCACAAAAGTCAAATTTTGAGAAATTCTTGAAATGTGCTGAATTTTATAAATTTTATATGAGAAATATAAATTAACAGAACATATTATAGTTTCAAAGTAGTTTATTGACCATTTTTGTTTTTATGATGTCACAAACTAGTCCGAATTTATACCTTTTTTTTAGAAAAAGGACAAAACGGACCAAATTTCAACAATTTTAGCTTTAAAATTTATAGAGTGCAAGTTTGCTCAGGAACAATATTCACATATTTCATTGATATTATCATTCTACACATTATATCAAAATATTGAGCCTGATCAGACCTTTGCTCGGTGACTTTTACCCAAAAAATCGACGTAAAATATATGATTTTCTGCAGAAATCATGGAAATTTTAAATTTACGTCATTTTCATGACGTCATTTCAAACTTATGACATCATTGCATATGACAATATTCAGTGCTTTGAAGTCAGCTTATATTCCCATGTTTAAGAACATAATTAAATATTTCTCCGTCAAAGTTTGATTTGGGGGCAAATATTGGTTATTAATGAAGAAAATTCTTTGAAATAAATGGATCTATATAGTATAATTTTTTGGTGTACGTATTTTCAGATTCTGGCCTGGAATCCGAGGACATATTTGACAGATTTTGAAGACTTACTGCCAGCATTGATGTCTCCTTCTACAGCCACTGAAGTGGGTGATCAATAACAATTCCAGAAAACATGATTTTTAACAATCTAAGTTAATTTAAACATATTAGTAGTCTTTACTTTTTCTACTGTTTTAGGTTTTCCATATGTTGTTGGATTTGCCCTGTGTGACAGTTGCCTTAGAAGTAACAGAGCAATGTAAAAAACGTGAGACTCAGACTTTGTCCACGGAGACAGAACCAATCAGCTCATTGTCTGCATTCCAAAGCGCCCTCTACAGGCCAATGTTTAACTTCTTCACGCGAGTGGAGGGAGGACATGGAGATACTATAAATAGGTCGGTGGTTTAATCTGTGTGTATAAAACAGGTTAATTCTCACATTCATACACACTTTGTGGATTCTTTGTAAGATACAATGATATTAGTTTCTAACCATTAATTGATATGAGCATTTTAACTTTTCATTAGTTACATTCTCTCTCGACAGATTGTCTTCCTTCCACAATATTCTGAGAGATATGAACCAGCATCCTCGCGTGGTTGTCTGTTCTCAGATTGTGCCTGTTATGTTAAGGTTGGAATGTCTTCTTGTTCTTTAATACTAGTATTCCATTATGCTTTTTATCATCATTAAAATACTGTAAATCACTTTATTTTTACATAATTACACGAGATTGTCTGCTCGTAAAATTTCATTCCTTCCCATGTTTACAATTATTAGTTGAGTGATCAACAGTAATGATATTGTCTCTGGTTACATTTTCAAATTTGAGATGTTTTCATTTCAGGATTTGGTTTGATGTTGTGTTGGAGGACGCCTCACCAGAGTTTGGTTCTCAGTTAATCCCAGTCCTACTAGAGCGGACAGCTTCATTATACAGCATTCCAGGTTACCAAGCAGATGTCAAAAAGTCAGTCCATGAAAAAATAAATAAAAACGAATAAATACATATAGAAATAGATTTCATAATATCACAAATAATTCCTTTCATTATTTAGTTTGGAATAACCAACATCAGAAGCATTATGAGAGCAGGTTTATTTTTTATACATTTTAGTTTGCCAAGAAACATGATCTCAACATTGGTGAATATGGTCAGTTCCATGGATCGTGAAAAAACAAAAGAATGTCTACTATGTGAGCAGATGTTAGCAGAGCTTTTGCCTCGGGATGAGAGTGATCTAGGTTCTGACTTTTATCCCAGCCCTGGCTATCAATCATCCAAGGCCACAGCTAACTGCTTCTCTCTCTATCTAATACAGGTCAGATGACAGTGAAACTATAATGTAATATTGTAAATGTACTGAACTTGAAACTTTTATTATTTGATAATGTAGGAATAATATGTGCACACAGATTTTTTTTTTTACAATTATGTACATTTTCAAATCTTAATTCTGTTGCTTAATTAAAACACAGTTGAAATTCAAATGTGAGATAAAAAAAAAAATGACCTCTCATAATTGTAATGGTTTGGGCCATGGATATAGGCCGGATAGCTCAGTTGGTAGAGCACCTGACTGGAGATCCTGGGGTCCTAGGTACGATTCCTGGTCCAGCCATACATTTTCTTCTTTCCTGTTACATATCTCTCACCATGAAACAAATCAAATGTTTTATGAACTAGTTATGTAATTGAATGTGTCCTTTGTAAAATAAAGTATACTTGGGATATGCAAAATGGTGAAAGTAAGGAGTAATTTTAAATAAATTTCATTTCAGGGAAACAAGAATTTTTGTTTTACAAACATCATTCCACAAGCAGTAAGGTAATATTCTGTTTCTATTTTTTATTTTTTAATACATGTAATTAAGACTTGTCTTATGATACACTTAATAAAAAGTTTTCTTTTTATAATTCATCCATATTAATATAAACTAATTAAACAACAGATGACACTTATGTATGCCCTTTGATAGCAAATTGAGTCACCTTTTATAATAAAGTTAGACTTAATTTTTATATGTTAAAGGTTGATGTCTTCAGGAAAGGAAGATTTTAATGTACAAAGACAGGCTTTCTCTTTCCTGGTATCACTACAGGTCCTACACAATAAACTTCTGGCTGAGGGTAAAATGTCATTTATACATTGTCGTACATATAATGAATACTCTTTTTTTTGTTTTGAAAGTATATTACTCTTAATTTTTAACTCAGAGACCCAGACAGAAGTAAATAGTACTGTGAGTGACTGGTTGATGAACGCCTCTCTGTATCAACTTCCCAATCCTTACACCATTAATCCATTCAAGAAGGACCAGGCCATTGTTGTTAATGAAGTGAGAAACATTGCTTCCAACATTTTTATTTCAAAAGCAATTAAAGTTATTGTGATAATGATGTATATATTCCACTGAAATATGTTATACAAATCTTACCTTGACCACATGATAGAGGATTCCCTAATATCTTCTGACCAGATCTGAAGATTAAAAAAAAATACCGGTAATAAAGTAATGGAATTAGTGTTGCATGTACATGTTTCTTCAAGAAATGTGCGAATATCTTCTCACCCTGGCCTTCCAGTCACCCACACTGAGGAAGTTCTTGGGGAAGAATGGATTTCGTTGAAGTGAATACACAGGACCTAAGTGACCGTTATACTGGGCTACAATCTTTTCTGCTGGTGTCTTGGCTTTTCTGTTACATGACAATATTGAGCCTTGTTCACATCCTACCATAAATTTTGTGGGCTGAAATATAGAGGACAATAAGAGTTATCTACCTTGACATAAAATAATTTGTGTATACATATATAGAATTTATTTCCTTTCATATAAATTTGTTATTTGGAACATGAATTTTGCATAGCAGCCTTCTCCAGCCTTGACGAATGTTAAGAAAAAATTACCATAGTTGGTTCATATTCCAGTGCCATTGCTCCCAGGGCTTTAGTTGGGTCTTGTTTCTTGGTTGGGTCTAGGTAGAGTTTTTCTGTGGGTTCTCCCATTTTTCTGATATCCCACCATAGCACCTGTCCATCTGAGGAGGCAGAGAAGCACTCAGTTCCGGTTTTGGATTGAATCCATATAGCCTTGTAGGCTGGGTCTCTGTGACTGTGTTCTATAGGTGACATTTCCACCGGCTGGGATCCCTTCCTTGTGTCCCAATAAGCTATATCAAAAAGGTTCTCATGTAGTCTCAAGAAATTACGATTGAACTGAAGCATCTCAAATGATGATATCTTGAAAACCACAGATATATTGAACAGATTTGAAAGTCTCAACAACTTATTCTTTACAATGGATATATCTTGTATCCTCAGATATCCTTGGTTTTTTTCAGACCCATCAAGATTACAATAGAGGTTTGACTATCAATTTCAATTCATTTCATTTTAAGAACCTTATGAAACAAGAGGCCCATGGGCCTTATAGGTCAACTGAGCATTATGCAACAACTTTCCAGTGATTGAATTTGATTCATGTTTTAAGCCAGATGCTATGGCATTCATAATTTTGAAAGAGGCACCATTGATCATCATAACAATATGCTTAGCAGTTGCTTAGCTTGGATACTTAACACGCATTCTCCGTAAGCACCAAAAAAACGACATGTCTCGGATTTTGATGAAATTTTCACCATAGGTGTGTCTTGGTAACCAGAGTTTGGTTCTCAGTTAATCCCAGTCCTACTAGAGCGGACAGCTTCATTATACAGCATTCCAGGTTACCAAGCAGATGTCAAAAAGTCAGTCCAGTTGTAACCCTGTGTAGCTTAAGTTCTGTAATTAGGCATTACTATTTCTGGCATTACATGTATTTGTGTAGCACATACTTTAATTTGTAGGGTTCTGTCAGAAAATTTGGTGCATCTTTTGAAGAAACATCCAGGAATAATTTTGGATCAGGCCTCAGAAATTAAAGACTTCCTAACAAGTCCAAGGAACATTTCAGAAAGAGAGGAATTCTTCGCAAATCTGGTCAGAATTCTCTTGTAGTGCTTCTAATCTTTTAGCACTCTAAGCACATATATACTTTTTAATAAAATGGGAGTTACTTTAACTTATCAAAATAAACTTGATCAAAAGAAGCTTTTTTTCATTGTCAAATATAACAAATTCTCAGTGGTCACAACATTTCTTTTGCCACATCTAAAGCAGAAATTCATGAAACAATCAAACATTCTCTTCAATTTGTATCTAGGTTTGGTGTGTCGGTGAGTTATGCTCAGTGAAGCATGACAAGAGATGTTCAGCTGAAACAATTACTCGATTTTTTGATACACTTGAGGTGTTGACCTATGAACTCTCAGGAATGACATCTACAGATGAACAATTTGCAGATTCCTCCAAAATAATCTGCATGTTAATATCAGCAATATCAAAGGTTTGTCATTACAACTGTAGAGAGGAGCTAAATAATTAAATAGATGTAGAACATACATAATCACTTGCATTCTCGTTCACGCAACGCATCAAACTCCCTATTTATGATTTTCAAGATTGAGATATGTGGAACTGTTACCTTCAGGAATCAGTACTGTCTTACCCGAGATGTCTCTTTCTTAGAAAATAGAGTATGCATTATACAATGCATAGATGCATATTCTGTCAAATTCAAATATTGTATACTTTTTTAACAGTTAGCTTCCAAATGTCAAGACCTGATTCCTCGATCAATTCTTCTCCTGACTAAGGTTGCTAAGCAACATCAAGCTAGTTACTTGGATACAGAAGTAAAGGATGCACTGGTTGGAAGGGCACAGGAGCTTATCAATCTTCTTAAACTGCCAAAGTTTGTATTTTTTAGAATTTCTTGTGGTCAAGCATTCAAGCTCTGAAAAAATTCTTAACTCAGCTAAAAAATAAAATAAAAACAAACTAGAAGTGACCCATTAATAACTACAGTATTTGTCAACTCATCACTTGAGAAAATTACTTTGAATTTGTTTTTGTGTCTGTTACAGACTTGTAAGGCTTTACATATACATTCCATTGTAAATCTACAACAATAAAACGCTAGCAAAACTCTAGCAACTTTGTATTGTAGCAGTCTGTATCTTTATTGTAGTTTTGCCAATGTAGTGTTTAACCCTGATGATGATATAGAGACTGGGAGGTGGCACAGAGACAACACGAGTTTACCTGTCACCCTGAGGGGAATCCAGCATGTACTATCCTAGCTTGTCAATATGAATACAGGGTATCAGTCTCTGTAAAGGAATCATCTAATATGACTGTTTAAAAACATTGACAAACTATTCATAGAACAAAATTATAAGGGAACAGTGCAATTTTTTGATAAATGTACATTAATAATTATATTCATTTATTTTATTTTTATATTAAAATAGAATTAAACAATTTGTTGTTATGTCTTTTTTACAGGCCAAAACAATTAGAATCTTGCCACGTATTTTACTTTGTTTCACTCTGTGAGGAAACATGCTAATGCACATTATTCATTTTGTCGGCACGGCCAGGTGTGTTATAGGACCAAAGACATCCCAAAAATATGAATTCAATGCTAAATTAGAAGTAATGGATTTTGTAAGACACGAATCTGAAATGCAGCCATGACAAAATATAAAATATTCCAAAGTAATATTTTATGATAGAGATGGTAAAAATTACTTCATGCTTCATATATTAAATACAATTGTTTATAAATACATTCTTATTCATGAACACATCATACTTGCAACTGAATGTAAAGTTTGGGGTTTAACTTTTTATGCCCACATAATCAAAGATTTCGGGGTATGTAGTTTTTGCCATCTGTCCACACTTTAACACCTTACTCAACTTCTGAGTAGGTTGGGCTATGGCTTTCATATTTCATAGGTGTATTCCCTGTGACAAGACTTTTATCTTTGTACCACCAAATTTGATCTTATAACCTTGGAGTTTGACCCTCTTTTACAAAAAAATTATCACACTTTAGTTGAACCTTGATCATAACTTTTGAAAAGTTAGTGCTAGGGCTGTTATATTTCACATGTACTCATTGTGACAAGACCTTACCTTGGGTCTAAATATTTTTGACCTTGACCTAAGCATTTGACCCACTTTTTAAAAACCTTAACCTTGGCCATAAATTTTGATCATCTAGAACAAGGTCTTTGATATTTCACAAGTGCATTCCATGTGACAATATAGGCCTTCCTTTGGGTACCAACAGCTTTAACCTTGATCTTTGGAGTTTGACATGCACTTGAGAAAATTCTACCCTCACCATAAGCTCTCGACACATTCAACCATGCTGCATGGTGCTTTATATGTTTGTGATGTACTTTGGTATGCCATGCTTGCTTCTTTCTCATAAGGAACTTGAAATAATTTTGGAACACACTTGTGATATAAATTAGAAATTTATTCACGTTCACATAAAAAGTATACATGGACATATTTTAAGATGCACAATGTAATATTATTACACCTCATAATTTTAGCCCACTGATTCTTACATAATGAGTATACACATATTTTCTTATTCATGTAATACAATTTTCGGTAACATGAATACCTGGGGTATGTTTTAGGTTTCAAAAAATATGTGAAGGTTGCATAAAAATTATTAGCTGGTAATCTGTACAAGTATATACACAGAAAATTTTAATCAACATCAGTATTAGAGGCTTATGAGGCAGTTGACTTTGGAATGAAATTATATAAAGTGGTTCATTTTTAAAACCTCTTGTAGGAATCGCAATTAATGCAGATTAAAATAAAATGCAGACTGAAGAGATTTTCTTGCTGTATGTGGAAATAAATAAACAAGCTCTAATTAAAAGCAAACAACAAAACTTCTTTATAGATGTATACTGTTGTAACTTGATGGGGAAAAAAATTCAAAACATTAATATTTCAGAAAAAAAAGATGGCAATGCCCCCTTAAAGGAATTAATGTCCAAATTTTGTTTCCCATTTCCATCTATAACATTTTTACAGGGTATTCTACCAAACAACATATTTAATTGCCCCTATGAATTTAACACACACTAGCACCACACTGATATTCAGTACACTGTAAATGAAACATGTTCAATCTACTTCAGAAGTTTTATCTCCGAATTTTAATTGTGATTTTTTTGGTGATTAACAAGGATATGACAAATCAATCCTATTCAACAATTTTCTATGATGGAATGTTGTATAACTTTTGTATGAAATAATACATTTGTAAAAATACTAGATATGGATTGTAGATTGAGCTGCTAGATCTTCACATTTCAGGTAAGTTTTTTTTAGGAGTAAGTCAAGTTCATTTTAGGGCGCTTAAAAGTGCTGCAGTCTCAATGTACCCATCTTCCCAAGTAAAGAGTTTCTGATCCGCTCCGCTCCACATAAACCCTTGACCAAATAGGCTAAGTTTGATGAGGTTAGAAATGTGTTCTCTGATTGGCCTTATGCAAGTTTGCATGAACCAATCAAATTCATTGTTTTATTTAAACTGAAACTAAATCGTAAACACTATTTTCAGTCAAAAGGTCCCTATGAATCAGATGTTGTCTAAGACAGCCTCTCCCCAGCCCTCCCCTGGGACGAACTTGCTGGATAATCCTGCCCCCGCTCAGCTGCCTGTTTCTCAGCCATCCCCTGTGTTCTCAACTCCAGTCAAACAGGGCACACAAGTCTTAGCCCTCACTGATGTTAATGTTCCACTGGAATCTATACAACCTGGTAAGTATTAAAGTGTCACATGATCTCTAATTCAGACACATTTATCTCCGAAAATGAGGATAAATCCTTCCCCTTTAGTTTTATGAAGGGAGCAGGGGTATTTGTGAAAGGAATTACCATGCTTTCCTTCTGTCTGTTAGCACATGTTTTGTACCATCAGTAATTTTTTGATAATGAAAACTACAGCAAAAAAGTTTTTATGAAGAGGTGTTTTTTCCTGCCCAATATCTATTTTTATGTTGCTATCCTAGGTTTACTTTTCACTATTGCCTCCTCATGGGGATGAGGCTTGGCCTTTCATTTGAACAAACTTAAACCCCCTTTTCCAAAGGATACTCTTTTGTAAGTACTCGATGTTATCATTACAGTAGTGCCAACACTACTGTTTGTCTCAAAATTCTATGGTAATTTGGAAAGGGGGTGTGTCAAAATTCTGAAACCAAGAGGCTTGACCAAGGACTAGTTGAAATTTTACAGAAGTTTCTGAATTTCAAGAGGAAAAAAAATCTTTAACCATGATGAACAACCATGACAAGCAAGTGGAATTTACATAGAAATTTATAAACTTTTTTTGCAGAAAGCACAGCTCCAGTGAACGCATATGATAAGAATGGACTTAAAATTGTGATACATTTAGCCAAGAATAAACCCCGGGAGGATGTCACAGTCATGGTTGTATCTACAATTAGTACAAACACAAATCCTGTCAAGAATTTTGTCTTTCAAGCCGCTGTTCCAAAGGTATGTAGACTAAGTAGAGGAATGATATTGTAGAACAAAGTCTAAATATTATGTTTATCTTATATTCCTTTAATGACTTGTTTACCTTATTTACCAAAAATTATGCACCAAAGATCTGTTAATTGTATTTTAGTTCTGTTTAATAACTAAGATGCAGCATGACTGATATAAACAGGAAGCTTTTGTTTGTCAGGTGATGAAAGTAAAATTACAGCCCCCTTCAGCTACTGATCTACCTGCGTACAATCCTATTCTCCCACCCGCTGCCATTACTCAAGTTATGTTGCTGGCCAACCCACAAAAGGTAAATAGAGTTAGCAAGTTATTCCTTACTACAGCCCAAATGTATATCTAATTAATACCATTAAATATAAAAACTATAATCTACACCTTTAATACCAGTATCTTGATAATTTTGGCACTAATAGTTGACCTTGTCATTTCAGGAAAAAGTGCGGTTAAAATTCAAGATATCTTATAATGTAAACGGAGAGAATCTATCGGATGTAGGAGAAGTGGACAGTTTTACGGTGTTATAATACTAGAACAAATATATTTTTCAAATTGTGATGGGGAAAGTGCAAGTATGAATGTTATGCATGTGAATAGTGAATGTTACTCTAATTCTTTAAGAACAAAAGGTGCTTGTTAGTGTTTTATGATTGCTTGGTGCCTAATTCTATTAGTTTGCAACTGCACAATTGTTGAAAAATGTTTTCTCTATCATTTTAGAACAGAATAAAGCTGTACACCTGATATTTAATTGGACAGTATGCTGTACCAGTATTTGTTGTATCTTTTCTTAAAAATAAATACCTGTGGTATTGGATATGATTTAGAGGGTGTTTTTATTGGATGAAATTACTGGAACTTGCACATTGTACATGAAACTACTTCTATTAGACCTGATCGGTAATATTATATCTAGGTACATAATAAATATGAACCAGTTGACACCAACCTGTCACATAAATTCTCTGTCTTGTACTGACTAGTCCCGTGATCTCTAATGCTTCAGGAGTTGTAAACTGTTGAAGACAGTTCCCATTGTTGAAATTCCATATTTTCACGCTTCCGTCTCTTGCTCCAGTGATAAGTCGTCTGCCAGGTCCGTCAAACGTCATGGCCGTTATTTCTATGGGTATTTCGACGCCCCTTTCAACTCGCTTGTGGGCATTTACGAATTGAATAACTTTCTCTCCGGTATTCAAATCCCATACACTAACTACAGACTCACGACAGCAACTGACCACAAACTTAAACGTTTTGTTGTACATCGCTCCTTGAACTGCCTTTTCGTGAGACGTGATTTCAACACTTTTTTCGTCTTCCAAACTTCTCTCTAACATTGCTAGAGTGTTTGTAGCTAGTACTAACTTTTGTGTCACTGGATTGAAGCACATTGACGAGATGGGAAATGGACCCACTTTTATCACACGTCCGCTGAGCTGCTGAACACAAGTCTGGTCCTTCATATCAAACACACGCACGTTCCTTCCCTTGTCGATACTCACTATCTGCCCTCGTGAAGAATTGATGACGATGTGTGTCACTGGCTTGCAGTGTCCTTTCAATACAACAACTGGTTTACTGTTGACGTATGGATTCCAGATCCTTATCAGATAGTCCATTCCGCCAGTTGCAATGATGTTATTTTCAGCACAATAGTCAAAGGTCAGTAATCCTTTATTGACTTTGAAGTAAGTGCTGAGTTTCTTCTTGTGGTTATAGTCGCCAATGTACATGGAAGTGTCATTCGACTGACAACAGGAAGCAAAGAGGTCTAGTTCTGGAATATACTTTATATTAGATACCCAGTTGTCATGAATTTTTCCAATTTTGAATCCTTTGACTCCGAGATGAAATCCCCGCAATACCTCTGGTAAAGAGATTTTCTTATAGGCGGTCTGTTTCCCACCAACAGCGCCAAACAGCCCCCCTTTCAATGCACACTCAAAGACTAGGACATAAACTGAGCCAGAGGTATCTCCCCAGACCATCACTGATTTATTCAGGTCTTTAATATCCGCCCAGTAGTCCATACACGTGATACAGCTATCTATCCCTAAATCATACCAACAGTTTGACTGCTTGATGTCCAGGAGTAAAGAAGATTTTTAAAGATTGCACTTATTTTAGTGGTTTTTTCCCCACCCCCCAGGCCCCAAGGGGGCAGGGAACATGAAATTCACAATTTTTGTTCCCCTTCACCTATAAATGCTATATGCCAAATTTGGTTGAAATTGGTTCAGAGGTTTCAGAGAAGAAGCTGAAAATGTTCAAATGTTAAAGCGCGACGCACGGCTGACGACAGACGACGACGGACAAAAATGGATAGCAATAGGTCACCTGAGTTAACTCAGGTGACCTAATAATTTCCTGTAACAAAGTGATGACCAGTGACTAGTTTTGTCTAAACCCTCTTGTTTTAAAGTCAATTAAGACTCATATCTATATCACTTATCACCAATGATTCCACAATGAGTTTCCTGTGTAACTTACCATTATAAATTTATTGCTCCCTTTTTGTTAACTAATTAAATGTATATGTACAAGTCAACCTGATACAAATCATGATATTTTGAAAATAGTTTTGTCAAGTTCACATGTCTGGTATAAAAATATTGATATGTAAAATGTTGAACGAGAGGAAACATATTACATCACATGTATCTCAATATAGCAGGCAAAAACATACTATCCTGGCACTCTAAAAATAACTTTTCAGCTTACCAGAGTCTGAACTCATTAGTAATGAAGTAGTTGGTTGTGATGTCTGTGATGGAAATTGTGAGAAATTGCCTGTCATTGGCTGTGGCATAGAATAAGTTGGAACATGTGCTCCCATTGGCTGATTGAATGCCTGGAATGTTGGCTGTCCTCCACTCACTGAGAATGCATTGTTCATAGCTGGTGCTGTTGTTAAACTTTTTCCATGGGTCTAAAATGATAAATTTAAAATGCAAAAATTCCAAATACAAAAGCCAAATACATACATGTATATTCTGTTTGAGTTCTTTTTCATGAAGTGCAAATTTCTAATGATCCCATAATCCCTTAGGATTTTTTCCTGTTTGGGATGCTAACCTGTACAATACATAGTTTTCTTTAGCAAGAGTTACTGTAAACCAACTTTTATTCGCGTGCGAGAAATTTTTCGCAAAGTTTGCGACAGCCTCGTCATCACGAATATTTCTCGCCGCGAACCGGTAATTAAAGTCTCCCTGTCTATTTAAAACGGATCGAAAAAGGCTTGATCGCGAAAATTATCATTGCCAACTAGTTTACCCCTGGTGAATCGCGAAATAAAGTCGTCGCGAATAAAAGTTGGTTTACAGTATTTCCTCTCATACCATATTAAAGATCAACATGCTTAGTATTTAACCATTTTCAAATTGTCATACTAATCTTCAAGATGCAGAAAACTCTTTTCTGAAGAATTTACATTCATTAAACTTTGATCTACATAATTTTCATATTATACAAATTTTCTCAAATATTCATCTGTCAAACATTTAAAAATTGAATAAACAAAAAACAATAGAACTCACTACTTTGACCATAATGGGCAACCTAGGGGAATAACTGAGATATAAAAACTTTCAATTTCGAACAATTTGATACTGAGGAACATCCACATGCTATTCACTTACAGGTAGAGTACTAGCAGAGGAAGCTGCAAAAATGTCATCCAGGTCACCGAGCAGAGATTCTGATTTTGTGCTGCTGTCACCTAAACCTGAAGAAGAAATGTATCCTGAGATAAAATCCTTACTTGAAGAGAGATTAACACTGTATCTACAGTAAAACACGGCAGATGTTATTTCTTTCCTCTTCTCAGTCAATTAAATGAGAAGTTGAAAATAAGAAAGTTTACAGATAGGCCTCAAACAGTATGTAATCAGAAAACCTCACTTGAACCTTTGGTTCAGGTGAGCTGAAAATATTAGTTCATTGATAGCATGTAAGGATAAATTCACAATACCAGCATTTACAATGAGTGTTTTTGGTTTTCAATACCGTATAGTGGTTATTTTTTGCAGGGTCCTAACTTTGGCTAATTTTAGCAGTTTTGTAGGAAGCCGCTTAAATTTTAAATTTAAATTTTAATTGCCAAATTTGCTTTTTCATTATCACTACTAAATACATGAAAAATCAAAGACTTCAATTAGTCTTTTCAGTGAGCGATATAACTTTCACCTGGTATTGTATTTACTCAAACTTTTGTGTTAATTAATATTCAAACATTTATCAAAGCTATTGAAACTTATATAAAAGACGAAATTCCTCTCTTTTGCAATGTCACCAAACTCTGTCTCCACCAAAAATATTTGCGCCAAAATTATTGGCATACCTTTGAGTGAGCAAAACGCCAAATTTTACACCTACTAAAAAAACCCGCTATACAGTATGTTCAACTAAAGATATATCTATATGATATGAATGCTGCCCTAATGTTATGAATGCCTTTGCTCTGAAACAAGAGATTCCTTTCATCAGTCTGGGTGAATAGTAACAAATGGTGAAAGAACCTAATATCATAAGAACTTACAAAGTCTTAAACTAAAATTATATTTTGTGAGTAACTTTCCAGACATTTATTTTTTAAAAATTGTTTTTAGCATTTTTAAAAAGACTTTCAAGAGATTTTCCAATGCAAATAATTTTTAAACAAATTTTTGATTTTGGAAGATTTTACATTAATTAAATACCTAATTTCTAGAGTAAGTATGGTTGAATTTCTAGCTTAAGTATGGTTGAAATATTCTCATAAGAAATTTATTTGTTTAGAGAGTGCTTAAAAATTTCTTTTACAGTTTCTTTGAAAATGTTAAGTAGGACAGATGGACAGACAGAATAAAGAACATGACCAACACTATATGCCCAAGCCATATACATGTATATACATGCCTGTAAAAATAATTGCTTCTTTTGAACATAAAACTACAGCTACTAAGTTGACTTGATATCTAGATCAGTGTTAGTACCTAAGGCTAGGAGCTCCTCATCAAGGATTTCTGTGCTGGGGTCTTTGGTCTGTGAAGTGGGGTGGGAGGGAGCAGACTGGTCTGCCAGGTCAAGTAGGGAGGAAGCAGGACCTAGGGGATAGCAGCAAATCTTCAACATAGTGGTACATATAAGCAATGTGTGTTTTATTGAATTCATACATGCCAACTTTCCCGATTTAGGCGGGATCCTCCCGATTTTACCCTACCCACCAACAGCGCCAAACAGCCCCCCTTTCAATGCACACTCAAAGACTAGGACATAAACTGAGCCAGAGGTATCTCCCCAGACCATCACTGATTTATTCAGGTCTTTAATATCCGCCCAGTAGTCCATACACGTGATACAGCTATCTATCCCTGTTATGTAGTATCGTTTTTTGAAAAGATTGGCCTGTATATCAAAAACCGAAATATCCCTATCCGTAGACGTAGCAGCTAACATACTGACGTTATATGCACATACAAAATCAGTAAGCCAAGGTTGTGTGCTTCTATCAACATGAGGGTGAGTCATGTAACTCTTGATTTGCTTCATCTTTGGAGTCCAAAAGGTGACGATTCCTTCTCTGCTTAGCGATACATACCGAGCCGTGTAATAGTCGAGCGAACATTGGTTAGTGCTTGCTTTTTTGTGAACAGTTGGATAAATCGCCACTCTAACTATGGTCTCCCTATGTCGAGTGTTTATGTCCTTCGTTTCTGGGGGAAATGGTCTGTCGCGCAATCTCTCAATCATAAGAGTTCTCTCTTGATACTCTAATAGATAATACGTGACATACTCTTCCCAATCTACGCGACCGTCACAGTTTGCATCAACTTTCATGAAAAGCAGTTCGATCTGATTATTTGTCATCATATAACCCACCGTCTTTTTCAGTGCTATTTTGAATTCATCTATATCGAGACCACCTCTCCCATCTTCCTCTGCAACTTGGAAGATTGCCTGTAGCTTGGCATACCTTTCATCGGCAGCCTCTTTTTCTGGATTAAATTCCTGCTGAGCCTTTTCACTTCGACATCTGGAAACCGCTCTTGTGTTGCTGGTGATCTGCGATCTGTCTCCAAATGAAGACGTAGTTCTGTAGTCATCATTTGAGTCAGGACCAAGCTGATATTTGGATCCATTCTCTCTGAGAGAGGGCCGATGCGTGGCTGTTTCCATTTTTTATCTTACATATATCGTCATTATTATAAGTCACGTTGTAATTTTTCCATATTGAAATTGCCGTGTTGACAACACAACGTCGATGACGTCACAAACGGATAATGTGGCGTTTTCTTTAAACGTCAAATGTAACGTGACATTAAACCTACAACGTCAGTACAAAAAAGATATCAAAATGTAACTTTACTCGTTTTTTAGGATTATTTTTAGAAATATTAGTCCTATGTAAGGAGAAAATCAGTAGATACCAATTGGAAATCTAACCGGGGCCTGTATTTCTAATATTTCATTTTTTTTTTAAATTGAAAAAAACCATTAAGGCATTTTGTAAATTCCAATATTGGATGCCATTTTTTATTCTAAAGAAATGCTAATTAAAGAAAAGGCCATGTAATTAGAAATGGTGACTCAACACCATATCTTATAGGCCTATAACAAGTTTTGAAACAGACTATAATTAACAAGGGCATAAAGGGCCATAATTGTACAAAATTAACATGATGTGTGCGGCCTTCGGAAAGGTATAATGCCCTGATAGTATAATGCCCTGATTGACCTGATTACATATATATACTGAATTAAAGAGTTTTTATGTGCATAAACAATGTTATTTATCCACCATCTCTTTTGATAAAAGATTGATCAATTAACTTACTGATGAAGGTGTTTCAATCAATTTTGGGTGAGGTTTTGGTAACTTGTGTCTAATTTTGCGCTTGTACGACTTTCCCAAAATATTACTAGTCTGCAACCTGACTTCAGTTTTGGAATCTTCCTTTGGTTCTTCCTCTCGTGGAATAATGGGTTCGTATTGTGAGAGTAGTTTTTCCAGGCCTTCCTCTCTGATTCTCTGAATTGCAAGATTCCAGCGGGGGAAGGTCCCGTTATTGAGGACACGAAACGTACTGGCAGAAGCGACTCGCCGGATGTCTTTAGGGATACGAATGCCTTCCGTGGTTTGTTTCTTAGGTCTTTTATCAAGAGGACTCCAAATTTCACCAAATGTTCCAATGTACACGCCACTCAAGGTCCAGACCCTCACTGAACAGTCTGAGCTCGCCGTCACAATGACTGATCTATCGTCTACATACTCTACACTGTTGATCGCCTTGGTATGTGCCCTGTAGAAAAAAAAATTAATAGAGATTTTAAAAATCTAGTTTAAAACAGAATTTCAGGAATTGTTACCATTAGTATTTCTACTTTTTATATAGTTTTGTTGTTATCTATATGCTGCTTTTGTGCAACCTAATTTCATAAACTGGTAACAGTAAACTGGTATACCGTTTTCTATATTTTTCCTTTGTACAAGCTATGTTATAGTCAATACCTACCTGTAGGAGTTGACTAGCAATGGCCATTTTAAGGTATTCTTGGGCTCTGTAATCATAGGTGGTGGACGTGTTCCAATGTTATGTGGCTTCATTCCTTTGGAAATGAAGTACTTAGGCATATCCTTTCCTCGCCATTCGAATCTAAGATATGTAAAAGTGTTCAACAACCATTGCCACCGAGCAAGACGCTCTTTACTAGTGTGTCGGTTAGAGACACAGAATTCGGAGATGTCCCATGTTTTGATGTAGCCTAGAGTGTCTCCCGTGAAAAGGAAGTTGTTCTTTTCATCTGTAGCAAGTGCGTGCACACTTTCTCCAATACGATGTCCCGCATTAAACTGGCCTAACAGACCACCTTCGTGATGCACAGACCAAAATCTGATCCAACCTTCTGCTCCACTCGTAACCAGCACGGCAGTATCTTTATTGTTGGCGTCTCTGGATTCCAAAAATATAATTTTTTCAACAGCTGCCTCGTATTTCTTACAAATGTCATCATACTCTTCGCGTTTTGTGTTCTCTGACTTCTTGACAGTTTCATAAGACGACAGCAAAGGATGTTCCACAGGAGACTCGGGAGATCTGGAAAACCTGGACTCAGGGCGTCCCGATGTAGATTCAGTTCTAATGATACCACCTCTAACTTTAGATAATAGCCCTAAACCAGTTCTAATTGTTTTGGTTGTTACAGAAGACTTCCAATCGGCTACGTCCAATGGCTGCATGGCTTCCGATTGTGGTGAAAGGATTTCCTCGTTGACAGATTCTTTAATCTCTTGTTTTTGTTCTTTTTTGTTCATGTTTTCCATAATAGGAAGAATTCCCTTATTGACATTAAGGGTGCAGTAAACCTGACCAGTGTCTTTGGCCCATATTATCACATCTCCATCATACGACCCTGTTGCCACCAGATTTGGTTCCATACAAGCAATACAAAGGATGTCGTCTTTGTGGCGATTCTTCCAGTTTTTGCGATAGTCCTCACTCGCCCCATCTATATAAATATGAACCAGTTGACACCAACCTGTCACATAAATTCTCTGTCTTGTACTGACTAGTCCCGTGATCTCTAATGCTTCAGGAGTTGTAAACTGTTACCATCCAGCTGTACAGGTAATACCCATGGACATTCTGTGTATACTGTTTGTGTATAGGGAGAAGCGCTTCCCACGGTCTGCATGACCGTCAATGCCTGGGGGTGCCACGCATGTAAAATTTAGTCCCTCCCCTTACCTGAGAAAACCGTACTGTTCAAAATCTCGGCCTTTAAAAACATGGAGAAATAAATTGAAAAATAGCGCATTTTTTGTGCGCAATAAATATACTGTTACAGCTTTTTTAATGGGTGGCACTGTAACTCTCCGGTCTGTCAATATTTTTTCGGAGAGCTACAGTTCTGTAGCTAACTACATGAGTACATCTGATTATTGTAAAAATCTTATATACAACCAGAAATCAAGTGTTTTTATTTCAATCTATACTTTGAACATATCACTATTAGATAACCAATCAACATGTTTAATACCTTGCACACTTACTACAAATGCGATAGGAAGTAATTTTAAACTGAGTGAACAAAAAATCTAAAATTGATGGCCATTGAAATGACAATTAAAGAATTTACATAGGTAATATTGTGTACTTCCACGTCCAGCATCGAGCTCAGAGATGGCCAAGATTTGAAATAAAATGACACGTATCTACTATGACACACAGCAGTTCGGATTTGTAAGGAAAACAATTACAGCAACTAAAAAATTATTATATGCAAAATGTGTTTATAAGAAAACACACAAATAAAAGTAAGACATGACAATTACTTAAAATTATTTCCAGGCTCTCCTCTTCTTCAGCCATTTTCACAATCAATCACGTGATAGCAAATCAACTTCCGGTGTCGTCTGCTTGTATAGTCCGTTTCCTTTTTTTCCAGAAAATCATATGGCAACCTAAACGGGACAAGCCTTGTTGAATTTTTTATGCCGCTGTGAACGTCTAAGGCGACTGTTCTGCACCATGCATGATATGCGAGGCATGAGATACGTGAGCTCGCGAGGGAGAGGTCAAGGAAAGTGTGAGAGAAAGCTTTTTGCATCCTCCAGGACCATAATACCATAGACTGAGAACAAAAATATGTCAACATTTGTTTTTTTATATGTATATGCAATTTCAAAGAATTGTGGTCCCCCGCTTTCGGTGTCTTAGTGTGCAAGATGCACAAGTTGGCAAGTTGGGTAAAATATGAACACTCCATCATATAGGTCAAACATGAAGGTCAAGGTCAGGGGTTAAAAAAAATTATAGCCTGTGCGGAAACATCTTATCATAGGTAACACTGATAAGTGAGCAGAGGGGTTAAGAACCTTAATCCAAAGTTATAAGGAAAAATAATTAGAAAGGTTTTGTCACAGGTAATATGCATGTGTAAAATGAAAGTCTTTTCTCTTTCAAAAGGTATGATCTATTTTAAAGTTCATGTTATTTTTTTTTAAACGTTGGCCAATTTTCAAGGTCGAGAGTGTAAAAAATCATGGCAGAATTGGAAAGGTCTTGTCAAGGGTAATATTTATGTGAAATATGAAAACCATGTCTTTTCTCATTCAGAAGTTGTGACCAAGGTTAAAGTTTTTTGACAGACGGACAGACTTAAAGACGGACATACGATTGCCTCTGACAAGACCTTTCTAAATACACTATGGGTTTTTTTATCTCGTGACCTTGACGTTTGACCGACTTCTCAAAATTAATGTTATTTTTTCCTATAACTTTTGATTGATAGGAGATATTAGGGCTTTCATATTTGACCTGTGACACGAAATTTTCAAGCATGTTGTGATTTCTGGTCCCCTTGACCTTCATGATTTACTTAAGGTAGGATTCTTCTCACACAAAACTGTATTTCTTATATTTAAAAATCAATGAAAATTTCACAGAATCAAGACAATATTACTTAGTGATGGTATAAGTAAGATTAGTTTTGACTGTTTTATATTAGAGTCAAGGTCATTACCTTTTCCTGGTCATTAAGAATGAAAATAAAGTTCTGCATCCAATCATGAGATAGGGTCTTCTATTTCAAAAGATTAAATGTTTTCCTTTTTGCATAAAAAGATATTACCATATAGGGTCTCAGGGGCGTAGTATCAGAGCCTGGCCCCCCCACTTTTCCCCCCCGACATTACCTTTACTATAGAAAATGTTTACTGAAAAAAAGATTGGCCCCCCAATATTTTACCACAGTGTATATAAAGAAAATTTACCCCGAAAAAATTGGAATTGAAAGATAGTTGGTCTTGTAAAAAAGGTAGCCACTAACCCCCCCCCC